>JANHGO010000042.1:100812834-100835586 GCA_024606505.1 Aquila spilogaster
CTCTCTTTTGCTTTCTCTCTTTTGCTTTCTCTCTTTTGCTTTCTCTCTTTTGCTTTCTCTCTTTTGCTTTCTCTCTTTTGCTTTCTCTCTTCTTTTGCACCTGAAACCAGGAGACTCTCAGAACGGAGAGAAAAAATCAATCATGGACACAGTATTTTCTGTTTTTTCCATGGACCTTGTAGTAATATGGTATTCAGTCAAAACAAAGACATGAATTTTATCCATGTCAGAAACGGTCTGGCATACTTTAAAGCCTGGTGGCTATTCTCTAGCTTAATGTATTTTTACCTTTTTTTTTTATATAGGTTTATTTCTTTCCAACAAACATGAACTATTTTTTTTCCCTTCATGAGTCTGAGAGTGTTTCCGTTCATTTCAACGGGAAGTGTGTGGGACCTCTCACCCTGTCTTTTACAGGGCAGCGCTGATCTCTTCATGTGGGTTTTGGAGGGAGGTATGTGGATGTTACAGCCTTGTCTAACCAGAGAAGCCAAGCCTTTGTGCTTGCAGTTCATTCCAGAACATCTTTTGCAGCATTACTTATCCATAAATGCCAACCTGTTGGGGTGGTACACGGGGACATTATACTCTTGTGGCAGTTGTTCTGGGGAAGGGCGTGACATTGCTTTTTCCGAGGTTAATAACAGAACAACAGATTTTGCTGTGTTGTTTTTATGAGAGAAAGACCCAATTATTAATTTTTAGCCATATATGCAGGCACAGTCCTGTTCACCTCACAAAATGAAAACGAATGCCCTGAGGACTAACTGCAGATGTTTGTCTATAAGCTGAAGCATAATTCTTTAGGATATCATGCCATCTTGAATACCTGCCCTCCACCTAGGGACTGAGTTGATAGTCATGTCCAGCGTTCATCTGTTTCCCCAAAACCTCCTCTAGAGTAGTGCCTCAGTACTTCTGATGTGCAGGATCTCATGTAGGTTCAGAGTCCTGCGCTGCCTGAGTATGTTGATAGGTACCTCAGTATTTTCATTACCTTCCTCATCTGTCTTCATACCTTCCTGCAAGTTACCTAGAAGGTAAGACGTCTTCTCCGTTGGTTAATGGTATCCATGAAGTAGGTGAAACTGGAGGAGAGAAGCTCCTGAGAGTTTGTCATCCTGTAATCTTTCAACAATTCAAATAATTTTAGTGACTCACAGAAAGATAACAAGAGCCAACTGCTTCTCTTCGACTTTGAGAATCTGATGGCAAAACCCAGCAAATTAGGCCTGAAAGGGCTGAAGAACCCCTCTAGTTGCCTAGGAGGGAGGAAAGGATCGGTTGATTCACTTGAAAAGCAGTCACAGTTTCCTCTCTGTCCAGCCAACATTAGTGTCTTCAAAAACACTTTTTCCTGATACAGAGCTTAAACTGATTATTTTTTTTTTTTTCAGCTTTAGCCTTTTACACTATTACAACTAATCCCAGTGGAAATATTTCTCTCCCTTTCATTATTTTTTTCTGTGAATATTTATATAGTTATCTAGCTGTTTCCTTTAATTCTTCTCCCTTTAGGCCAAATAAATCTAGTTCTTGTCATCTTACTTTCAAAGTTGTATTTTTAAATAATAAAGCAGTGTTAAATATAGTTGAAAGCAGACAACATAATGCATCTGAGATTTCACAATAATTTAGGCTTTTGGAGACAATAGTGTCCATTTTACTAAGACCAGTAATCCAATATTATGAATTAGTCCCTTGTCAGAAGTTTTTGAACATTTGAAATAATAACTGGCTTTAAAAAATAATTTACAACTGGCACGTAAAAGCCCGTTGACAGACTTTATGTAAATTCTCCATCCTGTTTTAATACTAATTACAATGAGAACTTGAATGTTTAAACACTGAATTAATTTTCCTTTTGCTTGTTAAAACACTATGAAATAGCTTGGAAACTCTTGTGACATCTGACATGGGACTTCATGGTTCCTGATGGAAAGTGTTGCATGTTTCCTCACATCCTGCTCTGGCAATGTTAATGCTATTCATTCTTTAGCAAGTGGGACTGGGAAGAAGTCCAGGTTTATCTGTCTCTTCCTGGGGGAACTGGGAGATCCAGGAGATTATGGGATTCAGAGACTCTTAACTTCTAAAGCATTTGTTGGAATTGCTAGTAACTGAAAAGTTTAATGTACTAAATATATTTGCAAAGCCTCTTACTTACAATTTGTATACCAAATGGTATCCTGCGGAGGAAGCTTTTTAGTGGGCACTCTCTCCTGGAAAAGTCATGTAGAAGTTAACAAAGATGTAATGACTAGAATTTGACAGAAATTAGCTCTTAGCTCAATAACACATCACTGCCGGTTTGATTTGTTCACTATAATTTTTACGGACAATATTGCTAAGTCATTATCTGGTAGTATATATAGATCTTCTGTTTAGATTCGTAGATACTCTGTTGAAATGAAAAGTGGCAATGATGAGGATTGGAGGTTTATTACTGCTTCCTCTCTAAGATCTTGACTACCCCTGGTTAAAACTTCTGAGTGCGCCTCAAAGCAGAGTTACTGAGATGACTGCACCAAGACTAAAAATATTCTAAAGATGGATCTTTTTAATGGTTTGACCAATAATTTGAGCTTTGCAAACTCATGCCTTTGGCTCCAAACGCTGGATATTTTAAAGCAGGTTCATAATGAGTGATGGAAATTTACCTTTTCCAGGTGACACCCTAGACACATTGCCAATATACCTAGTTTAAATTTACTAAGCAAGTAAGCAATAAAATAAAGTCTACAGAGGTATATGAAACTGGGGTTGCTTGGATTTACTGCCACTAGATACACGATGAGTATGATTAAGAGGCACTTTATGCTGACTTTCTAATAACTCTCTGCTAAAATATGTATTTCAGGCAGTTCTGTCAGCTTTATTGTTACTTTTTAATTTTGGTCTAAAGATTTTTATCAGATGCGATTGTTCCCTTTGGGGATTATAGGATGCATAAATTTCTCAAGATGAGAGAGTTTCTGTGATTCATTTTTCTTGAGCTCTGTTGGTTAAGATGAAATTCCTTACCAGTGTCTGTAGTGTTGTTTTTTACTCTGAATTCTTTTCTTAAGTCTTCAGTTTGATTTAATATTACTTACAGCATAGAAAGAAGTTTCCTTTTTGTATGAGTGCAGGAGGTCTGTATACTGGTTTGAATAAAGGAAGCCTTATTCTTTTCAATGTTGGAAAGAAATTGGGTTTGAATTCCCATAATTTCATTTGTATTGCAACTGAGTTCAGCCTGTGATTGTGCCGAAAGCTGCTAGAAACTGAAGCCCTCTGTGAAAACCTGCTGCCCTAAAACTAAATGTATATGGGTTTATCTTCATTTTCAAGATGAAAGCGATTTAAACCTTATGTCTTAAATATTAAAACTATGTGCATCTTGCCCATGACATAAATTTGACTTGCTTGTCCAGCATAGGCAACTGCTGCCCGAGGCCTGTCTGGCTTCTTGCTTCTGGTCCAAAAGGGCACTGGTATCTCATGGCTCCAGTGTCACACGGGCCAGCCCGGTGTAGATGTAACTACACTGAAGACTGCCTCTAATGTCTAGAAAGACTTTATATAAGAAAAGAATAGAAGACTAAATTTTGCCATCTCTTGGAAGTAGGTGGATGAAAGCTGGTACAGGTTTTAGTTTAATTTCTTGTAAAATGCTTTGACTTTCCAGTAACAGCCCACAGAAGCAACAAGAATCTATAGGCTCAGTTGAGATCCCCAAGCACAGATGTCCGGTTATTTACTAGATATCCTGCCTGGCCTCCAGCTGCTGCTCCAGAAGTCTGAGTTTCTGTTAAATCCTGTGTCCTACCTGCCAACCTTGTGCGGGTGTTCTGGGGCAACGGTGTCTGTTGTGGGTCAAGCTGAATCAATCTCCAGAGTTCTTTGACTATGTCTGCCTTGGCTTTGCAGGTGGGTCACCCACCCAGCCGTCAGGTAGACACGATTAGGTGTCCGGTGCTAGCCAAGATCTTCTCCTCCTGCTTCCCAGCTACTGCTCCAAAAGGACACCGGTCTCACAAAAGCCTCGTGTCATGTCTGCCAGCCCTGCCTGGACATCTCAGGTACTCCAGAGTGTCTCAGTGGTATTAGACACTGTTTCATCTAGAAGTTGGTGTTAAAGCAGAAAGCCCTGCTCTGTCTGTTACCAAACAGCCACTGCTATCCTATTGTCCTTTTGGAGAAGAGATTCATAGGGACAAACTGGGTAGCAGCCCGTTCCACCTTCCGGAACGAAGCACCTTCAGGAAACTCCATCTAGTAAGGGACGGGATTAATTTCACCCAACTGTAGTGACCAAACTCATAGCTAGTCTACAGAGGGAGTCTAGATAACCAGCTTAGTGATATAAAAACCTTGAAAGGGTTTTGTGCTGAGGAGGTGCCTGAGATGAGTGAGATGATGGTGCCTGCCTCTTCCTTGTGGCTGAAGAGGAAACCTAGATGACTAATTTGAACTGCACCCTCAGAGCGCGTGTCTGCATGGTATGCTAAAGAAACCACGATTCGACTGCAAGCGTGCACCGAGGCACAGCCAGGCCTTCTGTCCAGATAGCCCAGGAGCTCAAGCGTCCAGGGTGCTTTGCCGGCTGGCGTGCCCGGCACTGCGCTGCAGCGCGCGTCTGGTGACTGTGAGACAGCAGTGTGGGGAGGAGGTGGAATGGGCCATGCTCCTGGCCACTGGGGAGAGGACTTTGGTCAGGTGGCATAGGTATGGCTTTAAGACGTTGCCGTCGAAGACGTGAAGGTAGCTATGCAGGCGCACCTGGGCCCGAATCCGTGCCTGGGGAATCGGCCGTAGAGGCAGGGCTACAGCCCACTGAACTATCCCCACCCTGTTTCAAAAACACCAGTTAATGAGCTCGATGACTATGTGAAGCCATTTTATGTGAAATTCAATGTGGATTAATTGCTTAAATATTTACCCAGTTTCTCAGGGGGGTTTATGGCACATGCCAAGTTCCATATTTCTGCTGCTACACTACGGTAGTACTTATGCTCATTAGCCTTAAGGTTAATTGGAGCTTTTCTGGAAGGGTTGCACTAAGCCTGCAATATAGACATAGCTCCTTTATAGGGAACTGCTTGTACCTCTTGAGAAATCCTCAGGAGCAAATGAAGACGCTCGATTCCTCTTTGTGGCAGCAGAATTTCCCTGGGGAAAGTCCCGCGGTGCTGGCCCTGGGCTGTCGGACCAAGCGTACAAGATTGTTGCCTATGAGTACGTCACGAACTTCATAGTTGTATGACAGTCTAAAAGCTGATTACTTTTTTTGTTCTCTTTCTCATCCCCTCATCCTACTATAGATATATATAGATATATATATACACACACAGACATATATATATACACACATATATATATATATATATACACGCTGTAATGGGGAACGTGGGTGGCTGTTCTCATAGTTGTATTTTGTAAAGCTAAAACTAGGCTTTTGGTGTTAAAAATGGTGTACGGTGCCCAGAGCGACGGTTCAGCTTTGCCTCCTCTCCCCGTTTGCTCGGTAACCATAGCTACTGCACTTTCCTTAGTGGGAGCAGATTTCTCAGAGATTTCTTCTTGTAGAATTACTGATGTAATTACTTTACAAATACCAGCAGAAAGCTTCTGTAATGGAAGTCCAGTTTCTTCTACTGGCTTCAGCCTGTTTCCTGGCCTAAATGCTCAACCCATGAACAAAACCTACCCCTGGTTTGCTCCATGCTCAGCCCTCCCTTTGCATACCTGTCATGCCTTTACTGGTTTTAGTTGGCAAGAGTATCTGACACCTGTTGCTAATCTAAAGAAAATAACCAGTAGTCCTGGCTTCGGCTGAGTATGTTGATGCTTAGCAATAAATCTTAAAAGATTGATTATCCTGAATTGTTTTCACCAGCTATTGGATGCGCAAGTGTTAAAAAAGTGCATGCTTCTTCACAAAAAGCATGCAAGGATTTCAGGTCTCTTGCAGAAGAGGCAAGCTGGTAGGGGAGAATAAATCATCACAGGCACTGTGGTACTGATGATTTGTATTCTTGTAGCACCTATTCCTTAGTCCTGAACAGCCACAAAATAAAAGGCATTCCCTTGCCCCAAATGATGGATAATCTTGGCATAACAGAAGGAAAATAGCAGATGGATATAGATGCATGGGGGAATACAGTCACCCCGGGTCAGGATGATGCCAGTCTTAGCTTAGCAACTGTCTAAGTTCAGTTGAATTTTTGAGGCTTTATGACTTGTATCTCTCCATTGAAATGATCCAGACATAAACAGGACTGTCATTGTGCTGTCATAAAAGAAAAGGAGGAACATTTTGTAACATTTCTAATAAGTAAGGAAAGGCCTTTTTTTTTTTTTTGTGATACCTATTTGCAATGAGGTTCTTGTGTGAATATCTCACTGCTGTAATTGCCACAACCCATCACCAAACCAATGCACTGCCATGAAAGTAAAAACTAAGCAACGATGCTTTTAGCTTTTTTTGTCTTATAGAACACAGTTGTCAAAAACGCTCTGGCTAGGTGAGAAAGGTCCTGCTTGAGACTGATCCCTTAGTGTAGGTGTCTACAGCCTTGCTATTGCTGAATACTCCCATTTCAGTGAATGTAGAGAGCATCAGCTAACTAGCCATCATGTCTCTACTCTGCAAGGAGGCAAATCATTTTTAGGCTTCCTGAGCTGTGTTGATTAGGTTGTCATTGACTACAGTAGACCTTGTTGGTTAGATTTCCCACTAACTGTTGTGGAGCTTGGAGACACAGCACAGAAGTAAACAAACACTTAACGTCTAAATTTCCAACCAGAGTCCCATCCTGTGCTGTCTCTTAAATTGTCCGTGCAAACGTGTCTGCCAACTGAGATGTCCTCAGGTGTCCTGCTTGGCCAAGAGATGCTGCTTTTAGGGTGTAAGTCTACCAGAAGCCCTGTGTCATATCTTGCTATACTGGGCATCTCTGATTCCCCTGAACATCGCAGACATTACCAGACACCTGAGAATCACACCCCCCACGCACACTCCACTGAAGAAGTCTGCCGAGAGCCTGTGAACATGGCGTACATCTTCATTCAGGTAACCTCAAGTGTTGGTATAAGAGCAGCAGCTGAAAGAATGGCTTCACAACTAGCTCTTGCCTAGCATTGGAGGAATGCTCAGCCTAGATATTTGCAGAGTTAACATCACACTAGGGACAAAGAATTCGATATGGGAGTGGCAGAAAGCCGATTTTCACTAGCTGGGCCAAGTAGGCAGAGATCCTACACAGCATGTTCTCAGTTAAATTCTTTAGGTTACCGTGGGATTTACCACAATACCTTGACAATGCTGTATTCTTGTTTTGAGTGCCTCGTCACGCGTGTCGCATCAGCTGAACGCTGTCTTTGCACTTTGTACCCGGTGACTCAGCTCTGCGGGGAGTGGGTACAGCAGGAGGTACCCATCCGGGGACAGCGGTGTGGGCGCTTCTGTAGCCTGTGCTGGTGTCAGCCTGGGTGCAAACCTTCTACCTTGGCAAGCAAACCCACCTGCAGGTGGAGGAGCAGGGTCAGCTCTGCTGCCAGCCTCTGTGGTCCGCGCCCTCCGGGCAGGACTCCGGTGCCGACGTCCGCTTCAGGTGGTGTAGGGCAATAGCGTTGCGCTGGCCGGGCGACGGCGTCCCACACGCTTTTGCTGACGCCTGGTAGGAACCTGAGGTAAACCCTGGGGCCAAGAAACCAAGTGATCCATCCCTGAGTCCTGCACCTTCTGCTTGCAGCCCACCAAAGCGAAGACACGCCATTTTCTCGTCGTTACCCATCTCGTTCAGCCTCCCGCGCTCTCTGTGTTCCATTTTCACATCCCTCGGTTGCCTTTTGTCTTAATTTAGAGCTAGTTTTGCAGGTGAAGAGCGCCGCTGTACTGCCGTGCGCTATATGACTTTCGCAGCAGTGCTTACATGAACCGAGATCTCAAGTGATTTACTCAAGGTCGGGGACGTAGCTTGGTATGGCTTTGTACAGGAGCATGGCGCAGTAAGTCCTTGATTGGAACCAGTGGATGTTAGTTTAACGCAAGCAATAAGAGGCTCATTTACAAGTAGAACGGGAGGGATGCTGCTGTTATGAAAGGTAGGCATAAGGAAGGATGTAACTTTTTGTTCCCAGCTGAAGCTGTATGACTTTCTCTAAATTGTTATATCATTTAACTTTGCTATCTGTCTCCATTCCTGGAGGAAGTAAATGCTTTCAATAGAAGAATTCTTGGTTATTTTAGTTTACACCTCCTTTGCAAATGAATGGGAAGGGTTAGAGAATGAAGAAGCAGTATTACATCAATGTGTGAGACTGTGTTACACACAGAGATACCCACAGAGGACCAGAATTGTCTGTGTTATTTTGTTGCCTTGCAGAGAAGCTGTAAGTGTATTATTGCCTGATTTTATTTGAGTGAAAGTAGGAATACTTTTGAACAAAGATCGCAAGGATTGGTTTTAAATTTCTTGTTTTAAAAAATATTAGCTATCAAGAGATGTATTGAATTGTGTCCCTTTAGTTTTGTATATAGTGTGCAAAAATGAATGTGTTGTGGTTCCTTGCAGAACATTATGTTTAGCCTTTCTGGTGTTTTTACGCTACCTCAGCAAATCAGCGCCACAAAGTTTGAATTTTATAGGTGTAGAGTTAAAGTCGTTCTACAGATATTTTTTCCTTAATACACCTATTTTACAGAGCAAACAACTAGTGAGATATCCTTGTTCCAATATACTTCAAAAGGGTTGTTTTGTTGATTTTTTTTTTAAAGTAAAAGATATTTTGATCCTTTGGTAGCAGCTTTGGTAGAATTTAACTCAGTGTAGCCTTCTCAGAAAAACTCAGTTTCAACCACATACTCAGATTAAACTGTGAAGGGTTGAAACAGTTTACTAGTCTTAAAAAGAAGTAACTATGGAAACATCCCAAATCTTTTTTTTTTTTTTAAACGGAATTATTAAGGAACAAAGTATGCAAAGCATGTCATTTTTTCTTCCTGAGAATCAAAGTGTCCATTTGTTTACAGGAAGGATAGAGAGTTTTGTAACTTCCCTGAAAGTATGCAAATACATTGCATGAGGAAGACCTTAAAGCTTGTGAAGCAATGAAGGCGCTCGTAGATAATGTCTGAGGAAGCAATTCTTGTAATGGTCACTTGGAGCATTAGCTCCAAGGTGTAGTGGTCTGGCTGGGATGGAGTTAACTTAATTCATAACAGCCCACGTGGTGCTGTGTTTTGGATTTGCGGCTAAAGCAGTGTTGGTAATTATACACCAATGGGCCATTGATGAGCAGTGCTTGCAGAGCATCAAGGATTTGTCTTTTTCCCACTCTGTCCCCCAGCGAGTAAGCTGGGGGTGCACAAGTGGTTGGGAGGGGACACAGCCAGGACAGCTGACACAAACTGCCCAGAGGGATGTTCCACACCGTACAGCATCATGCTCGGCAAGAAGAACTGAGGTAGAGGAAGAAGAAGGGACGGGGGTGGCTTCCTACGCGGGCGGTGTTCAGAGACTGGCTGGGCATCAGTCTGCCCATGGCAGGTGGTGGAGACTTCCTTTGGGTTCACTTGGTTTTTTTCTTTTTCCTTTACCTATTAAACTGTCTTTATCTCAAGCCACAGATTGTCTCAGTTTTGTTCTTCCTGTTTTCTCCCTCTGTCCCACTGGAGTAGGGGAATGAGCAAGCAGGTATGTGGGTGCTTGGCTGCTGGCCAGGGTCAACCCACCACAGTCCTTTTTGGCACCCGACGTAGGGCTCGAGGGGTTCAAGATAATGACAGATTTGATCGGAGTGTGCTAGACTGAGTTTACAGCTGTTACGGGTATTTAGCTGTTACTTGGCAGGCTGGTACTTGCTGTTGCTGGTCCCGATGATGCCATATTTGCTCCCTTACCTCCCTTATCTGCTCCCTTACTTGCTCCCTTTCTGTACATTGAGTTCTAGGGCTTGTTAACGGCTTCTTTCAGTTTTTGCTGTTTTCCGTGTTGTTTATCACTTTTTTTTTTCCTTGCCTGGGAAACCTATGATAAAAGCACTGGCCTTGAGCCCAGTCTGGTATTTGGCCCTTGCATCCCTGCCCTCCCAATCTCTGGAGACCCATTTTATGGAGACAGCAGCAGTTACACCTTCCTCTGGGAGCTGCTTTGTGGGGAGAGTGAAGAACAGCAGTTTCCCCTTCTCCTTTGGGGTAGAGTTTCCAGCATTATCGCAATGACCGCTCAGTTTCTTGAACATCCCTACGCTATCGGAGCTCTCATATGCACGTGGGCTGTGAACCTGATTTTGTCTTCTCGTAACGGTAGCCAGCTGGCAGGGGATGTGACCCGGAGTCTGCCCTGAGGCAGCCGATTCCTGGGTGGCAAGGTGTGTGGGAGAACTTGGCCAGTGTACTGGGCAGGCTGGGATGGAGTTAACTTTCTTCATAGCGGTGCTGTGTTTTGGGTCTGTGGCTAAAACAGTGTTGCTGACTCACCAAAAACCTACAGCACCGGGTATTTCCAGGCAGTCTCCGATCCGAGTACTGCTCCAGGTCTGCCTTTTCCAAAGGGTTTTGATCCAAAATCAATAGAAATTCAGGACTGTCTTTAAGCTGATTTCAGTATCTTTCAGGCCATCTTGTTAGAGCCCTGGTTAGTGGTGTTTCTCATCAGCTTCTTGTACCATCTACTAATTAAAAGATTTAACCTAAAGTATTTTCTTTTGTATTGGGACTGGTAGAGATAACAATACTTTATTATCAGGTGTGCAATATTACTTCTCATTGGGGTAACTGGTGCACTCAGCTAGGTCAGTAGTGCTGGAAATGGTCTTTGTGCTTTGTTTTGCAGTTTCTATTGTTCTTTTGCAGCCATGTTAACTAGTAGGTAATAATTTCATGGTTAGTTTACTACAGTTCATGCTTGGATGAAGTCCTGAAGCTGTACTGCTATAAAAAAAAAAATCCCATGGGTAGCTGTATTTTGAATTTACTAGCCATCTCAGACAGATATACTAACTCTGTAGGCCTGGAAGAGTAATCGGTAATCAGCAGGTGTTTTGCATCCTCAGTTAATTCACTACCTCATGCCTTGTGCAGGACTTGTTTCTGCCTTTGTTTAATGGATGTTTCCTTTGTTTAAATACTGGATTTCGGAAAACTAGCCTACAGTCCATTTGGTGGTTATTTGTTTCATTCACTTTTGACTATGCTAACTTAGCTATCTCATCTTCCTAAACTCCTCCAATGGTTAATGGAGCAAGGGACTCTTCCAGGGCCCTATTCACTTTATGTTACCTTAGCGGGTAGTGCAAACAAACGGCACACCTGAAGAGCAAAACAGTCAGTGCTGACACCCACACTATAAAAATGTTAGGGTTTTTTTTTTTTTTTTTCCCAGAATAGTCCTAATCTGGTCCCATGAACTGAATGCCCATTGCATCTGGAGCATATTCGGTATACTCTTGGACTTCATCTTTTGGTTTACTTGATCTAAAAAAAATAAAGTTCATGTTCTCTGAGACTGCGTGAATGAATAATGTGAACCAAAGCCCACTAGGTGGAAGGCTTGGGAACTTAGCTTTAAAAGCTCTCTTGTGATCCAGACTAAAACACTAATATAGATGCAGGCTTAAAGCACCAAAGTCCGATTAGAGTTCCGAATCTCTTGCTACGGCAGTCTCCCTCTTTCTTCATTCCCCATAGAGCAAGTCTGTGGAGACTCGCCAGCTGCTTCCTTGCAGCGAAGCTGGGTGCTGAGAGTTGCGCTGTGACTTCTGTGCGACACCACTGCAGTGCGGAGCTGCCGTCCTGGCAGGACCAAGCTTTGCAGGAGTCCTCTAAACCCGCTGAGTTTGTCAGTCCTGCACCAGATGGCCAAGCAGAACAAGCTTAGCCTGGTATATTAAAACGTGTCTACATAGTGAAGATGGATCTTTTCTTGGGTAACTTTAGGTATCTTCAGTGTAGATGTCTACATGTAGGTAAGTCAGTTGTTCTCCCTTTATAAAGAAGACAAAGAAAGAGGCACTTCATCAGGCCTAGTTTAAATGTCTATGTTAGGATTAAATGACTGATGACCCAAAAGTCCCAGTTTTTCTCCACTGACCATAAGGGGACTCTGAGCAATGATTTAGAGACATGCTGTAGATGTCCAAAGCTGCATAAGAAGCCCACTCCTCCTTTCTGTGTCTGAGCCAGACTTCAGAGATGTACTTGAGGATTCCTCTTGAGCGTTGGCGGGGGGGTTTGTCAGATTGAATTACTTGTCTCATTTTCCGTTATTTTCAGACCCAGTGTGCTAATGATGGCTTCTTTCACAAGTTTTATTCAGTTCCCGGTGTTTTCTGCCTGGCCCAAATTGTCTCACAAAACTATCAACCATCACAACTTTTCACCCCATGGTCTGAGCTCCAATCCCGTTTAATCTCAGGACCACATACAGAAATAGTGATGCTGGAACAATGTTTAATTTATATCTTGGTGGATGGTTGACGGCATTGATGGCCTGCAGCATATTAACATACTGAATTATCAAGGCCCTTAAAGGAATAATGAATGCTGCTTACACCGACTTTCTGCCAAAAACATTCCTTTGTAATGTAAATGAAAGAACACACCAAAGCAGTTACAAGTTAGATACATGTCCCACCACTGTGTCTGCTCAAACCGGTGGTGCTGAAAAGGGCTGTTGCTTTTCTATCTTTTTAGCCTTAACATCATGCTTACACTACCACGGATGCTTTATTTTTCGCTCTGGCAGGCCCTCAGACCTGTCAAGTATTTTCCTGCTTAAGGAGAGCTATGAGTGGTGTTAGAGGGTGACAAATTTCATAGAAATGTTATGCAAAAATTAATCTTTGTTTTCATGCGGAGCAGAACAGGGAGATGATCATTGCATTCTAGAAACTGCAAACACCTGCATGAGGGTGAACTGCTTGTGTCAGAGTTTCAGCGAGCTCTGTTAAAAAACATCCAGAATATTCAGTATTGTTACCCATGCATGGCTGGCAATCTTTATTTTGTTTTCATCCTGATTCCTTTGAAGAATTCATTTAATGAGCACAAACATGCATCATGGTTTTTTTTCTCCTGCATTCCTTGCAATCTTAACATTATCTCCTGATCTTAACTTGTAGCTCCCACTACAAAGAAACACCACCACAAAGCACCGCAAGCCAGGAAATGCTGTTGCTTTAATGTTCTTAAGAAAAAACAATTGGGTTTTGTCCTTTTTAACATCAATTTCGAGAATAAAAATTGCCTCTGGTTTGTTAGCCATACGTTTCTGTTGTAGGATGAGTATAGAGATTTTTTTAGGTTATGACAATGATGAAGCAAGTATCCTGTTTAGTTGCTCTTATCTTCTTGGTAAGGGTCCTCCTGTCCTCCCAATAAGCCACATTTACTGAGCAAGGAAGCTGCTCCTTGCTTCCCATCCCTGGCCTGGATCAGTCCTTTTCTTTTTTGGCTGTCCTCAGCTCTGCCTGCTGAGTCTGGATTTGGCTGTGCTCTTTTGCCTGTGTCCTGGTTTGTGGTTTGCTTTGTAATGACCTTTGTTTGACAATGTATTTTAACAGCTTTATGCACTGTTAATTCTGATTTTATCTATAATTATGGTGACAATGTGGGGGTTTTTTTAGTTTTGCTTTTAGTGTTTTTTAGCAACGTCATTGATTAACATGTGTAATTTATGCTCACTTGTTCATCCCCAAATCCTGAAATTTCCCAGCTCACCTAGTTGTTTTTTGGGTTTTTTTTTTTGACAAATTGACTCCTCCCAAATCCAGCTGCAAGCAAACTCCTGGATATGATGTACTGATGGAGGACAAAGCACTCATTGTATTTTAGCACATTACCACCAATATTTTGCTGACCCACTTTGCCACGTGCAAAAGGAGGGTGATGTGCTTATTCACTTGTCTCTTTATTCAGGACAGAAGTGAGCCCACTTGGATGCCACTGGTTCATTCAGCCTGGTCAAACGCCGATGTGAAAGAATAGAGATGTCTTTCCTGAGCACATCAAAGGCTGCCTGCACTCCAGCTGCCAGGTGGCTTCACGCTGTAACACGGCATATTACAAAATGAAACAGGCTAATTTTGGAATATTGCACATGCTCACTGTGTTCAGATAATTTTGGTCACTGCATCAGATTCCTAAAGTGAACATTTGTTACCATTATTTGTTAATGCATAACTCAGATTCTCCATCTCAGAAAAAGATCTTCCCTACACCTTGTTAGCTCTCCAGTGTCACTAGAAGCAGAATTTCATCTCTTTAAACTTACCATCTCGCATGCTCTATTGAGATGGCAAGTACACTTAATGTATTGGTGGCACCGCAGAGATAAAGGGGGAGAGGCTTTTACAGGCTCTGTTAGTAAACAGGTTTTCTTCAGAACAGAAGAACACAATAGCATTGTGATGAGGCTGTCCTGTGGTGATCTAAGGAAGTGTGTGATAGGGAATATTACAGGGGCAAGAGGTGAGATTAAAAAAAATCACTCCTTTCACTCCAGAGTCTGTGTGCACCAACTGCTTACGGTCTCTGAAGCTCACATATGTGAAGGATAACATGATTCAGTCCCATCTCAAATCAGGTTCGTGTCACAAACTGTGGGCCATTTCTCGCTCCTCATCACTCCAAAGTAGTTGAATTCTTCAACTGTGCGGTCTTCTCCGTCCAGCCTGCCCACCCTGCAGTCACCCAGAAGGTGGCAGGCATGGGGAAGGGTCACTCTGAGGTGCCATCAAAGGGTAACGGGCAGGGCTGATGCAGAAGACAACTCTGCCCCAGTGCGGCTGGGGAGCTGGACCTGTGTTTTAATGCTGTGCTGAACAGTTTAACTAAGCGAACTAGCCCAAATAGTTGTAAAAATCGCTGGACCTGTGATAAGTAAATCAAAGCCAGTATTGGTGGTGGTTTCTGTTTCTGGTTGCATTTGTTCGCTTGCTTTTATATCTCAGTCTATGCGTGTTTGCCTTAATCACAAGCTAAAAGCCCTCTGGAACATGAGTGACCTAATTAAAAATGGCTTCCCTGATGAACTTCTTCCTCAGTTTATGTATTTAGATAGATTTTCTACAGGTGACATACAAAGCATGATATGGAAAAGGATGAAAAGTAGGTGGTGGTAGAGTCACTGCCTGCAATTGTCCCACGTGTTATTTGGCCTTGTACCAGCCTCTGACTGGAACTAACTGCTGAGGGGTTTGTCAGAGATCAATGATTTTAGGCATTTTCACATTATGCTTGATGAAATGTATGAAACCCACAATTGTCCAGCCAAAAGCAAACTACGGAACTGCACAAATGCATATAATTTAACATGGACTTTTTTTAATGGTAGGGATCCTATGAGTCCCATGAGTAACATCAGTCTTGATGTCAATTAGATCTTTGAAATAGCTATGCTGTACCATCCCGACTACGTAAATTCAGAGAGTCACATGCAAAAACTCATTTAAGAAAGGACAAGCAGAGTCTGTGGTCTGGATATAATGGTTTACTGGCAGTATCTTTTACAGGGACAGCATGAGCTCCTAGTCTAGTCAAATTGAAGTATTACTGCTTGTGCAGTTCTCTTCTAGCTAGCAGAGGTGGGCCAAATTTGCGATGGCTGTGTGTTGGTACTGCTGGGCTGCACTCCCAGGGGATGCCCCAGCTTTACGTCACCTTTAATTCAGGCCCTTTAACACGAGCAGAGCAGAACAGGATTCATTATTGTCTCCTCGTTATAGATGGGGAAGGGGCTCTGCACAACTTCTGCTGTGTTTAGGTGAGGAAATAAAGCACAGTACAATGACATCAGGGTTGTATGATGCTATGATCCTTATACCCTTTCATATTCTCTGTTGGTCATAGAGCCAAAGACTGGCTTTTCATTCAAAGACCAAGGAGGAGGCAATTTTCTCATTAGTCTCCTTATCTTTGTGATCTTATGCATAAGAAATTCAATAGGATGTGGCAGGAAGGTTAAAGCCCTGTCTCTTCTCCTAAAGAGATTTGAACTCTGAGTTCTATGTACCTGGCAACAGATACTCTGAAAGAAGGGTCTTCTCAGTCTCTCACTGGCGGTGTATTACATGGTACGACCTGATTACAGATATTCCTCGTGCCGGGGAAAGGGACGCTCACCACCAGTTCGGTTGGGATCCCTCTCCTGTTCCTGTGGGAAGCTGGGTATTCTATTCAAAACTCAATAGCTTCGGAAAACCTCGGGAGTGTGGGACTGCGTCAGGTCATGTAATTTTTGCAATTTGAAAGTCTGATGTCTAAACCTGAGTTTGGCTAGACCTTGGCTTCCTTTATAATCCATAGATACAAACAGCTTTTCAGTGATTTAGCTTACATATTTAAAATGTGTCTTAGGATGGTATGGATGATCCTCTGGAGATGTCCGTTTTTCTCCATTCACTACACGAGGAGTGTTGTATGATTAGCTCAGGCCTAGGCATCTACACGTTAAATGCCTCAGGGCATATAAATCCCCCAAATGAGAAGCCTGCTCAGGCTCAAGAAGTATGTCAGTCTGTGTCTCTAGTTAATGTCCCAGAGAACACAACCACACAGTTTTGGGGGGTTTGGGCCTACTCTGAGTACATTGATAAGTCAGGTCCTACATCTGGCACAGGTAGAAAGTGCCTGGGCTAGGAATTCTGGAAGGCAAGACAGGAGATACTGTGTGCTGTCAGATCAGAAACGTCCATTTACACATCCAATGGCAAAGACAGTCTGTAGTACACCTTCCCCACAGAAATATGGATGCTCAGGGAGATTAGGGGCAGGATCGAGTATGTAATAAAACACCTAAACATAGTTGTTTACACATAGATGTATGCCTACAAGCTAACTAGGGGTGTAAGCGCCCGTTAGATGACTGGAGCTCTGGTCAATACAGTCCACGCAGCTCTCAAAGTGATTCAGCCAACCAACCAGTCACATATAGGCGTAGCTGGCCTACGCCTGTGTGCGATAAGCATACACCTAGTAGGTGTATCGTTCCCTTTGAGATGTCCTAGAGTAGCCAAGACGACTGCGTGGGGCTGGCAGCTATACCGAGGACGTACTGAGCCTACGGAGCAGCAGTGCCCTTCTGCAGCAGAAGAGGTATACGCTAAGGGACCTCCAAGGGCACTTGGACGCCTACATTTGGGCTTCTGAATCACACTCTCGGTTTGTCTTCCAGGAAGAAGAACCTCTTTCTAGGTTCCACTGCCAAAATTACTAGCTTGCCTGGTGCAGTCCAGGAGCCCTTTGGCAGAACTTAATGGTATCACCTAAGCCTGCGTGAATTTCTGGCAAGTAAATGTCATTTCTTACCAGCGGTGTCAGGCAGCTGACCTGCTGATGCACCATAGTCAAGCCCTGCTGCAGGAAAGCTGAGCATGCCAACCCAAGCAGCTGGTTTCAGTCCATCGCAAGGGTAACGTAGGACCCTAGCTATACATCAGGGGTTGCTGCACAGCAGCTCGTTTAGGCCACGTTGCCTCTTACAGTTGGATTAACTTCTTCTCAAGCAGCTGGCTGCAGTCTTGTGCCGTGTTTGAAAGGCCAGTCTGGGAAGAAGCTGAGCAGAATCTTAGAGGCTTAAGGACTAGACTGAGACTACTCCTCTGACCACCTAGACAGACCATCTTAAGGTAATACACTCTTTTATTAATTTGTTCTGTGCTTACCTTGGCTGTGACCTTTTACAGAGCCCTAGTACAAGACAGTCCAATAAACAGGGCTTTAGTTAAGGTCTTCAGGGTTGTAATCATAACCCAGCAAAAAATGGAAGAACTTCTACTTGCTTTTGTGAGCTTAATACGCTGATCTGTAATGTCTAGCATGATCTATGTGAAGTCTTTTCTTTTCTGCAGATTAATTTCAGATTTCAATAGAAACAAATTTACGCAAATATACAACCTGACTTCTGAGTTTCCAGTTAGTTAATCATTTCCAGTGACATTCACTAGAGGAAAATTATGGAGAACTTTATAAATTAGGTTCACCTCCTATAGATACTACATCAGGCTTGGCATTTAGCAATCTGAGGCATTACTGAACTAAAGAGGAGAACTAAAATTCACCATAGTCAGATATTCATTGAGAATGCCCGGTTCCTTTCAAAAATAAGCCAACATAATGTGGTAACAAACCACATTAAAATACCAGTCAGCTACGGCTATGGCATACAAAACATTGTCATTCGTGTCTGGCTTTGGACACTTGCCCAAATATATGTTGGTGTCCAAATATATTCGGAGCCTTGTCTGAATGTATGTTAATAATACTGTAACTCCCAGATATTTCTGTTGTATTGCTGCCTTTCTACATTTCTGAAATCTACCTTTGTATGTCTAAGTATCTGATATGAATCATTTTACATTACCTCAACTAAATTTCATTTTACCAATGTTATTTATTTTGCCATCTTTTGCCATTTATCAAAGTGGTTTTGTAGTCTACTCATATCCTCTAAGGATGCATAATCCCTCCCAGCTTTATATCACCTTAATATTAGGTTGGTAAGACTATCCAGAGTTGTTAATGGACCTCTCTGGTATCCTATTCAAAACATCCTCCCAAGATAATGATGAAGTATTACAATTACCTCGTATTTAATTTTTAATAAAAATTTACAATTATCACACTGATATACATGCACCATTAGCTTCCAGAAAGTGATGTGGTTTCTGTTTTGAAGTCCTTATAAAACCGTGTCCTCACAAAAGAAAAAAAAAAATATTTTCGACTAATCCGTGCTGTTTAAAATGTATATACATGTATATAACCAGAAGTCAAATGCTTATTTCTTTTTATAAGCTTTATGAAAGTCTGTGTTTGATGTATGGAGGTTTGCAGTTCCCTATGTCTTCTATTGTTCTTCAAAAATGGGTAGGGAAGAACGCCTCTTGCCTGTGTTATGGGTAAGTCAGACTATTTCATAGAAACAGGTCCTGCTGGTTTTAGCACTTAGTCATCTTCTGTTGTACTGGAATACTTTGGTGAACTCCAGTGCCAAAAATTTACCACCTTCTCAAAAATGACTACCAGTTACGACTGTGAGATAACTGAAATTAATTCTTTAATTTTTTTCATTAAGGTGTGTCTTGTGGGGATCTGTTCAAGCTCTCAAATACCACCCTAAGAAGCTATGTAAGGTGCTAGAGCCTCTTCATGAATCCTGACTGCCTCCAGTTCACAACCAGAACCAGCAATACGCTGCAACGCTGAAAGAAGACATTGTTCACAGGAAAAATCCACACACCTGGCAAAGTGCAGATCTGCCCCACCACATCCAAAGCTTAGAGTATTCTGATCTCAAAAGGTCCAACCCGTGTCCTTCTGGGCAGCTAAGAGACGGTTGCGAGTAACTGATGACAAAAATAGCAGCTGACTCCTTCAGGGGAGGAACTCTGCTCCTTGTTCAGCTGCACAACAGTGCAGCCAGTTCTCAGTGGGCACGAAGTGGATGCCCCATCGCTGTCTAACTAGCGGTTCTTGCTGGATGTTGATCTACGCAAGAGCTGTTTAATCTTCCTTTCCTGAGCAAACTCACTTTGAAACTAGCCACTGCCCAATGGCAAGTTAAAGGATGAAAACCAATTGCATGAGAGCTGACTCCAGCTAAAACTGGTATTATTTGTCTGGGTACTTGAAACATTCTGAAGGCTTGCATCGTTGGTGCCACTGCCCTTTTTTAAACTGCCGGACCAACAATCAGTCAATTTAGTTTCTAATCTGAGAGTTCTTCTAGCCTACCTGCTGGTAATAAACTCCTTTATAGCAGTGAATAACACCTTACAACAGTTCTGGCTGGCTAGGAAAACCTGCACCACCCTGGCAATCCACCACCAGTGAATTAGGCTCCCGCCAGCCTCATTTCTGTCACTTTGTGCGAGCGTTGTGCTATACCTAGTCCAAAAATACAACCCAGTACTTCAGGGAACTCCATCACATCACCTCAGCAGCAGGGACTGCTGTAAGTCAGTCAAAGCAGACTTCTGCTCTTGGCACTGGCTTCCCACAGCAATACCAAGTCAATTAATTTGACTCCCAGTTCTTGTCAGTGGTCTGAGATCCAGATCCTTTAAAAATCCTCCTAAAGCTCTGTGATGACATTTGGCTGACAGCTTTGCCCTTCAGGTAGAGCTGAGCTTTCTATAATAAGGTGCAGTTATTTGCACAAGAGACAGAGATTTCTTGCAGGAAGATCTTTAGTTTGTGGGATTAATTGCCATGCAAACTAAATAACATCAAAATCTTCACCCGATTTTTGATGCATGCACAAGGCATGCTTTAGAGGCTCTGCTGTCTCTAGTATAAACGCAGTCGATGAGAAGGAGTATTGACAAAAGCTGTAGCAGGGAAGGGGAAGCAGGGCTGGTCTATACTGGGACCAGGTGATGTTGGTCAATGGAAGTAGGTAGTCAGCAGGCAGTCAAGTCAAATGGGTTCCAGACATCAGAATTTCTTAAGTCAGTTCCTTCAATCTGTGCCAACAGCATGGGAGGAGGTATTGTGGAAGCAGGAAACAAATCTGCTTTTTGTCCAGATAAGGCCAAAAAAGAAGGAACTCTCCAAAAATGTGAGACATGAGTTTTATCAAGGACTGTGTTCCCCCAGCTGCAGCTCTAGCATCCGGCCTTACTGCTTGCCCTCTTATAACCTTTCTTGTGCCTTCTTGATGGGGATTTTTTATTCCATATTAAAACACTGTCCACTGGCAAGAATGAGGCTGAACCCTCCTGTATACGACGTGCATTCCTAGATATCACATTTCAAAAAAGTTCCAGTAGAGCTCAAATACCTACAGGAAAAGGTCACAAGGATGATGAGAAGAACGCAATGGCTTTCAGGCTAGGTAAGGCTGAATAGGATAGGCCCTTGCCTCTTGGAAGAAAAACAATAGGTATTGAAGTGACAGAGGTCTAAAACTGTGAATAGCATGGAGGCAAATAGGGAACAATCATACTCTGTTGCTCATTAAAAAAGAACTAAAAAGAACTAACCAGCATCAAACGAAATTATAATATTTTGTATTCTAAAAGATACACTAGAGAACATGTATTTAAACTATGTAACGTTGTTTCACTATGTATCAGAGGTCAAAAGTGTATGTAAATGGTATAGGAACAGGTCCATTGATGGCTATTAAAATGAAGACTCAGATGCAACCTTTTGCACTGCAGTTTCTAAAGCTTTGATTTTTCATAAGCTGGGAAGAAATGTCAGGGTAAAGACTGGTAAATAAATGTCCCGTTTCTTAAATCGTTCGGTAAGGTAAATGACCATTTCCAATGCTGGAAGGGTGGGCAAGATTGACCAATTTGTGTATGATCATCCTGTTGTCCCAACTGTTATTGTGGAACGGGGACCCCCGCTCCAGTACTGGGGCTAAAACAGAGGCGGGGGGTGTTGGGCTGAATGTTGGGGTGGGGGTCTTGGCTGGGACCGCCAGGTTTGATCTTGGACTGAGTGGGAGTAGCTGGGTCCTGAGTAGGGCAGCGGCTGGCAAGATGGTGACTAAAGGGTGTTGGAAAGGCTGAACGAGCTTCACCGATCTCCATGAAGAGCAGAGGAGGAGGAGAAGTGTCTTGGCCAAGGCAGGTGATGGTGGGGGGACGCAGAGGCATGGGCACCTGGGGCAGACCGAGCCGTAGGACAGGCTCGTAGCTCAGCCGCGCGGCTGTGGCTGCACCCAGGTGAGATCTAACTGCTGATAGAGTTACAAATTTGGGCCTGAAACAAGGCCCGACAGCCAGGGTATTCCCGGTAACTTCCCTTGGTCCTTGGTGCCGGTGCGTGCAGCTCGCACACTTCAAATGAACCTGAAGGAGGGTCATGCGTGGGAGCGATACCAATGCATCTAAACGTGATGCTGTGGCAACCTGAGTTACAATCATCTTTCGGTTTGTAGGGAGTGGACTGGGAAACAAGCATATATACAGATGATATCACCTCTACGCTGATGATCCTGACATCCAGTTAAAGTGTTGGTACCTACGCTTGAAGAGGACTCTAGAACATTGAAGCAGCAGCAGCAGAAAAAAAAGGCACAAAAACGTGTGAGGGAACGGGGAAGGTAATTTACGGCGAGAGGCTGAAGAGACTCGACTTGTTTGGTTTACTGAGAAGAGGACTGAGATGACTTGATGATGATAGTGCCTATCTTTAGGAGCAGTCACTATACCAGACACCACAGAACTGGCTTTGGGGAAAAAAGGCAGAAACCCATGAGTGTGAACTGAAGCCTGACAACTCTGGTTAGAAATGAGGAACACGTTTTTAATCACGAGGGCGAGAGCAGCCACTGGAACAACGTGCTAAGCCTTCAGCTCATCAGGTCTTCGCTCCAGGCAGTGTTTCTGTCCAAAAGGCCTGCTCTAGCCAAATACAAAATACCCTGCCGCTGCCCCTGCCAAATCCGTCCTTGAATGTCACGTCGGATTTATCCCCAAACTCTCCAGGGTTTTAGGAAGAGCTGAAACCGTCTGGTTACCACCCTATTCCCTCCTCCCCTCCCGTCTCCTCTGGCACCTGTATATTCCCCGAGGCCCACCTCGCCGCAACCCTTCCCACGTCTAGCGGACAACCCGTGCTTGCCCACGGCCGGGAACGCGCCTGCTTCGGTCACCGAACAAGCATCTCCTTCACGCTGCTCTGGGGCAGTCCCCACTCTTCACGAGTGACATCCGCACCGTGACCCTTTAGGGCTTGGGGGGGGGGGGGGGGGGGGGGGGGGGGGGGGGGGGGGGGGGGGGGGGGGGGGGGGGGGGGGGGGGGGGGGG
>JANHGO010000042.1:100839529-100856156 GCA_024606505.1 Aquila spilogaster
CGAGCCCGGTTTTTCCCCCCCCCCCCCCCCCGCCGCCCCCATCGTTACGGTAACCGGCTCTTGGGAGAAAAACGAGGCCTTGAGGTCGTTGTCGGTCCCGCTGCCGCTGCTTCTAGGGAAGGTTCTGCTTTACGTTCAAGGTAGTCTTGAGCTCGGCCTCTTAATTGAACGGGTCAAAAAGCTGAATATCGGAGCATACGTGGCGGCGGGTTGGTGGGTCCGAGGTGAGGAATTTTCGGAGCAAGTTTCTGTCTTTTAGGAGCCCTTGAACCTGGCGACCCTAAGGAAATTAAGGGCTGCTTTGCCCCTAGTTTTATTGGAGTTGGAACTGAACGCAGGGTGGACCTGTTAGATGTAGTTTTTTAGCCCGTTAGATGTATTATGGTTGTATTTGGTTCCAAAACCGTGCAAAATTAAATAAGCGTAAGCGTTTTTCCCTTTTCTGCTTGATAGATGGTGATACTGATGCCCGATAACAGAGCGTCGAGGGGCGTCACTTGCTCAAGCCAGCCTGTTTTGCCCGTAGGTCGAAGCTGGTCTTGCAAAAGGAAGAATGAAAACAGATGCTCGCTGGTCATTAACGTGCTACCGATAAGTATCGGGATGAGCAATAATAAAGGCAAACGTCCAGTGCAGTCACAGGGAACTTCCCTTTTTAGGCTTGACTTTAACCTATTACGTGTGTATTGCAAGGAACAGAACGAATTCCGCCCCCCCCCCCCATTTGGCCTTTAGTTTTAGTGCAGAGACTTATTTTACGAGACCGAAGAATACAAAACCCTTTGCTGCAGTATGGTTTTAAAGCAATTACAAAGAAAATAAAGTTGTTGGTAGCAAGGTGAAGTCTCTGTACACTAAGGCTTCATTTTCTGTTTTTCTTCAATGTGTGCAGCTTTTTCAAGTGTTCTCTGAAGTCAGTGGGATTATTTCCATTGACCTTGATGGGCTCTGGTTGTTTCGGGTCACAGCTTCCGAACAGCGGGGGGCCAGTACAAGTTCTCCTACATATGTATTTTCTCTAAGCAGGTTTTTTGCTTTGGGGTTTGGTTGTTCTTCTTACTGGGCTTTAAATTTAAGTTCTGAGAAACAAATAATAGAAAATCGTTCAAGAAGGTGTTAGAACTGCAATTTGGCTTGTCCATGACTATTCATTTTCTTCTACATGATGCAACGATAGCAATTAAGTCAATGTACACATGACAAATAGTCTTTGCAAATAGTATGTTTTCCTGTTCAAAATGAGTAGTGTCTCTGCATTTTCGTGTTCAGCTACTTATCTCGTGCCAGCACTTGCTGGGTTACTTTGAAGTCTTGCATTTGGAAATGACAATCAACCTGTTGATTTAAATGAAATTCCATCTCGTTGGAAGGACATTTAATAGTCTTGCTTTTGTATTTTATTTTATTTTTTAATTTAGGTTTAAAGTGTGTGGTGTTAAGTGTTCAGCAAGGAGATTTGCAGTGTTTGACCAAACAGTAGGCAAATGCGCGCTCTTGTGTTTGTTTACATTGCTGAAATCCATCATGAAAAATAATTATTTTAATATTACAGAAAGTCGCTATTTAGTGTGTTTGTATATGGTTACTACCTACTTTCTGACTGTTTCAGGGTGGTGATGGAACTGAGCTGACAGCCAAGCCAAAGAGAAGCTTCTACGCAGCAAGAGATTTATACAAGTACCGACACCAGTATCCAGTAAGAGAATATTCTATGGTTTAAAATTGCATTTTTAGTAGAAGACAGCACACAACCCAAACATTCCTAAACCTTTGTGGTGCCTAATAAATATGAGAAATGAGAATCAAAAAGCTGATGCAGAGGCCCAATGTATGCCAGGAGGAGAGGAGTGAAACTAGCGCAACGTCTTTTCGTCCCAGGTGTTCGTG
This sequence comes from Aquila spilogaster, assembly GCA_024606505.1. Classification (NCBI taxonomy): domain Eukaryota; kingdom Metazoa; phylum Chordata; class Aves; order Accipitriformes; family Accipitridae; genus Aquila; species Aquila spilogaster. The sequence continues at coordinate 100,841,417 of JANHGO010000042.1, forward strand.
CATGTGTCAGCCTGGGAACAGTGGTAGGAGCCCAGAAATAGGCTTGTGCCTTGACCATCGAAGAGGGTAAATTATAGAGTTTGGACTTCTTATTATTTGTCTCTCAAGTTCCTTGAGACTGAAGTCAAGGTGCTGCTATGCTTGCTGCTCTAACGTCTGCCTTGGTAGGAGAAGGTACCAGCCAGAAGGAACTTGCAAATCCTTAAACTGAGTCTTTAAGTGCATGAGTGAAACTCTGTGGTTCCTAAAACTCTGAAATGTTTTTTGTCCTCAAATTATTCAAAGAGCACAATATCACTTTCTGGATACTCTTGATAGGTTTTTGTAGGCTGATAATGTCCTATTTCCTTTCTTTTAGCAGAACTTTAAAGATCTTCGATATCAAAATGACTTGTGCAATCTCCGCTTTTACAAAAATAAAATCCCTTTTAAACCTGATGGTGAGTAATCTGTGGCAATAATAGTGATAACAAAAGAATGCTCACTAATAATAGTAACAAAGTGAAACTCTAGTGATAATTGCCGTGCTGACAAATTAAAGGTGTATAGTTATATATTGTACCACTTGAACCTCCCGTCTTGGAGTAGCATGTTGATAACACGGGAGCAGGTTACGCTTAAACCAGAGTTAACTTTCGCTCTAGGGAGGTGGTGCTTTTCTCATGCATTTTCAGCATGACATAGTACAGGGCATTGTTTGTACCACTGTTTTACAGTAGTGGCGTTACCTTTTATTAAACAAAGGTAAAGTTGTTCCACTGTGCTGCACAAACTCTTGCTGCTTGAATAGGAGTGGCACGGATCAGGGTGTTGAAAAAGAATGTAACTACCTTATGTGAGATTATTATAACAACAATAATAAAATTATTTCTCAAAGTCCCTAGTGGTTTTGGTAGTGGAGCAGGAACCTCATACGCAGGGTTCTGCACAAGCACAGGACTAGCTGAAAGATGACAAACCCTGCTCTAGAGAGTTTGCAGTCAAAGTATGAGAGACAAGAGGGTAGCAGACAGATGGGGAAGCAGAAGGAGGCAATAAAACACTCTTGGTTAGAATGACAGACAGGAGTCTTGGCACAAAAGAGCTTAGCCATTGGCAAAAAAAAAAAAATTGCAGGCCGAAAATAAGCTTTTGAGAGTTTTAAAAGAATGAGGAGGAGGTTACTTTGAAGGTGTTTGTAGAAAGATCCTCTCGGCATGAGAGCAGCTTGGGAGGAAATACTGAAGTGCACATCTGAGTACAGAAGCGAGATGTCGAGGCTGCCATTGAGGCAGGATCCTGTCGGAGGCAGGATCAGTGTCATAGCAACAAATAGGTTCTGATACGGTAGGAAGGGACAGGTCACAAAAGGCTTTGGAAGTGAAGGCGTATAGTTTTTGTTTAAAGTTACAGAAAAGGGCTTCACAATGGAAGAATGCAAAGCAAAAAAAAGAGGCAGTATAAAAAAGCGGCTGTCTAGAAACATGATCATACCAGCAGCATTCAGGGTAGATGTAAGCATGACAAGAGGATTTCAAGGTCAGGAAAAGGGATGTTGAGGTGCAGAATGTCAAAGGTCTGATAGGAAGCTGGATGGGCAGGAATGTTATACAGAAGGATGTAAAGATGTACATATAGGAAAGTTGAAGATGAGAGCTGTTCATAGGCAAGATAGTGATAATATCCTCAGCAAGTGAGAAAACAAGTCAGGTTATGTGAAAGGAAGGTAAGACCTTTGTTTTCATCATCTTGAGCTTTATCTAGATACCCACAGGCAGATGCTGTGTTTTTAGCTTGACGGGAAGAAGAGTTAGACCTGTGAATTACCAGTACAGAGGTAGCAAATTCAGGGGACACTGCGCAGGGAACAGATACAGAAAGAAAGAGAAGGCCACTGCGGTCCGTGTGAACCTGAGGACCACGTGAACCTGAAACTGAAAGCCAGAAGAGGTTGGGGCGGGGTGGAATCCTTTGAAGTGCAAAATGAAGGAGAAATTCAAGAGGATTAGCCACGAGAAGAGATGGTCACCTAAAATCTGTAAAGAATAAAAGTTCTCTGAATATTTTAGGAGAAAACCACAGTAGGTAGTGTCAAAGGTAGCTCATAGGTCATGGAGGCTGAAGTGTCGATGGCTGTGAACTCTGGCTGTGCACGTTTTATTGAGAATGGGAAAGAGTAGCCACCACCTTGACCTAAGTCTGTGGCTCTGTGAGTGTGTTCGGAAGGAGACTAAGCTACCATGTTAGGGACTGAACTACTGGGGAATGTTATTAAAAAAAGACATTTCTAGTGCAGTACTAGATCTGAAGTTCAATTCCATGACCTACAGATTTAGCTTGTGGTTCTGACTGAGAGCTGGCCTGTCTGTCTCTCCGCCCTGGAATTGAGCAGCAAGTTTTCCACTACTTGAAATGTAGGCTGGATACAGTGCGGTGGTGGCGGGGGGTCCTCTTGCCAAGGTCCTTTTCCAGCCTTGCCTCCACTGGAAACCCGATGTTCTTAGCAGCCCCTTTGACTGGCGGCTTTCTGCATTTCTTGAAGAAAAGTACCATACGAGTTCCTCTGTCACTGAGACCCAAGTGGAAATTTTCATGGGGCGGGGGAGAGAGAGAGAGATCTCAAATGTATAATAGGGGACTATCTGCGTGGTACTTGGGCTCTTTAGGCTACTCCTGTACTATTTGACTTTGAGAGAGGGCATGCTGCAGTGATAAAACTGTTGTTGGTTTCAGAGTAGAAACAGGCTAATGCTGACCATTCATTCATGGAAAGAGACTGTACAGGTTTTGGAATAAGGAACATCCTTTTATGTACTTTGTGTATTTGTGCAGTGCCTGGAAAAGTGCCCTGGCCCGTGACTGAATTTCATGAACACGGTCTCAGTGCGAAGAATGATTAATTTCCTTTTGCATGTACTTTGCCCCCTTTTTCTATCACTGTGCCTTTCCAAGAGGAACAGACTGAACTCCACAACTGTTTTGAGACCACTAAAAGCTGAAATTCTCATTTGTTGAGCATGACCTGAGAACCCAAGGTCAAACTCATAGCAATGGTAGCAAGACTCTTGGCCACAGCCAGCTGAGAAAGATTTCCTAATCGTAATGTTGTTTGCAGCTGGTGAGATTCCTGGAATAGGAGATTTCTTAGAGTTGAGGCTTTGTTCTACTCAGTTGAGATAGAGAGAGAGATATGTGGAGTTTTGTCATGTTAAAGCAATGACAGGTGATTCACAATGCAATATTGTATGTAAGTGCTTTGTTAATTACCAGTCAGTGTGATAAAGGGATCTAGGACATGAGAACTTTCGGGGAAGTATACTTTACAGAGGCTATTGTCACATACCCTCTGCTGCTAAGTAACTCACTATAAGTCAGTTGGTTTTATTTATATTGAAATTTGATACATCTCTTATTTTTAATTAAGTTTTAGTAACTATATTAATTTTAAATTAAAATGAATTTATTTATGGCTGTAATAGACCTTATTTCACATAGTATGTGAAAAACAATTAAAGTATGTGTTCTATCATTATGTTAACATGGCATGTACTTTATGTAGCTGAATGCTGTTTTTGATGGCTACCTAATAGTTTTCAAATTATTTTTATGCAGGGGTTTATATTGAAGAAGTCCTAAATAAATGGAAAGGAGACTATGAAAAACTGGAACATAACCACACTTACATACAGTGGTCGGTCACTTACTACATATTTCTGTTTCAAAGCATTAATTTGATTAAGTGTTCATATACTGTGAGCCATAATGTGCTTTTTCTTTTAACAGGCTTTTCCCACTGAGGGAACAAGGTCTGAACTTCTATGCTAAAGAATTAACTACATATGAAATTGAGGTAATACAAATCGAGCTCAATATAAACCATCACATTAATTTTGATACATAATTGCTTTTTGTTCTGTAGAGTTGTTTTACACAATGCAGAAGTACTCGCTTTAGTGCCACTTAGAATTTTGGATGTATTCTTTGTTTATTAGGAATTCAAGAAAACAAAAGAAGCAATTAGAAGATTCCTTTTGGCTTACAAAATGATGTTGGAGTTTTTTGGAATAAAACTAATTGATAAAACTGGAAACGTAGCACGAGCTGCTAACTGGCAAGAAAGATTTCACCATTTGAATGAGTAAGTAATGACATGCACTCCACTCTCTAGAATTGCCATAGAATCTCTTTAGCCTTTTGTCTTCTAGAGAAAGGGATGATATATTTTCCAAAGATTGCCAGGGAAAAGAGAAAAAGGAATAGCCGATGCCTGGCTTGTGTCTGCATGTGTATGTTCCTCGTTCCCCTTTTTTTGATTGTGCTTCTCACCCATTACCAGTCTAACTGACATCATTGAATTCCCTGAAAATACAACTTCAGATGGTGCTGAAGATCACAGTTCCAAATTACTCATGCTACTGAACGCGTTTTCACCTGATCCTGAAGTGCTGCTTCTCAGTTGGAAAGGATGCGTGGTTTACCTTTGTATTCACGTTTTGAGAAAAGTCAAATTCTCCACACCTGTATGGAAGCTAAATAACAAGATTTCCCTCCCTCCTCAAAACAAGAAATATTATGTATTTAATAATTTTTAATTGCAGTGCTTAACTGGAGAGGTTAATCACGCATTAAGTCAAACTTGAGCCCAAATTTTGGCAAATCACATCTGTCGCTTTTCATTGGCGTTGTGTGGAGCATAAGTTTGCACTGAATTTTGTCCCATGTGGATTAATTGTATCAAAATCTCTTTTCAAATCTTGTGGTCACTTTCCTAATACCTCTGACCTTAGAGCTGAAGATTGTTTTCTTGTAGTACTTTGTTTTCCCCACCCAAATGAAAGCTTGTAGGTAGAATTGCTGATGGGTAATTCTGAGTGAATAATGGGAATAATTTGTTATTAATTTTACTTAAATATTTTATGAGCTAATAGGGATGTGGGCTCAGACTCAGGCCACAGATAAAACAGGGTTTCAGGAAGCCCAGGTGTGACACACTGCACATTTTTACACTGTAATTGCTATATTCACACCAGTGAGTAGCTACACAGTTTTAAGTCAGGAATTGGGACTGGTTTTACCTAATTTTAGCCATCTAAAATTTAGGCATTTAAGTTTTACTGTTTACTTAGGTGTACCTTATGAGAGAAAGAGCTCTTCATAAACACTTCCAGAACATAGTTCGTTCCATTTATCTTAGACGCTTCTTACGGCAGTGGGACTTGCTCTCCAGAGATGCCTGTTTTTCTCCCAGCACTGACTGTATCAGAAGTGCAGGTAGCTACTCTAGACTGCAGACCCAGCTTTTAAATAACTGAAGTGCAATGGATCCTGTTCTGTAGCTGTATTGCTGCAATACACTACAAAACCTGTATTTTATGAAGTGACTGGCTTTTCTCCTCAGAAAGAATACATACAGCAGAAGGGATCAAAATCAGTACATGCTTTGATTTTATTTTTTGTCAGCCTGTTGCCTCAGTACATTTTACAGACACTAATTTTCACTCACAACATCCTAGCAAAGGAGGTGCTAGCAGGCTTCAGCAGCTGTGAGAAATTAAAGTACAGGAAGCCTGAAGTACACACCTGGAGTGATAAAAAGGAGTGAGGAATTGAAGTTCCAGTTCTGTATCTGTAATGTGCGGGGGGGGGGGGTGGGGGGTGGTGGTTCTGATTCAATGGAATTTTTTCACCCTTTTTTTCCAAAGGTCTCAACACAACTACTTGAGAATCACTCGAATTCTGAAAAGCCTTGGCGAGCTTGGATATGAGAGTTTCAAATCTCCCTTGGTAAAATTTATCCTCCATGAAGCTCTTGTGGAAGATACCATTCCTAACATTAAGCAAAGTGCTCTAGAATATTTTGTGTATACTATTAGAGACCGAAGAGAAAGGAGGAAACTCCTGAGATTTGCCCAGCAACACTATACTCCCTCAGAGCATTTTATCTGGGGACCCCCAAGAAAACAGAAGTCGGAGGCAAGCAAAACAAATAAAAAGCCAGCATCTCCGATTTCTATTCACAATAGTTATATTCCTAAGCATAAGAAACCAAAAGAGCCTAAGAATACATCGGCAAGTGGAAGCTCTGCTGGTAAAACAACTGAAGAAAGAAAGGTAGAACTCACAAAAAAAGGGGAAGAAAATGACCAGGATGAACAAGAAATGAACTGTGATGCTGTTAGGCAGAATAACAGTGAAAAGAACAGTGATACCGATAGTGGTCAGCTTTCAAAATCAGAAGAAATTCATGATACTTCAGACAGAAAGGAGGACGCTTCTCATTCCAAAAAAGATGATGAAAATCTGAACAGTGACTGTGGAAATGACCCAGACACTATAGAGAAAGATTTGTGTGACACTGAGAATTCTTCAAATAACACGTCAGCAGATCTACAAGATAACCTTGATAAGGATACGCTTTCAGGGGGGACCACCATGAAAAACAAGGATGAGCTCAAATAATGAGTCTGAGGTTAAAAATCATTATATTTCATATTGAATGAAGCAAATTATTCATTGCTCCTTCATTTTGGGTGAAATTTCCATCTAGTGTAGTATAAAATGTTCATGAGACTATGCTTGTTGTGAATACATCAGATTAGGCTTCTGTTTGGTTAATGAATTTTATTTTTCTTCAACTCAGTTGTTTATCAGCAGTCAACCAGGTGTGGCTCTTTAAAACAATTGTGTATCTTCAAAGCTAAGAAATCCATTATCTTTTCCAGACAGATTGCATAGAAAAGCTTATCTATTTTTTTGCCATTAAATTAAATTAATCCAGTATTTAAAAAAAACCAAAAAAACAACAAAAAAAACCAAACAAAAAAAGTGTAACTTACTAGAAAGCCTTGGAACATCAGAATCTTTAAGTTTCTTTTAATATGCTTTAAGTGTTGATTTCCTTTTATGAAATGACTAGAAATTCTTTCAAGAGCACAGTCTTTTCCCTAGTGGATATTTTTTTAGGAACTATGTTCATGTTTAAAGGCAGTATTTGCACAGCATCTTTTACCTTAGATTAGCATCCTTGTCGGAGACACTTCGTAATGGGTATCAAAATGTCCTGTGCAGCTGGGTATCATTGTACATTGAATTAAAGTTTAATTTACGATGAAACTGTATCCACAACTTTTGGGCACAAAGGAAGTTGTGCTTTAGACTTCTTTTAGTCCCTGTTAGGTTCTCTCTTCTCTTGACTCGTTTGTTGCTACTACTGATTTGGGGGGAGGGATGTCTCTGATCACTCAGATTTGGTCTCAGTGTGAAAGCTCTCTGATGATCAGCTGTAACAAAACAACTCCCCCAGCTGGGTTCGGCACCTAGAAGGCCTCTGGAGAGCTGAAAAGCAGTGTCTTCACCACAAGGCACTGCTTAATCATCAAAGCCATCAGAGACGATGTCACCAGGCCTGTCCAGCTGGATCTTACCTGAACTTGGAGGTTTCTTGGCCAGTTTGGGGTAAGGTCTGCACAATGCTGAACACCCTCTTGCTGCTCTGGGAGAGAAAGGCCTGATGCTTTCCTTCCAGCTGTCTCTTTCCTCTCTTTGCTCTCTATCAGAGGTCTTTCACAGTTTAATGTTATTTTGATGATCAGCTGAAATCTGAGGCAGGCCAGTCTGCTGGCCCAGCTGGAGCCCAGCACATAGGAATTTCCCAGTTAAGATCTTTCCCAACTTTCTTCACTGAAGGACTGTTTGCTTTCCCTGAGTAGCCTCTTCTGACTTCATGCCATTCAGTCAAACAAGATAGTACCCAGCAAGTTAATTGAATATGAATTTAAAAATAATTCAGGTAGAACTCACACTTTCTACAGTCCTAAAATAGTCTACAACTTCTGTATCTATTTTCTATTTAGAAATGTATATATTATCTACTGCCTTTAATGTATTTTTGATGAAATGTTACGAGGCAAGTGGCTAACTACAGTTAGTGTGTGTGAGTGTGCTACGGGACTTTATTGAAGTCTTATAACTCAAAATGGCAAAGTCTTCAGGGGTTTCAGAGCATAGACAAAATGTCTTGTATTTTTCCGTTTCGCTAATTCCCATCACGGCAGTGCATCATCCATTGCTTTCTCTAGGTAGCACTGTTTCTTGGGATCAAATAGAATGGCAGTTAGAGATCTTGGTACCCATGGACAAAGATCAGGCTCTTTCCATCCTAAAGAGGCAGGGGAGAAGGAAGACATATCCCTCCTCCTCCTGTGCTGACTTGTAAGGAAAGGAATGTATGTATGTGGATTTTTTTAAGGGTAACCCAGATTGCTCGAGGAGGCGTTAAGTCTGTCTGAGCAGAAATGCCCCAGAGAATTCCACTTGCAGCCACTGCCTCTTTAAAGCTGGAATGGTGCTGAGAAGCCTTTCACAATACCCTGGACTTGATCTAGGATCCCCTTGTCCGTGTTTGACCTTCAGAGCAGAAGGGGGCAGGAAAAGGCTGAGATAAAATTGGTCCGTGTAGTTAAGGACTCTGACCCCGCGCGTACGCACAGGGAGGACAACTTTATGTTCTGCCTAGGACTTTTTAAATCTTGAGTGCCTAACCATGCTAACTTAATAGCATTGTTTTTACATAGTTATTTCTTGAATGGCATAAGGAAAATTTATACCCTGTGTATGAGGAACATAACTATAAGGTAGGTAGTTATGCAGAGCCTTCAATTTATGGACTTTAGTATTAAGGTTAAACACTTTTAAAAAACGTATGGTGTTCAAGTGAAATAAGGGATGCTGGGGGTGTTATTATATTTATACTGTAATTGGATTGAACATTGATGACCTCAGGATATCTTTTTTCTACTTAAAAAAAAAAAAAAAAAAAAAAAAGATAAATCTTGCTCTAATTTTAGACCAGAAAGTTCTTGGGCTGTGCATCCAAAAGATTTCTCTGCAGTACGGTATTCTGTTACTGTGACACAGCTTTCACCTATACATGCTTGCTGGTTCTCCGCTCCTAATTAAGTACTTCATGTACTTTTAATCTGGCAGGGCTGTCTGCGTTAAGGGCCCAGTGTATCTGAAAATACAGTCAAGAACTTTGGGACTCATATCCTTATATTAACGCTGCAATATATATTTTTTTTTTTTTAAATCCTCAACTCAGTATATTTCTATCAATTTTCATAGAAGTGAGAAGAGTAGTGGTATATCAGTTGCCTACAAAGAACTATGGTAAGTGAGGGTTTTTTGTGTCAGGTGGGCTCTTGCACTCTGTAATCTTTGTCTTACAGCTTTATCAACAGAATTACTCCCATGGGACACTTCAACTTTAACTAACAAATTCTGCTCTACGTAAAATGTGATGTTTATCATTCTTTTCCATGGAGGAGTTGTTTCTTCTAATTTTGCAAGTGCTTAAAAGAAGGATTCATTGCAGGGCAATCATACAGTGTAGCATCCCATTGAGATTTGTGAGGATCAAGTGGGTGCACTGTATGCATTTCATCACAGGATCATGGCCTTAGCAACCAGAAGCACCCTGTGCTTGAAGTTTCTAAGTATTGGCTTTCAGGTTTACAGTACAGTATATGTTGAAATGATTGTATTCTCATAAGTGCCAGTACTTAGTTATTTAACCGTTACTTCAGAAACCGAGGATGTGCAAAGAAAGTCAGCACATTTGCTCACTGTTAAACTTAGTTTTGTCTCTCTATTATGCTTAAGTATTCAGGGATTTCTGTGTACTTACTACGATAATGTGTTTTGGCCCAGTGTTTTACTGGAATCTGAGCTATTAATTTATTAATTGAACAGAATCTCCCATACAGGTGTTCTTTCCTAATAAGTATATCTGAGTAGCCTCTGGTACTGGTAAGCAGGAGTAACGTGTATATGCACGTGCCTGTGAATTTGATTTTACGTATCCTGCGGTGAGGAGATATGAATGCGCAACTTGACAAAATGTTACTGAGTACACACATGGAAGTGAAGGCGATCGTACAAATCATGCAAAATTGCAGCACTTTAGTTACAGCTCTGTGCCGTACTATCCAGGACGTAACTCTGCCTCGGTACCTGGTTCGGTGTTGGTGTAGAGACTGAAAGCTTGGGTACATGAGGTGTGCACCGCAGACCGTTCAGATAAGAAGAGCAGATACGCGTGTGCACGTATCTAGGAGCAGAACTGAGCTCTTGGTGTCCGTATTGCTCATATTTAAAGGCATGATGAAGGATGCTAAAAATATTGCAATAAGCCTTTGAGAGCTGTTCCCTGGCTTGGTCAGCTCCCCAGTTTCCTGCTCTACGATTGCAGCAGTCTGATGTATTAGGTATTTGTATAATCATAGTTAATATTTCATGTAACCTAGTGTAAGCCTCCTTGAATTATTCCAGGATAATTCTAATAATCTGCAGTTGCATATACCTGTATTATAACCAGAAAGTTTACAGACTTTAGTAGCTTTGTATAATTTTGATGGATAAGCTAATAAGGTAAGTCAAGGGAGATTTACTAGATTCAAATGGAAAACGGCTCTTGTTTGTTTTTAAATAAAATTTATGTATATCTGTTTAATTGAATTATTTTTTTGCACCTTTCTTTTCCTGACAGTTGTGATGCTACTGATCACAAAATATAGTAAGATATATATGTTTAAGTGAAAATGTAACTCTTATTACGCCATACTTTTACAGGTAACATACCATGTTGAGTTTCCTTGACAAAAGCTGTATTTATGAATAAGAAGCAAGTATGTGAAGTAAGTTTTGCCATTAATAAAAGTGTGACAATATCACGCTAATGATGTACATTGTCGTAAGAACTACCAGTGTGGATCAGAACCAAAGACGTTTCTAGCCTTGTATCCTGCCTCCAGCAGTGGCCACCAACAGATGGTGTGAAACAAAGAACAGCTAAGGTGACCCTATTTTTCTCCAGGAATTTTTCCATTTTTGAGCTCATGGTTTCTTTCAGCCTCCGCAATCCCTTGTGGCTGTGAGTTCCATGTTTTAATTATGTTTTGTGTGGAAAAAGGAATCTCTTGTTTGCCTCAGATCTGTTTATTCAAGTATTGCTAGTGCATTTAAACACAGTTACTAAAAGTACTGTAAGATGAACAGTAATCCACTTCAAATCAGTTTTTAAAAGCCGTAGGAGATTCTAGTGATAAAATACCTGCTTAGGCAGAAAATGTCCTGTGTTTCTATCCTTAGGCAGAAGATGTCTGCTTAGGAAGAAAACTCATCCTATGTTGATGACAATATTATCTTGCTTGTCCCTTCTGAATAAATTTTTATACATAAATCCTTTTGTATGAAGTATTAAAAGTCAGATTCCAACTGCAAAACAGATTTTATTTTTTTTTCCCTATCAGTGTAAAAGCAAGATCAGTCAAAGGCAAAAGCGATTCCTAGCCCACATCTGAGTGAGGTACCTCTGCATGTGGAGACACCAGCATCAATGGGTGTAACGTTGTGATCATGTAGAAGACAGAAATACTATCTGGGATTTGCTGAGAACCATACTCCTTATTCCACATTTTGGTAACTTATTTTGATACGAGTCCCCGGTTCCAATTGCAATTGGAGTAACTGCTCAAAAGGTGTTTTTGATGGCCATCGGAGCCTGAAAATGAGGGATGGGTCAAAAAGGCCTAAGCATGAGCAGCCCGCCCTCCATTCACGTCACGGTGAACACCGTGGGTTGACTACTAACAGGTACTTAGATGCAGTTCTCCAAGGGGAATGTAAATTGCGTGTCTCTAATATCTCTGTGCTCTGTATTGCCTATGAACTATTTATTTTCCTGAAAGCTGTGTTCCTTTTACAGCCCACGTTCTTAAGTATACTTACTTAAGACCATCGGGGAAAGGAAGAGTTTATTTTAAAGAGTATATTTAATACATGCCATACCTAATGGACTCCTAAAATATAGTTCAAAAGCTATAGAGACCAATTAAATAGAGACCTCTTCTGGCTTTACATTTATCATCACCTTTATTTTCAAAAGCATTAAGCTGTTTGCTATAAAATAACAAATGTGAGAATTGGCAAATTGTTCTGAAAGACGTCTCTTACTTCTTAGAAACTCAGCACTTTTTAATTCTACCACGCTTACAAGTCTAGTGGCGTATTCATCAACAAAAATTTATTGTGAAATATACTGAATGTATTTACTACTGTGGCTAACTATGTGAAAATTATTGTTTTGCAGTAAAAAAGGTTATGGCGTTTATATTTTGGGGATCTGCTGAAGCATGTTTGCTAATCCTTAGTTGCTCTTTATTCTGTGTTTTAACCTATTCCATAGTTGTTTGCCTTTTATGCAGTTTGAGTTCAGCAACAGATGATTAGGTATAGTTTTGCACTGATAAAATTTGGAAATATCATAGACTTCATTGTTAAAATGTATTCTAAGAAAGTGCAGTAAAAAAAAAACCAAACCAAAACCCAACATTTTTCACTTGCAAAATGAAACAGCTACATGTCAGTTTTTATGAATGGTCCTGCTCTCTTCTCTGTATTCCTTTGCAGTGTTTAATTACAGAATGCTGTGCATGTTTGGTAGTACCAATACCATATGTATGTGGTAGGAGTGGTAACCAGTTTCTGGATTTGTAATGCACTATAAAGATATATTTTATAATTCTGTAACTGTATGGCAGTGTTATGCCAAAAAAAATTGTATAAACATAAAAAGCAATAGTTTATGTTGCTTACTGCTATATTTTAAATTGTTTGTAAAATGAAATACTTGGATTTCCTTTCAGGTAAATATATTTTTAATAACAGCAGCCAAAAACTCTAAACTAATAAAGCTTCTTCATTTAGCAGTATTGTTTTAGCAACATGTACAAATATTGTGTAGCTCTAATAATGTGTAATTGCTGTTCGGCGCTTGTTTGTATAGTCTTCTGTAAATGTATTAACACTTAAAAGTAGGGCATTAAAGGCTCTGGTCTTCCTTTTTTGTTGTCAGTGGCAAAACCACCATGGATAGCAGAGGAACAAGGGAAGGCCTAGAGTGAGCTTTACAAAAAGCTCGGGTGGTGTTTGTTTTTGGTGGTTTTTTTTTTTTAATTTAAGAAAAATATATACTATGAAAACACTGATAACATTAAAGGGTAAAATATCCGTTATGATGGTGGAGGCAGAAACCCCCTGGAGCAGTGCCAGCAACTGGCTACTGCTGCTTAAACTTAGCAGGGGAACATTTAACCTGCTGGTTGTACCCGTCCTGCGCTGAAGCTGTAGAATTGGATGGCTTCAGCTACTTTGCCCCCTAGTTTTGTAGTAAACTGTTACTCACACGGTGGGACTGCAGATTTATGTGGCTCTCTAAAGGGCTCAGCAGGTTTGGAGAGGATTTCCTATTCTCACAAGTTTCTCCTCAAAGCGAGGAGGAGCAGGTGCTCCTTACGTGGAAGGAGGGCCTCGTACGTGGTCAGTGTCTCGAACGAAGCTTGGCGTTGACGTGGCTATATTAACTTACCTCCATGTTGTCCGGTCACCCAGGGATGGGCTCGAACTGGTAGGCAATAACATGATGTGTCAGCGTGTTGGTTTCCCTAGAAACTTCAGTTACAGCTCCCTGAGGCAACTGCGATAGTTGGCGAAGACCGGCTGCAAGGCAGTTACCCTCTCCTACCCTTGGAGCATAAATTTCACAACTAGAAGGGCCATGGCCTGTATGGAGACACTTCGTTATGTTGCCGGCTCTCGTACCAGCAACTCCAGGCTTTGAGCACGTCTGCAGTAAAAAGATTGTTCCTGGGTAGAGCGCCGACGCTCGTGGGTGCCAGAGCCACGTCTGAAAAGTTTTCTTGGGGCTCGTTACGAGGGTAAGAGCGTAGACCGATATCCCAAGTCTAGCTGGCCCTAGTTAAATTAAGACAAACCAGGTTCTGGAGGAGGAACATGGGGGTGATGGGCTCAGCCAAAGGGGCAGGCACCCGCTTGGGCGCGCAGCGACACAGCATCTGTCCGTGCCGCTGGGTCGGCAGGGGAGCCAACCCCTCTGTCCCCCCCTCCGCGAAAATACGATGGTGGATGGAAATGCGTGCGTATCTCTCAGGGCACACATTCACCTACTTTGCTTTATTTTGGGGGGTAAAATCTAGGAAATGTTCAGCTGTCAAGGTCATGGGGGCACACAGAGCGCGCTTCTGCTCTGGTGGGAATAGCACATGGCAAGGAAGGATCGAGATGACGACGCTTGTGTTTGTGCAAGGAGAGTTGGGAAGTGCTTTTATTATGCATAGAGCGGCGATGGAGACTGCTGAAATCAATCTAAACTACCTCTGTTGTTTAGGGAGTTAAACTGCAAGGTTTTGTTTTGATTTTGTTGTTTTGCTGAAGTATTTTTCTAACAGAGCTGTGCCATAAAATTGGGATGAAAATATTTTATTTTGATATACGCGGATGATCTTGAGCAAGGCCTAAAATGTTTATAATGATCACGTTAATTGCAAAAATGTGATTTAGCTAACAAAACCTGGGAATACTCTTCCTAAAATTACATTTTGATGGACTTATTTTGCTTTGTTTGTGTGGGCTGAGTAATAAACCAGAAGACAAATTATTAAATACCTTCACTCCCTGGGGTCAGTATGGGCCAAGTAGTATGGGATTGGGGCAATCCCAAGCACAGATACAGGCTGGGCAGAGAGTGAGTTGAGAGCAGCCCTGAGGAGAAGGACTTGGGGTGTTGGTTGATGAGAACCTGGGCATGACCCAGCAATGTGCACTCGCAGCCCAGAAAGCCAACCGTACCCTGGGCTGCATCCAAAGCAGCGTGGCCAGCAGGTCGAGGGAGGGGATTCTGCCC
>JANHGO010000042.1:100856256-100869647 GCA_024606505.1 Aquila spilogaster
ATACTGGTCAGCTTTCAAAATCAGAAGAAATTCATGATCCTTCAGACAAAAAAGAGGACGCTTCTCATTCCAAAAAGGATGATGAAAATATGAACAATGACTGTGGGAATCATCCAGGTGTTATAGATAAATCTTTATGTGACACTGAGAATTGTTCAAATAACGTGTCATCAGATCTACAAGATAACCTTGATAAGGATACGTCTTCAGGGGGAACCACCACAAAAACCAAGGATGAGATGAAATTATGAGTCTGAGGTTAAAAGTCTTTGTTTCGTAATGAATGGAGCAAATTGTTCATCACTTCTTTGTTTTGTGTGAAATTTACATCTAATCTAGTATAAAATGTTCATGCTTGTTGGGAACGCATCAGATTAGGCTTCTGTTACACTAATGAAGTTTGCTTTTTTTAATCTCAGTTTATCAGATGAGAATCAAGTGTAGTTATTTAAAACTGTTGTGTAAATTCAAAGCCTAGGATTTAACTATCTTTTCCAGACATATTGCATAGAAAAAAAAAAGCACTTTTTCCCATTAAATTCATCCAGTATTTATTTATTTATTTTCTTTAAATGTAACTTTCTAATAAGTCTTGGAACATCAGAATTTTTTAAGTTTCTTTTGATGTGCTTTCAGTGTTTATTTCATTTTACGAAATGGCTAGAAATTATTTCAAGAGCAAAATTTGTCACAAGTGGATTTTCCTTAGGAACTATGTTTATGTTTAATGGCAGCATTTGCACAGCATCTTTTACCTTAGATTAGCACCCTCGTCTGAAACACTCAATAGTAGATCTTGAAATATCCTATGCAGCTGGATATCCATTACATCAAGTAAATGTTTAACTTACAGTGAAACTGTATACACAGCTTTTGGATACAAGGAAAGTTGCACTTTATCTTTTAGTCTCTTTAAAGTTTTCTCATGCCTCATTTGCTGCTTCTGCTAATCTGGGTTGTGAGGTGGAGTCATTCTTAAATTTGGTCTCAGCATGAAAGCTCTCTGCTGATCATCAGCTGGCTTTGGGCAGCTGGAAAGCCCCTTTCTGTAGGGATCAACCACCAGCAGCTCAAAAGTAGTTCTGTTTCTTTTTTTTTTCCCACAGCAAAACACTGCTTAGCCATCAAAGCCATCTGAGAAATTGTCACCAGGCCGCTCCAGATTAGTCTGAACTAAATTTGGGTGAGGCCTGTACAATGCAGAATCTCCTGATGCTGGCCTGTGATAGAAAGTCAGTCCTGCTGGTCTATGAATGAAAGGAATTTGAAATTTTTGCTCTCTATCAGAGGCTTTTCACTTTTTAATGTTATTTAATAGGCTCAGAACTGAGAAAAGCCCATCTGCTAGACTGACTAGAGCCCAGCAGATTGGAATTTCTCAATTACATCTTTCCCCATTTTGTTTACTTAAGGGCCACATGATTTCCCTTTTTCTAACTTCATGCCATTCAGTAAAGCAAGATGCTACCCAGCAAGTTAATTGTATACCATATGGATTAAAAAGTAATGTAGGTAAAACTCATGCTTTCTACAGTCCTAAAATAGTCTATTATAGGTATTTTCTATTTTAAAATGTATATATTATTCACTGCCTTTAATGTATTTTTGATGAAATATTATAAAGCAAGTACCTGACTACAGTTTGAGTGTCAGAGTGCTACGAGACTTTATTTGAGTCTTGTAACTCAAAATGACCAAGTCTTCAGGGGTTTAAAGACATAGACGAAATGTCTTGTATTTTTCTCTGTCGCTAATTCCCATTATGGTGGTGCATCGTCTCTTTCTTTCCCCAGGTAGCTTCATTTCTTGGGGTCAAACAGAGTTGTAATTAGAGATCTTGGTAGCTATGGACAAAGATTAAGCTCTTTTCATCCAAAAGAGGCAGAGGAAGGTTATATTCCTACTTTTCCTGTGCTTTCTTCTAACGAAAGAATTGTATGTAAATGTTTGTTTTCAGTTGTGTTTGTTCATTTGTTTGTTTTAAGGGTAGCCCAGGTTGCTCAAGAGGCATTAAGTTTGTCTGAATGGAAATGCCCAAGAGAATTCCCTCATAGTCAGTGTTTCACGGAAGATGGACAGCTCAGCTGGTGCTGAGAATGACCTTCAAATTGCCCTGGTCTTGAACCAGGGTCCCCTTTTTCATGTTTGTCCCTGACCTTCTGAGCAGAAGAGGGCAGGAAATGCTTAGATAAAATTAATCCATGTAGTTAAAGACTCCAGCCCTACACATAGACTCAGAGAGGACAGTTCTGCGTTCTGCCTATGACTTTTTAAATCTTGAGTGCCTGACCACGCCAACTTAATAGCGTTGTTTTAACATAGTTATTACTTGAATGACATAGGGAAAATTTACACTGTGTATGAAGAGCAGAAGTATAAGCTTATATATACAGAACCTTCAATTTCTAGACTTTAGTATTGAGGTTAAACTTTTTTTTTTTAAATTGTGTAGTGTTCAAGTGGGATAGGAGTCAGTAGGGGTTTTATTATATCTATATTGTAATTTGATTGAACACGATCTCAGGAGATTTTCCTTCACTTGACTTCTGAACAACAGAAAGAGAAATATAGCCCTTAAACCAGAAAGCTGGTTGCAGCTTTCTGTGGGATTCACATCCAAAATACTTCCCTGCAGTATGTTATTCTGTTATTGTGACATGTCTTTCAGCTACCCTGCATGTGCTTGCTGATTGTCCACTCTTAAGTACTTAATGTAAAAATTAACTTTAAAAAAAAGTTGGCAGAGCTGTATACATTAGGGGTTCAGTGTGTCTGAAAGTAGAATTGAGAACTTTGAAATGTGTACCCTTATTAATTTTTTTTTTTTAAATCCCAAGCTCAGTATATTTCTATCATTTTTATTATAGAAGTGAGAGTAGTAGTGACATGTCAATTAGCTTTGAAGAAGTTTGGGATGTGAAAAGTTTTCTGTGTCAGATGGCCTCCTTCATTCTGTAAACTGTCTTATATCTGTATCAGCAGACTGAAGTGTCTCCCATGAGACTCTTCAACTTTAAGTGACAAATTTGCTCTACGTAAAATGTGATGGCTTATCATTATTTTCATAGAGAAGTTGTTTCTTCTGATTTTGCAAGTGCTTGAGTGAGGGGTTCATTGCAGAGCAATGAACGTGTAGCATCCCACAGATTTTTGAGGATCAGATGGGTGCAATGTGTTTTATTAGAGTTGTGTCCTTGACAGCTAGAAGCACCCTGTGCTTGTTCGTAAGTATTGGCTTTCAGGTTTTCAAGAATTCTCATAATTGCCAATACTTTGTTACTTAACTATTTCTTCAGCAACTGTGTGTATGCAAAGAAAGTCAGGACACTTGCTCACTATGAAACTGGTTTTTTTTATATCTTGCTGTGCACTTAAATATTCAGGGATTTCTGTGTACTTCTATCATAATGTGTATTGGCCCAGTGTTTAACTAGGATCTGAGCTATTCACATATTAATTGAATGGAACCTCCCATATAGGGGTTCTTTCCAAATGAGTACATCTAAACCACCTCTGCTACTGCACAGTATGCATACTGCATATACTGTGCATATTCACAGGTCTGTGAATTTGATTCTAAATATCCTCTGGTGAGGGTACATGAATGTGCGACTTGACAAAACGCTAATGAGTGCATACATGTAAGTGAGGGCAATTGTACAAGGCATGCAAAAATACAGCACTTGGAGATTAGTTCCATCTCTGTGCCCTACTTGCCAGAACATGGCTGTGCCTCAGTTCCTGAGAATGGTGTAGCATAGAGGCTGAAAGTTTGGACTCATAAGGCATGCACCACCAGCTGTTCAGATAAGAAGAGCACTTACACACCTGCACATGTCTAGGGGCAGAACTGAGTTATTGGTGTCTATTGCTCATATTTAAAGGTACAATCCTGAAGGATACTAAATGTATTTGCAATAAGCCTTCGAGGGCTGTTCTGTGGATTGGTCAGCTCCTCAGTTTCCTGCTCTAACAGTAGCCTAATGTATTAGGTATTTGTATAATCATAGTTAATATTTCATGTAACCCAATATAAACCTCCTTGAATTGTTCCAGGAAAATACTAACAATCTGCAGTTAAATATATTTGCTAAACCCAGGAAGTTTACAGGCCTTATAAGCTTTGTATAACTTTGATGGATATCAAAATTACTTATAAGGTAAGTCAAGAGAGTTTTGAATGGAAAACAGCTCTTTTTTTTTTTCTAATAAAATTTATTTATGTCTGTTTAACTGAATTATTTTGTGCCCCTTTCTTTTCCTGAAAGTTGTGACAGTAGTGATTTGTCTAGTGCCTGAGAAGCAAGGGGGGAATAATGAGCTACTGGTTCATCTGTTGTAAAGAGGCCGCTTGGTAACAGCCTTTTCTGATAGTATTTGTGATACAAGCTGAATTACTGTAGACAGTTTCTAACCATGCTTATGGCTAATTGTGGCTAAGAGACAAGTCTTTTTAGGTGTGATACTGCCCAAGGTGACACTGCAGTATTTAGAAAAAATAATCTCAGTCAGAATGCCCATAGAACTGGAAAGCGTTCTCCTTTTAGAAAATATAGTATTGCTTGTTCTTAATAAAAAGCAAGTGGTCATAAATATGTTGATGCAAAACTGATCACAAATTATGGTAAAATACCTATTTAAGTAAATACATATCTGTTCTTATGCCATACATTTGAAGGTAATATATTAATTTTTTGTATCAGAAGTAGTATTTATGGATAGGATGCAAAAATGTGAATGAAATTTATCCATTAAGAAAATGATGACAAAATCATGTTAATGGTGTACATGAGATTATAACCAAAGATATATTGAGTTTTGTATCCTGTCAGCTGCGATGGCCACTGACAGTTTGTGGTATGAAAGAAAAGATAGAGGGTTTTTTTCCTCCATAAATTTTCATTTTTTCCCCCCGTGATTCTTGACAATCTGTTTTGGCAGTGAGCTCCATATTTTAATTATTTTGTTTGGCAAAAGTAATCTATCATTTGTCTCAAATCTGTTTATTCAGGAATTGCTAGCATGTTTGAACACAATTACTGAGAGTACTGTAAGATGAATGGTGGTAAATTTCCTGCTGTTTTTAAAAGCCTTTGGAAATTCTAATAAGATACCTGTTTAGGCAGAAAATGTCACTTGTCCAGTGGTGATGATGATATTATCTTATTCATCCCTTCAGAATAAATGTTTACAAATAAATCCTTCTGTATGAAGTACTAGAAGTCAGATTCCAAATCCGGAAGTGCATTGCATTCCTACTGGTGTGAAAGCAAGGTCAGTCAGTGGAAAAAACCTTTTCCTAGCTGGTGTCTGAGCAAGGTGATGCTGGATTTGAACTCAAGTAATAAGAGCATGTATTTGAGCTAGCATAAATGGTGTAACATGATTAAGTAGAAGACAAAAATCCTGTCTACGGTGTGCTGAGTACCAGACTCCTCATTCCATATTTCAGTAACTAATTTTGATGCATGTCCCCAGTTCCAATTGTGACTGAATGTAGTAACTGCTCAAATGCTATTCTCACTGTCAAAGGGAGCTTGAAAATGAAGAGTCAAAAAGGCCTATGCATGGACTCTCTGCTCACCTTCCATGTTGCATCTGGGACCATAATAGTAGTCACTGCTCACAGGTATGAGCAATGCAGTCCTCCAAGGGGATTGTAAATTGTGTCTCTGTAACACCTGCGAACCGTTTATTTTCCTGAAATCTATTCCTTTTACAGCCCACATTCCTAGTATACTTACTCTTAAGACTATAGCAGAAATCAAAAGTTTATTTTACAGAATATATTTAATACATGCCATATGTGGTGAGCTCTTAAAAGATAGTCCAAGAGCTATAGAGATCAAGTAAAGGGAGACCTCCTGTGGCTTTGTACTTCTAACCACTGTTATATTTATTTTCAAAAGCATAAAGCTTTCTTGCTATAAAATGACAAATGTGAAAATTGGCAAATTGTTCTGAAAGAAGACTCTTTCTTCTTAGGAACTTGGCACTTCTTAATTCTACCTTGCTTACAAGTCTAGTGGTATATTCATCAGCTAAGGTTTATTGTGAAATATACTGAATGTATTTACTACTGTGGCTAGCAGCGTGAAATTTATTGTTTGCAGTAAAATGGGTTATGGCATTTATATTTTTGGGAGCTGCTGAAGCATGCTTGCTGGTTATTAGTTGCTCCTTTTCCGTCTTAACCTACTCCTTTGTTGTTTGCCCTTTAAGCAGTTTGAGTTGAGTGACAGATAATGAGGTATAGTTTTGCACTGATACAGATTGGAGCAATTGGACACTTCACTGTTAAAACTTATTCTAAGAAAAGAAGGTGTGGTAACTGTAAAAAGAAAAAAAGAAACGAGACCCAATGATTTTTTTACTTGAGAACCGAAACAGCGAACATGTCTGTTTTTATGAAAGATTCTGCTCTCTTCTGTGTTCCTTTGCAGTGTTTAATTACAGAATGCCGTGCATGTTTGGTAGCACCAATACCATATGTATGTGGGAGGAGTGGTAACCAGTTTCTGGGTTTGTAACGCACTCTAAAGATATATTTTATAATTCTGTAACTGTATGGCAATATTATGCCAAAAAATTGTACAAACATAAAAAGCAATAGTTTACGTTGCTTACTGCTATATTTTCAGTCGTTTGTTTGTAAAATGAAATACTTGGATTTCCTTTCAGGTAAAGATATTTTTAATAACAGCAGCCAAAAATCTCTAAACTAATAAAGCTTCTTCATTTAGCAGCATTGTTTTAACAACATGTACAAATACTGTGTACATCTAATACCATGTAATTGCTGTTCAGCACTTGTTTGTATAGTCTTCTATAAATGTACTAACACCTGAAAGTAGGGCATTAAAGGCTCTGGTCCCCCTTCTTTGTTGTCAGCGGCAATACCACGGACAGCAGCAGATCGAGGAAGGGCCCAGAGTGTGCTTTACTAAAATGTGTTGGGGGGTTTTGATGTGTCTTTTGTTTAATTGGGGGGAGGGGAGGGAACAAAACCTAAAGAAATAGACATACTAGGACAACCTTGCATGAGAGCGTTTTCACAAGATTAAAAGACAAAACATGCAGAAACCCTGCAGAGCAGGGAGCTTTCTGCCTTACTTCCAAGTTGCTGCCCTTCTGTATGGCAGCTTCATCCCAGACCCATAAACCCACATGGGGGCCAGCTCATACGTGGCTTGTCCTTCAGTAGCCCTGTGCCCTCCTGCTCCCTCCTTCTGGAGGGAGAATCTATGGGTGCTCTGAATCCCCAGATGTTGGGGACCAAGATTTTCACCTTGCAAAGAGAAGGCAGGTGCTGCTTGCTTGGAAGGAGTGTTTCATGCGTGGTCTGTGTCGCTAATGAAGCTTGTAGTTAAGATGGATATGCTGACTGACTTCTGTGTTGACGTGTCACCCAATGAAGGAGTAGGTAGGCAATACCACCGTGTGCTGGTGTGTTGATTTCCCTAAGAAATTCAGTCACAGTTCCCTGAAAGCAGGTTGAAATGCCGAGGTAGCTTGGATGGTTCATTGATCCTTTGCAAAGACAGGAGGCAGTTACCTTCTCTAACCTTGAAACATAAACTTTATGACCAAGGCTTATGGTCTGAGCGTGGACACAGCTATTACACTGCTGTTTGTTTTACCAGCAGCTTGGCCTTCCGAGCACATCTGCAGCATAAAGATCAGTCCTACGTGAGCATTGACCCTCATGGATATCAGAGCTGCTTCTGGAGAGTTTTTTGGGTGACGTTACGAGGGCAAAAGTAGAGACTAATGTGCCACAGCTGTCTGGCCCTAGGTAAATTCAGACAGACCAGCTCCAGATGGGGTAGCAAAGTGGGAGCTGGGCCTGCGCCTTTTCCACTGCCTGCCTGGGCCCAAGGGCACGCACCCAAACCATGCCTGACCGTGCCTCTGGAGAGCTGCCTCTGTTGTGCAGGGAGCTAAGCCACGGGGTTCTGTTCT
Organism: Aquila spilogaster; assembly: GCA_024606505.1. Taxonomy (NCBI): domain Eukaryota; kingdom Metazoa; phylum Chordata; class Aves; order Accipitriformes; family Accipitridae; genus Aquila; species Aquila spilogaster. Next base: position 100,864,219 of record JANHGO010000042.1, read on the forward strand.
GCTTTTGTTGTGTTTTTTTTCTGACAGAGCTGTGCCATAAAACGGAGATGAGATTATTTTATTTTGGTGTATGCAGATGGTCTAAAGCAAGGCCTAAAATGTTTATAATGATCACGTTAATTGTGAGAATGTGATTTGGCTAACAAAACCAGGGAGTTCTCTTCTTAAAATTACATTTTAATGAATTTATTACGCTTTGTTTATCTGGGCTGAGTAATGAACTGGGAGACACAGTATTAAATGTCTTCATTCCCTGAGGTCACGCAGGCCAAGCATTATAACTTCCAAGTGAAACCAGTGGGAGTGATGGGAGAGCAGCTGCAGTTTGAAGTTAATCCTCCAAAGAGGCAGCAGAAATATTTACCAGAGTGTTTTGTGGCTATAAAGACATATAATGACACAGCTTTTTAAACACAAGGTTTGCATAATGTTCTAATTAGCGGTAGAAGTCAAAACTCTGGTATGACTTTGTTGACTTCTTTGCACCCTATATGAAGGTTGTACTTTGGCTTCACTGAGGGATGATTACAAATAGTCCCCAGTGTTGTCCCCGTGTTTGGAAGGCCAGGCTGGCACAGAGAGCCATGCAAGCAAGGCCTTGGGTCAAGGTTTCTGTTCCCATCTCTCCAATGACACTGTAATCAAACATATTTTGTTTTCACTTGAGGAGAGGGGCTGCAGATTTGGCCTTCTCAGCACTAGCTTGGGATCTGCAACAGCCAAGGTCAGGGCTGGGCAGAGACCTGGTGCCCGCAGGCTCGGTTATGCTCTGTGTCCTCATGGAGCGTGGCTGCCTCCACAAGCGCAATGACCTGCAGCAATTACTTGCAGCTCAGACCTTTCTTTAAGGTTAATCTTGGTCTGCGTGCTATGGGAGGAATTTAAAAATAGAATGATTTTCTAAGAGTTCTCCCTATGAAAAAACAATTTATGAAGGTTTAATTACACCCACCTATTTGCCTTATCTGATAAACCCTCGGAATGCTTTTATAACGTTGATATAGTGTATGCAAACCACTGGACATTTTTGGAGGCAATATTCTATAGACATCATAATTTCAAGGCTTACTGAGTGTAAGAAGAGCATTTAAAATTCAACTGGTTCTTTCTATTTTTATTTAATGTATAAATCAGACATAATTCATGCGTAGCTCCTTCCAGGTTTAGACATTTATTGAACACTATGTATGGTTATAAACGTTTTGTGGCAGCTGTTTCGAATTTCAGAATAGAAATAGGAAAAAAACCAAAACCCTCACACTTTCATTTCTCCAGCTTCCTTTGAGAGCTTAAACAAGGAAGCTTCAGACTTTCAGCTTCAAAACTGGCAGCTGAAATTAGGGCCTTAAATTATTCCTGAGAACTAGGCCTGGGGACCTTCAGCCCAGCGTGAGACCCTCAATTGCTTTGAGGCAAATCTGTCTTATTTAGTTAACTAAAAATGCAGAATATATAAAGTAGAAATTCTGACACATTTTTCATCCCCCCAGCCTCCACCTGGATCTAGATGCTGAGAGGGAAATGGGGACGTTCATTTTCCAGGCTACATCACGGACCTCACCCTGTTGTTTCTTTCCTTGCACAGTTGCTACTGCCTTTCCTAAAAGCCAAAGCAGTCTTTTCCCAGCTCTCCAGGCTGCGCTTTTTCAGTGATGGCTAATGGCCCATTGGTGCATTGTTACCTGTCCTGGGGCCTCTGTCCTAAACTGGTGTCAGTATTTTCAGGTCTTTTGCTGTTATCCCACCCTTAAACTGTGCAGACACCTGGCACCAAGCTGTGCTCCCCAGTGAGCTGCTAACAAACCTGTGACCTTCACAGCAACACTGCACAGCCTCTCTGGCAGTGAGCAGCAAGGGAAGGCCTCCACCCCTTGGGGAATGGAGAGAGCAGCTCAGGTCAAGAGTACGTGGGGAGCACCATTGCTTTAAGGGCACGGGTAGGTGACTGCAATGAGCACTCCCTTGGCTTTATATGTAATTCTCCAAAAGATTACACCGGTATCAGAGTTTGTTTATGATAATGAAGACCCAGTGCCATAAAGCCAGCAGCAATATGTCCCAGTAGTGCTTTTTAGAAGCTTTTCACCACTTTGGATGAAATGCCGCTGACAAAAATTCAATCTTGAAATCTCCTGCAACTATGAGATAATGAAGAAATGTTGCTGAGTCACACTTGCGGAGGGTAAGTGCCTCCTGGGGGCATGGCTGGGAACACCAATGCCTATTTCGGATGTGTCCCCAAATGCAGCAGATGTGAATGATTAAGTAACATGCCCAGTGGCACATTCTCTGCTGACTCATTTGCTGCACTGCTACTGAGATAACAGGCATCCTACCAAGTAAATTCAGGGCAGAGTTTGGCCAGGACTTTGCAAAGAGCTTTCCTTATAGAGTCAGAATGATGGTAAGTTTATATAATAAAAAGTCACATTGTAGTTCAAGGATATTGCTGGGGAGAAGGTGAATCCTCTGGAAACTCTTTGCTGAAATCGGAAAAGGGGTAAATGCTGTGCCAGAGTCTTCCATTCACACCTGAATAAGTCCCAGCGACCATCATCCACTTTGTCAGAAATAATTTGGGAGCTTATATAAATCCCAGTCTTTCAGTCTAAGAACAAAGGTGAAGGTAGGACTTTGGTGCTTGAATGCTACCTCACTGCTTTGCTGTGAAATAAAAAATATCTAATGAAAAAAATGTTGTGACAACTGTGAAACCTGAGATGGAGATAACTCTGGTCCCTTGTCTGCCCAACCCTAATAGTCTCACCAGTTACGTCAAATGTTTCCTGGATGCCTGATGCTCCAATTCTGGGTCTCCGGTGGTAAAATTCTGGTATCAGGAGGCAGATGGTAATTAGTGAAATATTACAGCGATCTGCATGGGGTGATGCTGAGAGAAAAGGCACAGGAAGGAGTCTGTTGAGTAGGAGGGTTCTGACCCACAGATGCTGCTCAGATAATGACTTAGGGATGAAAAAAGGAGCTTCCATGCCATGATGAGATGGGCTGTGCACAGACTGGAGGAAATGCTCCGCTGTCTTCTACCCACTCTACTCAGCTAAAATTGCATGTCATTGACATGGAGATGAGTAAAAGGATGAATGTTTCAGGAGAGGCTTATGTTGCATTCCAAATCCTGATCCATTTATGGTTCTGTGAATCTAATTTCACCTTCCAGTAATGGGAGCTAAAAGCTTTATTAAATAGCTGAGCCTATCTTGATCTGTATTTCCTCTTGTAAACTTTAGTGGAGCAACTGCCGCTACTCACAATTCTTGAATTTTTGGTCTGAGCACAGGGTCCTGGACACACCAACAGGCTCCGCACCAGATCTATGGGTAACTATGCTCAAGGGCAGCTCCAATACATGGCAGCTCTGTAACTTGGGATCAGACTGCTGTGAAAAGAGTGGTGGGAGATAAAGCTGTGAGATTCCTCCTTGGGCTCCCCCTACTTCACTCAGGAGCTGTGGTTATGCTCAGCTGGTCCTTGCCCGAGTTCTGCTGAAGCCATGCCTACCCTTGGCCTTGCTCCTGGCTGAGCTGCATGACCTGACTCATGTGGCTCGATCAGCCTTGCAATAAAAATCACCATTGTTATTTTTCAATTAGCAGCAGCTGTGAGCATTGCAGTGCTGCTCATGCCTGCTCCCAGCAGTGCCGCAGCCCCAGGGCCTGCTGGCTGGCAGCATCTCCCCACAGCTGGTGGCTTTGCTGGCTCTTGTGGGCTCAGACTTTCTCCTCACCACCCCCTACTGTCCTGACTTTGGGCTGGTGCCATTTCCCTTCCTACCTCCTCCCACTTATCATTGTTTACATCACTTTTCAAGAAGAAAACTCAGGACCAAAACCGATGGCACTTACATGTTTGTTAATTGTGTCCATGTTCACATCTGTGTTAATGACAGCTCTGCCGACCATAGTGAGGTTGTTGGCTTTCTCTGGAGGTAACCTCACTGGGTTGGAGACTGTCTTCAGCCTGCAGGTACCACCCCAGGCTCAGGCACATAGAAAACACTGAAATCCAAAACAATACAATCACCAGAATGCTTGGGATTTACACAGTGCTATTCACACAGATCATGACATTATTTCAGTTCATTTGACACTGGTTTCTTCTTGACTTTGCACTGATAGAAAGATTAGAGAACCTTTGCTTCTCTTTGAGCTGCGTCTCTTACAAAAGACAATTAGTAAAAATCAGCTGAACCCCTGAAGTCATCTCTTTTCACAGGTGAAAATTGGGATGCTCTCAGCTGATGAGAGGTCACTATTTGAAAAATACTCATTTTCTGTGACAAAAAAACCTTTGATTTTCTGCCCCCAGTTTGTTTTTGCTCTTATATGTCTACAGTGATAGTTGAAAATAACTGAGGATGAGTGGGTGATGGATGGCTTGTAAAGAAATGCAGTGAGACCATAGGAAACTGATGATATGCTTTCTGTGAAAGCCAAGCGACAGGACAAGAGAGGCAATTCACAAGTGCTAGAACAGCTGGCAACTCCAACCCACACCATCTGGATTTGTGTGATTTTATAATATTTATTGTCACTAACTCTGGGAGGAATATGAATAGAACTGGCTGCAAGTGGAAATGAGCTGGCTTTTCAATGGAGCGAATTGTGTGAGGAGCCTTGGCAGGGAGATGTGGCAGGGTGAGCATCTGATACCAGCTGTGAATTACCACTTCGCTGGTTGGGCTGAGTACATGAAACAACAACAGGAAATGTATCAGACAGGCAAGGAAAGCCCTGCTGCAGACAGTGGCATTTCAGATCTATCACTTGGAGAGCAGAGGTACAGGGTTGCCAGCTCTCCATCTACATTTGCCAACTCCCTGTCTTTAGCCTGAGCCTTGTGAGCATTGCCTTGTATTTTCCTCTAAAAAACAAAACAAAAACATCAAGGGACATGAGACCACTCAAGAATATTCAAATTGCGCTAAAACATGTCTTTTGGGGCCTAATGGTTCAGAAACATATGCGACCCACCTCTACCTAACAACTGCAGAAAATATAACAGCTCCTGAGTGCATTTTCTGGAGGTGTCCTTTCCACTAATGCTAAAAGAAACAGTGCTGCTCCTAGCACTGCTGTCATGCTTAGAGGCTTGCCATGAGATGAGGCAGAGTTTAGGCTACCACATTTCTGTTTCTCATCTGTGAAACAGGATAACCTCTTTTTCCTTCCTGCAGGTCAACCAAAGGGTAGATTCTTCACCTTCTGATTTAATGACTCATGTGACCTAGTAATTGTGTAAAGTTCAACCTGTGGAGCATTAGGAACACTTAAACCTTTTAGTCTGAATTTAGTCAAACCAGACTTAAAAAGGAATACAAACAATGATATCCTTTATCCTTCCTTCCTTCCTTCCTTCCTTCCTTCCTTCCTTCCTTCCTTCCTTCCTTCCTTCCTTCCTTCCTTCCTTCC
>JANHGO010000042.1:100869747-100897383 GCA_024606505.1 Aquila spilogaster
GTGTTAGTGTTCTTGCCATGCAACCCCCAATTTGTTCCCTCTCTTCCCAAGCTGTGAGAAATCACAGCCTATTTCTGTAGGATAAAACTGAAGCTGCTTTTTTAGTGATCTCTACAATTATTTGGATCTTGTTCACACTGAAAGAGTGCCCTATTGAAAATGTGGAGACTTAAAAATGATGCTAAAATCAATAATAATGGGTTTTTATAACATTAATTTTTAATAGGAGAATTATAGGAAACATTTTTCAGTTTGAAAGTTACAGTGCATAAACCATAGTTCTTCAGCACTTAAGTTATTGGCAGGGCTGTATTTTCATCTCTTTGGTGTTAACCTTGTGCTCTGTGCTCCTTTTTGGGGTTTTGTCTTATAAGGTAGATGTCTCCACTTATGCCAGATTGATGTAAATACATTTTTTTTAAAATACTTGTAAAAAAACTGTATGATATCTATGTACGATAGTGGGAATCTTTTCTTGGAATATTACACAGGCAGTTTTGGATTATTTAAGTACTAGCAGGCTGCTCTAAGGTCTCCCTGGAACCTTCTCTCTTCTCCAGGCTGAACAACCCCAACTCTCTCAGCCTTTCCTCATAGCAGAGGTGTTCCATGCCTCTGATCATCTTCGTGTCCCTCCTCTGGACCCGCTCCAACAGGTCCATGTCTTTCCTGTGCTGAGGACCCCAGAGCTGAAGGCAATATTCCAGGTGGGGTCTCACCAGAGAGGGGGAGAATCCCCTCCCTTGACCTGCTGGTCACGCTGCTTTGGATGGAAATGGCCTCCCTATGAATGCTTTTTCACTTCTGCAAAAGTTTTAGCAGTAAATAAAATTTTACTAATGCAGTAAATTCCACAATAATTTCGGACAGACGTACCTTGTTTCTATCTTTGCCCCAGATTTGGTTTAAAGTATTGAACTATTTCTTCCAGTTCTGCCTTTCTAGTAATTTGATGTAATAATCATATGCATATTCTCCCTCTATTGAATGTCTTGGTATGGCTGTTATAAATGATGATATATATAAGAATACATGGCAGCTTAGTAACAAAGTTCTTGTAAATAGTTTGCCCCATAGAAAATGAGTTTCAGAGATGTAATGCAAAATTTAAGAGCAGACCTTTCTTGCTGTTTCCTTTTCTTGCTGTCCCTTTGAAGCTCTTCCGCTGGTCATTCTCACTGTTGGTGCAGATAAATATACCAAGGATTCATGGTGTATATGAAAGCTTTCATAACAAAAGGCAGCACTGAATTGGAAATTATCGTGTCAGGCATTAATAAAATATGTACAGAAAAGCACTGTAAAGGTAAACTTCACTGGAACCCTTCACTTACTAAATATATCCTGGCAAATAGCTTTTGTTTCTGCTATCAAATTTAAACAAGACTTCCTAATCTGAAATTAGCAGCAGCATCTGCTGTTGCACAGCATGGCAGACAGCAGTCGGATATTATCTGTCATATTGTCATAAATGGAAGAAGAGAAGTTTTGGGACCACAGCTAGGAGGAACGGTGCAGAACCGCATCTATTGACTTCCCGCGTTACCTTCCCTGCCGGAGGGTGGAAGCTCTGCCTTGCCTCCGCTCTCCCTGCACTGGCTTCTGCCACATCTGCTACGTCGCTCCTGGCTACGGACGTGTTCTCCAGAAAAGTACTCTTGATTAACAGTTAGTTGTTTTTAAGTAATTCTGTGATGGTTGAAGCTATAAATTTCTCAAAATATTTGGACAGGACTGTATAACTTAATCTGATTTTTACCTGTTCCCTGGAAAGACTACAGCCATGTTTCCTTCTGTCAAATACACGCCACCTCTTCTAATCAGTTTTTAATGGTAGGCGGCATGAGTTGAATGAAAAGTAATATATTTAGAATAATTTAGAACTCAGAGTTCCGCTGGAGTATCTTTCTTATACTACAGAAATATTTTAATATTAGAAGGGAGAGGAGGAGGTGCTTCCTAATCCATGACCTGGTGCCTTGAAGTTGAGAATATCCATAATCTCTATATAAGAAGTGTGAACTATTATGTTGAAATACAAGTCTGTGTATGCCTGTGTGTGTGTGTATGGATAATATACATAAATTTAAATGAAGATACTAATATTGCTACAAGTAATAAATGGGAGTGAAAACACTGTTAGGTTTCTTCTATATTCTGAAAATTAGTTCTTTATGGAATCTTTCAGTTTTGGGGGGGATGGGGAGAGCACGGAATGTTTTCAGAGTCGCTTTTTAATAGATAAATAGTATTCCAACTATTACATTTTTGAGAAATCAGTAAGACAGGATCATCTGTTAATACTATTCATACAGGCTTAAAACTGTGTTGTAAACAGTAATTCAAAATGTCTGGTTTTTGCACTGATACAGACAGGGAAATATTTATTTTTAGTGTAAAATTCAGTAAGAGGTGAAAGGTATGTACATTACCAAATAACACTCTTACAGAAGCAATCTAGGAAAAACCTGTTTTTTTCATAGAATTAATTTATAAGCAGCGTATTAAATACTTGAAAAATAGTTTGTTCTTGCAAATCTCTTCTCCCATGAATGTTCTAAATATGTGAAATGCTTGTTTTAGTAAATGATTACATTTAAATTTTCAGTCTTAGATGTTAAACTTTTTTATATTTAGTGAAACTGAACCACTTTGGAATATGACAAGAGAGGCATTTTTTTAATACATGTGCCTCACTGAGAAAATGAGAACATTAAATTATTAATTCCTCACAATCCTTTTGCATGAAAATTATGCATGGTTCATTCCTAAATTTATCTGAAACAGTGAACCTTTGGGGAGATGTTTTTGGAACTGTCTGTCTGCAGAACGACCTCAAAAGCAGCTTGTTACTTAACTTGGCGGTATATTTATTTATACACATCTTAAAGTCCTGGTGTGGATGGAATGGTGGAGCAGACTGTACATATGGTCATTTTGCTGCCCACTGACTGCCATTCATCAGAACAGAAAAAAGGGAAGGAGGAGACCTTTGTGCTAAGATGTTAAGTAGCTTTTTCATAATCATAGATGAGTTTGTAACTTCACTTGTCAGAATTGTTGGAATGGCAATCCTCCCAGCAAAGTCAAATCATGACATAGTAATAAAATTGGCTGAGGTGGCTGCTTCACTCCTATGGTCATTGTTCAAGCTAGTCACTGTTTACTCAGCACAGAACATCCAATATTGCCAAGCCATTCCCATGGCTATTTTGCCTTTGTGGAGTTGTTGGATCTTTCTTAGTCCTTGCAGACAGCACAGTTATCCTCACGAACTTTGCACAAGTTTGGGCAATAAATATACTTGCTGAGATTCAGTTTCTTGCAAATGCCACTCACTTTGTCCTTCTCATATCCCTGCCTTCAAGGTATTTTGGTCCTTGTTATTGGGTCTGCTTGCCATTAGCTAGCATGCACAATTTGGTCTCAATTTCCCCTTGACATGAAGTGGATTTGAGAATTAGCAAATACCAAGCTATTAAATGTTCATGTTTGATACTAAATTAGAGAATAAAATAATTTGTGTACCTGAGTAGTCACAAAAGCAAGCATATAGCTCCTAAAGAATTGCAAACCAGCACCCTTCTGCTTGGTTGTTTCATAATTCCCTGTATGAAAAAGGTGCAGTAAGCACTTAAAAAATATGCTGGGGATTTTACATACAGTGAAGTCAGTTCAAAGTTGTGGTTTCTGTAGCAGCTATAGCTGTGCAACATTTCCTATATGTACCAAGGCATAAAGGTTAGCATCTCTACAGTAAGACTGAATTCAGATATGCATGGATAGTGGTAGCTTCTGACGTGTTCCACGTTGTCAGATTTTGACATTCATGACTTCTGTGTCAAGTTTTCAGATGTATGGCAGTATCTTTAAAATAAATACTTTCATGCAAGGCAGTAAAGGGGAGCCACCTTCCATTGGAGTTGGAGGGCAGACAGAAATGAGAAAGCGTCTCTAAGCGGTGATCTTCTGAACGGATTGTTTCAGAATGCAGTGCTGCATTGTAGGAGTTAACAGCCAAAAATCTTGTCAGTTTTCTGTGATAGTTTCCTCAGTTGAGTGATTTCCAGGCTGGTCAAGTGACTGCTGCTTCTTACTGTTTCTGCTATTTTGTTCCAACTTGTCGATGTCCTGGGCTACCGGGAAGGTTAGTCTCCAACTGCAGTGAGTTTGCATGTGGCAGAACAAAGTAATGAAAAATTATAATATTTGATGTGCAGGGAGACAAGTCTTGCTATAGTCTGCCAATTATTTGTCTTGTCAAATAAAAAAGTAGAGGAGAGCAGAGAGAGACCTTCTTTCTAAGTAATAGACTTACTCTTTTGTTCTATTATGTCTTTTTTCTTAGAAAAATAAAATACCAATTCTTTTGTGATTATTCTTCAGCAAATGGGAAAGAATGTTGCAATTACGTGAGAGATGGCATTGTATTATTTTAAATAAGTGTTGGAAGCTTCCTGTGAGTTAATTTTAATTAAATAATACATCTTGACCATGCTCTTTACTAATTGGACCACTTCTCTGTCTGCATTAGAGTTCTAGAAACTTTAAAGTGCTTAAAACTCCCATCTGCCTTCAGCCTTACATGTTTCTGTGGGGTAGTAAGACAGATGTTTCATGTGGTATCACTACACTGCTAATGCTGATATTCCCATGATTGACTTCTGCTCTTGAAATGGATCTTTTCACTCAAGTAGATAACTGTCGTGGGTGCAGGACACTGGAAAATAACTTCTTACGGTTTAGTAAAAGGAGGAATTGACTTTTTCTGAAATATATAGCAACTATTTTTTTATGACCTTGATGCAGTCTGAAGTTTAAAGGTGGCAATCTGTATTATGTTGTTTTTAAGATTTGGAATATATTGCTATGTTGGTTTGTAAATGTATGTCTGAAGTTTCTGATGGATATATTTGAAGTTATCTACCTATGTGTAATTGTGTGACTTTAAAAACAAACAAACAAAACCTTTAATTAGGATGCTAGGTAAGTTAAAATTTGCTTTACAGAAACTTACTCTGAATAATGAGAACAGTGGATACATCACATGCAGCTAGAAGGATGTTTGTTCTTTAAACATGTCAAAGCATCAGGTAGAAATTGTTCTATGATGTTAGTATTAGTTTTTTCAGTGTACTGTAATCTAGGGATTTTAGAATACTGATCCTCCCATGATATATAAACAGCCGTGCCAGTTGTCATGGCGGTGTTTCATTTGGAGAGAAAGTTTTGACTTAGTTCAGCTAGTTTGTTCTGCCAGAGAAGCCCGACTTCCACAGTGAGTATTGGATACTTTGAGACTTAACTTCCTGTTTTGCCTAAAAAAGCTTTCTTAAATATGCTGTTAACACTATGCAGTCATCATAGTGTTCATCAGAATCTAGAGTCACCTTTGTGTTTGTTGAGCTCTGTGTAATGGCAACCCACTTGTGATATACTTTAGGAATAAAATTTATTAGCCAATTCTTTCTACTTGTTCTCAGACAGCTTAAAATCAAAGGAGAAATGGTTGCTCTATTCCTTAAAAACATTTTGTGATATTTTTGTCCCTACATCTTTTAAAGTATTTTCTTGCAGTTCTTCTTAAAGCATAATTCTTCGGCCCTTTTTTGTCCTCCACATACCCCCTTTCACCTAGATCACTAAATGTATTCCTGTGTTAAAGTGGTTACAAGCACCAAGGCTGCAGAAGATTAACTCTATACAGCGCAAGAGCCGTAGGTTCTTAGGGATAATTAGCCCAGTGTGCCTGGCAGGGGTGTTCATGTGGAGCTATAGAATAAAGTCAGTGCAAAGTACTTTTGAAAAAGGGGGAAGGATGGACTTTTTTTCTTCATGCAAAGTTTAATTATGTACCCTTGAGTAAATTAGCATATCAAGAATAACTGTATGTATTCTAAAATACAAATTTTAATTCAAGAGCACAGATCAGTGTATTTTGATACGTGGCTACCATGTTTGGGCCTTCTCAGTAAGACATCTGTTTAAATTCTCACTAAAAACATTCGTGTGCTTGAAAAAGACACTTGAAAAATGATTACTGTGTACTAGTAAGTTGGCATGGCTGTCCTTAGGGAAGTCTTTAAGTGTTTTGATTGGTTGTTGTTGCTTTTTTTTCTGAAGCACACTAGTATACCATCTTTTTAGGGAAAGAAGTCCTTACAAAATCTGAACAGTATCACAGTTTGAAAGATGTCTTATCTCAGAAATTGAATACATCTTTGATGGGGGCAGGGTAGGAGGGAATTGGCAGCTTTAATTATTCTCATGTTGTTAAGATCTTAACGATTTTCACTTAAATGTGATTCTCTTGTCTTTTTAAGATGGTCCAGCTGAAGCATCTGTTACAAATGGAGGCACTGCTGCTGTCACAGCGCTGAGTGATGACCTGGATATCTTCGGTCCAATGATCTCTAATCCTTTACCAGCAGCTGCTGTACCTCCTGCTCAGGTAAAATTTATTTAGTTATATGTGTGTGTAAATATGTGCGTGCACGTGCATATTTTCCTTCAGGGAATTGTTCATTCGCACAGAAGGAAGGCATGCTTCTCGACACTCGTGGCTGGAGACTCTAGCTGCAATGGCTATATTTTTTCACCTCTTCAAGCTTCCGTACTGCTTGGATATAGAATTAGGAGATAGTGTGGTCTTCCCTTGTGATTCCCCCTGGTTATCCAGCTAAATTGGGTTCTGTCTTACCCTAGCGATGGTAGTCATGTTTTCTTTTTAATTTATGTTCTTTTGTCTTGTTCTTTTTTTAATAGGTACTGCTGAATATATTTTTACTTTATGTTCTCAGGTTATGGGGCTTTAAGTCATACTTTTTAAGACCTCTTACTGCTTTGTGGTGCTGATATTTAGGAAAGGCTACAGCAGATACTTCTGTCTCAGAGCTGCTAAAAAATTGGGGTCTCAAGCTTCATACTCAAAATCAAGAATGGATATCAAGAAAAACTGATATTGCTACCTGGGCCAATCTGTCTCTTGTCTCATCTCGGAACTTGTATGCCTGCCTTTCCTCAAGGAAGGGTAGCAGAACCCCTGCACCCGGCCTGCTCCCTCTCTTATAGCCGTGATAGTTTGGAAGCGACCCCATTGCCGTGCCTGTTGTAGCTGAGAAGGGCAGCTTTGGGACACACGGAGAAACTGCTTAAAGCTGCAGGTCTCTTAAAGTAGCCTCGAAGAACAAGGTGTTGGTGGTGAATGTGGCTGGTGCAGATCAGAATGCACATGTGCAGGCTTCCTTACCCAGACTGGCTTCTGAGAGGGAGGCTTTGGAAGAGTACTCACCGAGCTAACCTCCCCATCTGTGGGGCCCTTTTAAGGTAATTCAGAAGCTTATTTTTACAGAAGACCTTCTGTCTCACTCAGCTGAACCAGAAAGAAGTGTATGTATTCTTGAATTTATGGTTTGAGACCTGTGATCTGTACTTGTTTCTCTTTATCCAGTAGTTTTCATAATATATAAAATGGAAGGGATGATGATGGAAAGGAGTTCTGATTGAACTGGCATATTGTAATTTTGTTTCCAAATGTTCTGTTCATCATTGTGGTCATCTCAAAGCATATCCAAGTTGTTCAGCAGATTTGATTGTAATTTTTATTATTCATCCTTTACTCTCCCTTCGCCTACTTGTTGCTGAGGACTGACTTTGTGCAACATGCTAGGTAGGGTTGTAGAGACTGAAATCACATTTCTTTTTAAACATAAAACTACCGATAGCGCAAGCTTCCCACCATGCCTTAAGCCACCCATAAATGGTGAGGGAAATGAGCTGTATACAGGCATTTAGGTTTGGATGTGTTAGCTACAATTGCAAAGGAAAGTGTTGGTATAGATTTTCTTGTCTCTTGGGGAAGTCTCTGTTGAAGGTACCAGAAGGAACAGTATCTGAGTGCTTGTTATCTGCTATTCTACTGCCTTATGTCAAAATTGATCTAGATGAACCTACCTGTAGAGCTAGATGTGAAAAGCAGTAGCCCACTTCCAGCTTCACTGAGTTTTTTTTAATGTATCCAATTTGGGTGTATAGATTGAGTAAATTGAAATCTAGAATTGTGAAGTTTCCGCTTGGCCCTAAAATAAACGGGCCAGTGGTAGTAACACTCGTAATGGGTAGGGTTGAATTCTGGTTTTCACCCTTTCCTGCCTTTCTGAAGCTGGAAGGTGATGACTTTTGTATGTAGTTACTCTCTGCTCAGGAGAAGAGAGCAGCCTGAGAAACAAGAGAAAAGCCGCCTCTTGTTTCTGTTCCATGAACAAGTGATGTGACCTGCTGGTTAAACGAGTGATTTAGCTGTAGAATACAGGAAATCCAAAAGAAGGCTAAATATTTAAGACTGAGAAAAAGCAAAGTGAAGGGTGATTCCCTGGATGGTGATGATTGGTGAAGGGTTAAATAATGGAGTGGCTGTTAAAGCATATTGAATTACATGTGTTAGCAATTAAAGAACATAGATCATTTAAAGTGCATTTCTATGATAAAGATTTGGTCACTGGACCTTCTGTGAGAGAAGTGTTTTGAAATGTAGTTTATCTTTTATTGTGCTATTTCTAGACCAAGTATGGCACTAACTAAATGGATTAAAAAGTGGTAGAAAAGATAATATTATTCTCAATATCTGGGAAGTATCACCTTGTTTGTATACTAGAAAGCATGAATATATTTACTTGCTGTTAACAAACCAGCCCAGATTTTTAGTGACATTTTGCATTTCTTTGAGTGCCATAATCAGGAGCCGCAAACAGAGCTTTTATCAAACATGTGGTCCTTACGGTGTATTGCAAGACTTAATTCTTGGTTTTCCTCCATTTGTAATCAGTAATCTCAAGGAAAATGTAATATAATCAGATAATTTCCCCAGATAAGAGACAGGGACGTGGTTAGGTAGCAGAAGATAGGTTTCTGATGCTGATGACGTGGGTTGCTTGGTGAACTGGGACAAAGGAAATGCTCTGTTTTGCTTTAGGATTAACAAGGCCTCGCAGACCTTGCGTTTCAGGACGGTGGTGTCTAGTCTGGGAACTGGTGCTGGACAGGAGTTGAGGGTGCCTCTCCTTTGGCAGTGGTATGAGTATTTTGTAAGATCTTTCCCCTTGTAATATGGATAAAAGTTGTATGGAATTCAGAGAAGAGTCAGGAGAATATCGGGAGACTGGAAAGGGTGCTTCATAATGATAGATTTTAAGGACTCAGCCTGTTTAATTTCTTGAAATAAAAAAGTGATGTGATTATGTTGTGTCATTATTTTGTGCAAGACTGCAAATGGGAAAGTGGGCATAAACTAGGACTCAGTCCAGCAGTCGAGTAACCCTAACATTCGGTTCCTACATTTGAAACTGGAAAACGTAGAGCAGAAATCCACGGCCAATTCTTAAGTTGAGATGAGTAGCACTTGTTTGAGTATCTATTAACAGAATACATTGAAATTAAAAAATTAAGTAGAAGAAGGGATCAAATGTGGAATAGTGTGGCTTGTTTTCTCACTCGGAGATACTTGAGCATGATGTTCTGCATAGTAGGTGCTTCTAAGATACCACAGTGGGATTTGTGAATGTCGAAAGAGAAGGGAATTTAACGGTGGTCCTCAAACTGATTTGTAGAAGCAATGTATGATTGTTGATCTTTTACAGGATTGCTTTTCTTTTCCAGCTTAACCTGAAAGGCAGCATTTAGTACTAAATGCACATGTTTTTATGGCACTGTGGAGCACAGAAATGTCTGTTTGAATGTTTTATTATGAGACTGAAACAACACAATGTCTGCAAACTGTAGGATTTATGACCATTGACATAGCCAAGACGTGATTTTCAAATGAAAACAAAAGCATCTGTTTTTCCTTTTTCAAATGTGACTTGAGCATTCAGGATCGTATGCACTTTTACTCTGCTTTCAGATATGCGTCTTTACTGCAGTTTTCAGAAACACTTAGAATATTTCTTCTTACTATTCTGTATAGCTGGATGCTAATAAAAACTGTTGAATTTGTAAAGGACTGGTAAAGAACAATACGTGAATGAGTAATTTTTCTAGAATTTTGCCTATTAGCAAACTCGGGGAGGTTTAAGAAGAGTTAACTGCTCTACTGTGAAGCGAGATAAAAGGCATATGCTATAAATTTACCCATTATGCAGTATTCATGGACAGAAAAAAGGAAAACAAAGGCATTTTATATGTTTAGTGATGCTTCTTCATGTGAAGTGAACATAGCTAAATTATAGCTATTAGAACAGGTTGTTTTGTTGCCAAACATTGTGTAGGAACTGAGCAAAGGTCTTAGCTATACTTAAAACAATTTCCTAAATTGTTTTAGCCAGATTTTAATTTCAGACTTTGTATGGGTATGTCTTCCAGCAAACGTGTGTTCTTCATTCTTCACTGAAACTTGTAGGGAGGGAGAGAAGGGGAGAATGTGAAGTTTGAAAGTATTAATTCACCGAAACATTTAATGTAAGTCTTTCTCCAAGCAGGACACTAAAATCCAGTCAACTTAAACTTTTTTGGATTTTGTGTGTGTGTGTGTGTACGCCTGATGTGAATTGTATTGTATTGGGAGCTGAGAATTGGTTCAGTGGCTACAAAAATATGTTTTTATAGAGATGGTATATGTTCTGCATGATTCATGTCTGAAAAAAATCTCATGTAAAGTAATAGTATGTTTTCGATAACTAGATGTTTCCAACCTAAATGATTCTATGATTCTATGTTCTTTAAATACTCATTTTCCCCTGAGGCCAAGTGTGGTTGCCACAGATCAGCAGACAAGCTTCAATTTGCTAACAAATTGTGGTGATGATAATGTGTCAAAGTCCTCAGTTTTTATGTAAAAATAAGTTATTTCAGAAGTTTGCTTTATTGTGAATGTTAACTTAAGCAGGATCTCACTGGAGAGCTATTTAGTCCTATGCTAATATGATCCATTGAATTGTTTGTAGTTCCTGCTTATGTTTATTTTGAGGTATCTGAAAGCTAAAGTTTAATTCCTTCATTTGGGTCAGGGCAATCCCAAACATGGATGCAGGCTGGGCGATGAGTGGATTGAGAGCAGCCCTGCAGAGAAGGACTTGGGGGTGTTGGTTGACAAGAAGCTCAGTATGAGCCGGCAGTGTGCCCTTCCAGCCCAGAAAGCCGACCGTATCCCGGGCTGCATCCAAAGCAGCGTGGCCAGCAGGTCGAGGGAGGGGATTCTGCCCCTCTGCTCCGCTCAGGTGAGAGCCCACCCGCAGTACTGCATCCCGATCTGGGGCCACCAACATCAGAAGGACATGGACCTGTAGGAGCGAGTCCAGAGGAGGGACATGAAGATGATCAGAGGGCTGGAGCACCTCTCCTATGAAGACAGGCTGAGAGAGTTGGGGTTGTTCAGCCTGGAGAAGAGAAGGGAGACCTTATTGTGTCCCTTCAATACTTAAAGGGGGCTTATAAGAAAGATGGGGAGGGATTCTTTGTCAGGGAGGGTAGTGACAGGACAAGGGGCAACGGTTTTAAACTGAAAGAGTGTAAATTTAGCTTAGATATTAGGAAGAAATTCTTCACTGTGGGGGTGGTGAGGCACTGGAACGGGTTGCCCAGAGAAGCTGTGGCTGCCCCATCCCTGGCAGTGCTCAAGGCCAGGTTGGATGGGGCTTTGAGCAACCTGGTCTGGTGGAAGGTGTCCCTGCCCATGGCAGGAGGTTGGAACGAGATGATCTTTAAGGTCCCTGCCAACCCAAACCATTCTATGACTATCACTTCCAAGTTAAATCAGTAAGTGTGACTGGAGAGTATCTGCAGTTTAAACATAATCCTCCAAAGCAGCAGCAAAAGTATCTACCAAAGTATTTTGCGACTAAGTAAAGGTACATAATGACACCACTTTTTAAACATTAGCTTCCATATCCTCTGAGGTGGATTACATTGTAGTCAAAACTCTATTATGACTTTATTGACTGGTTTGTACCCAATATGAAAGTTGCACTTCAGCTCCATAGAGCCCGTTCTTTAAAGCCTGGCTCACTTCAGTGGGGGCAGGAAGAGTGGGTGTTCGGAAACCCCGGAGACCCCACTTTTGTCCCCACCTTGGAAGGCTGTCGCTCCTGGCTGGCACGGAGACCCAGTCAAGCAGAGTCTTGGGTCAAGGTCGTAACATGGCCTTGCTCCCACCTCTCCAAAGATGCTGTAATCAAACACGCTTCGTTTCCCTGCAAGGAGATGAGCTGAAGATTTGTTCTGTCTCAGAGCTGGCCTGGGATCTGCCACTCGTGGCCAGGGCCCGGGGCTGGGCAGGGGGTTGTTCTGCCTCCCCGCGGGGGTCTGGTTCCTGCAGGCGAAGTTATGAGCCCGGTGGGTTTATTGACCTGCCCGAGTGCAACTACTTGCAGCAATTACTGGCAGCTCAGACCTTGCCTTGTGGTTAATCTTCCTCTGCATGTTATGGGGTGATCTTAAAAATAAAATTATTTTCCAATAATTCTCCCTATGAAAAGCCAATTTAAGAAGGTTTAATTAGGCCCAAGTATTTGCCTTATCTGATAAACTCTTTTGATATAGTATATCCAGTTCTTTAGACGTTTTTGCAGGCAATATTCTATAGACATCGTAATTCCAAGGCTTACTGAATGTAGGAAGAACATTTAAAATTCAACTGGCTCTTTCTATTTTTATTTAATGTATAAATCAGACATAATTCATGCATAGTTCCTTCCAGGTTTAGACATTTATTGAGCACTATGTATGGTTATAAACATTTTGTGGCAGCTGTTTCAAATTTCAGAATAGAAATAGCAAAAAAAAAGAAACCTCACATTTTCACTTCTCCAATTTCCTTTGAAAGCTTAAACAAGGAAGCTTCTAATTTTCTGCTTCCAAACTGGCAGCTGAAATTAGGGCCTTGAATTACTTCTGAGAACTAGGACTTGGGACCTTCAGCCCTATATGGGACCCACAGTTGCTTGGAGGCAAATCTGTAGTACTCGGTTAACTAAAAATGCAGAAATGTAGAATTTTCCAAAACTACAAGGCACCTAATGCTGATACTCAATTAACGAGTCTTCTCAGGAAGTCTATGAAGGGTTTCTCTGCATCTAGAGGAGGCTCAGGAGCAGTCTAGTTCTTCAGTCAGTTTTGAAAAGGTTATCATGAAACCCCACATTTTAACTCTTCACTTAAAAATAAGAGTTCTTTTTCTTTTTTTCTCTCTTTTTTTTTTTCTTTTATGGTAAGGACACAGTGATAATGGCACCTTTTTTACATTTTAAACTGTAAAACAAACCTTTGCTGTGTTGACATGCATCAACAACACCGTCCACGCTGGTGGTTGCTTCTTACTCATCCTCGGTCACCGCACGCTCAAAGCCATGGTAATGGCCCATCAGCGCGTTGGTAGTTGTTGTGGGGACTCTTTGCTCAACTGGTGCCCACATTTTCAAGGCTTTCGCTGTCATCCCACCCTTAAACCGTGCAGACACCCGGTGCCGAGCTCCGTTCGCCCAGTGAGACGAAGAGAAAGCCGTGAGCCCCGTGCCGAGGCAGCGCAGCCTGGCTGGCCGCGAGGGAAGGCCACCGTCCCTCGGGAGACAGAGAGCCCACCTCAGGTCCAGCCCGCCTGGGGGGTACCGTTGCTTTTAAGGAAGGGCACGCGCGTAAGCGGTCGCAATGAGCCTTCCTGTGGCTTTATATGAAATTCCCCAAAAGACTACACTCAGGTATCAGAGTTTGTTTATGGTAATGAAGGCCCAGTGCCATAAAGCTAGGAAGAATATGTCCCAATAGTGCTTTTTAGAAGCTTTTCACCACTTTGGATAAAATGCTGCTGACAAAATTTCAATCTTGAAATCTCCTGCAACCATCAGATAATTAAGAAATGTTGCTGAGTCACACCCGCATAGGGTAAGTAAGTGCCTCCCTGGGGCACAGCTGGGAACACCGATGCCTGTTTCAGATGTGTCCCCAAATGCAGCAGATGTGAATGATTAAGTAATATACCCAGTGGCACATTCTCTGCTGACTCATTTGCTGCACTGCTACTGAGATAATAGGAGTCCTACCAGGCAAATTCAAGGCAGAGTTTTGCCAGGACTTTACAAAGATCTTTTCATATAGACTCGGAAGGATGATAAATTTATATAGTAGGAGTCACATTGTAGTTCAAGGATCTTTGCTGGAGAGAATCCGACTCTTCTGGGACCTGTTTGTTGAAATTAGAAGTAGGATGAAACCTATGCCAGAGACTCTTCTTCCATGGACACCTGAATAAATCCCAGCAAGCATCATCCACTTTTTGTCAGAAATAATTTCGGAGATTATATAAATCTCAGTCTTTTGGTGTGAGCAGTCTAAGAGCAAAGGTGAAGGTAGGAGTTTGGTGACTGAACCCTTTGGTATGAAATAAAAGTATAAAATTAAAAAGAATAGCATAGCAAATGTGAAATTTGTGACCCAGATAACTCCAGTTCAGTGGCTGCCTAACCCTAAATTGTCTTACCTATTAAGTCAAAGTTTTTCTAGATGCCTGACATCCCGCTTCTGGGCAGGCTCTGATGGTAAAATTCCAGCATCAGGAGGCAGATGGGAGTTAATGAAATGTTACAGAGAGCTGCACGGAGGGATGCTGAGAGAAAAGGCACGGAAAAGAGTCTGTTGGATTGGAGGGGTTTTTACCCGAGGATACTGTTGAAGTAATGGCTGGGGGATGAAAAGAGGAGCTTTCATGCCATTGTGAGAGGGGCTGTGTGTAGGCTGGCGCTGGGCGCTCCCCTCCTCTCCTACTCGCTTTCTCAGCCAGAACTGACTGGATGTCACTGACTTGGAGATAAGTAGGAATGATGAATGTTTCAAAAGACACCTTTGTTGCCTCCAGAATCCTGATGCGTTTATGGATCTGCAGATCTAATTTCACCTCCCTGTAATGTGAGCTAAAAGCTTTATTCAAAAGTCCTGAGCCTACCTTGAGCAGGATTTCCTCAAGGGCCAGTGATCACTCTTGTAGACCCCAGTGGAGCAACTGTCCTTACGATTCTTAATTTTTTTGGCCCTGAGTGCACCAGCAGGCTCTGCAATGTCCCCCGAGGCGTTTGGCTGCCTGTGCTCAAGGCCAGCTCTGTAACCTGGGGTCAGACTGTGGTGGAAAGAGCTGTGGGAGAAAGAACTGTGAGATGCCTCACTGGGGCCTCCCCGGCTCTGCAGGGGAGCTGGGGTTAAGGTTAAGCTCAACCTCGGATCCTTGGGCTTTGCTTTGCCTGAGCTATGCTGCGGCCGTGCCTGTGCCCAGCCACGCTCCTCACTGAAACCTGCCGGATGACTTGACTCATGGCTTGACTGGACCTGCCTCACCGTTACCGTTATTTTTCAATTTTGTAGCTCTACAAGAGAAAGAGTAGATTAACCAATGTAATCGAATAGTCTTTGCTGCAAATGTAATGAGACAGACTGCTGGTAAGACACGTTGGTGCCTCAGACACCTGCCTGGAGGGCCCCTGAGGGTCTTCTTCCCTCCTCAGGCACCCTCGTCCCACCACCGCGGCCCCAAACCATGGCACCAGCCAAAGCAGCGGCAGCTGTGAGCATCTGCAGCCGGAGCGGTGCCTGCTCCCGCCCGGCACCACAGCCCAAGAGCCTGCTGACCAGCATGTCCCCACGGCTGGTGGCTTTGCTCGCTCTTCTGGGCTCGGGCCTTCTCTTGCCCCGCTCTCGCAGTCCTGGCTTTGGGCTCGTCCCACCTCCCTTGCCTCCCGCTCACTCGTGTCTGCATCCCTTTTCAACAAAAAACCTCAGAAGACAGCCAATATGAGGACCAAAACTAATGGCAGTCGCACATTTGTTAATCGTGTTAACGTTCACGTCTACGTTAGTGACAGCACTGCTAAGCATAGCTATGTCGCAGTCTTTCTTCTTACCCTGGTCATCATTTGAACGGTAACTTCACTGCGGAGACCACCCCGGGCTCAGAGTCCAAACTCAGAGCAAACACTCAAAGCTAAAACAAGGTAATCGTCACAATGTTCAGGATTTACACTACGCCATTCGCAGCGGTCGTGACAGTATTTCAGTTTCTGTGTACATTTGGCACTGGCTTCCTCCCGATTTTTGCAATGATAGCTACCGGCAAGATTAGAGAACCTTTGCTTCTCTTTTAGCTATAAGTCTCCTACGAAACAGAATTAGTAAAAATCAGCCGGACCCCTAAAGTAGTCTCTTTTCACAGGTGAAAACAGGGATGCTGTTGAGGGGTTAAGGACAGTATTTGAAAAATAATCCTCCATTTCTGAGGTGAAAGGTTCTTTGATTTTTCTGTCTCCAGTTTGCTTTGCCTCTCTCTCTCATATATCTACGGTGAAAGTGGAAAATATCTCAGGATGAGGATGGCTTGTAAAGAAATGCAATGAGACCATAGGAAGCTGATGAGATGCTTTCTGTGGAAGCCAAGCTGCAGGACAAGAGAGGCAATTCACAAGTGGTAGAACAGCTGGCAACTCCAACCCACACCATCTGGATTTGTGTGATTTTATAATATTTATTGTCACTAACTCTGAGAGGAATATGAATAGAGCTGGCTGCAAGTGGAAATGAGCTGGCTTTTCAATAGAGCGAATTGTGTGCGGAGCCTTGGCAGGGACACATAGCAGGGTGAGCATCTGATATCAGCCGGCCAGCCGTGAATTACCACTTCGTTGGTCAGGCTGGCTACATGCAACAACAACAGAAAAAATTTCAGTCAGGCGAGGGAAGCCCTGCTGAAAAAATGGCATTTCAAATCTATCATTTGGAGAGGGGACATAGAAGGTTGCCAGCTCTCCATCTTTAGTCTGAAGTTTGTGAGAGCTGCCTCATTTTTTCCTTAAAACCTTAGCATCAATAGATATGGGATTACTCAAGAATCTTACAGTTATATTTTTAAAAAGTCTTTTCGGGTCTTATGGTTAAGAAAAAACTGTGACCCAACTCTACCTAACGGCTGCAGAAAATGGAACAACCCCCAAGTGCATTCTCTTAAATCTTCTGATTTGAACCAGTTTGTGGTTTCGGGATTCTCACGTGTGATTGTGAAAGCACTGAGTTGTCAGTGTTGAGCGTATTCATGTAGGTAGCATGACTGCTGCCGTAGGAAACTGTTCTCTGGAGGTGCCTGTTTCGCTTCGTGAGCGCCGAAGGGAACACCGCTGCTCCTCACACAGCTGTCCCAGCTGGAAGTTCAAAGTGGGACAGGGAGAGTTTAGGCTTTTATGTTTCTGTTCCTCATCTGTGAAATGGGATAACATGTTTTTTTCCTTCCTGCAGATCAGCCAAAGGATAAATTCCTCTTCTTCTGATGTCACGAACTGGTAATTACATGAAAGCTCCACCTGTCTTATTTTTATTTTAAAATGGTTTTACTTCTCATGGGACATTAGGAAAGCTTAAAACTTTTAGTCTGAGTTTAGTTAAACCAGACTTACAAAGGAAGACAAATAATGGTATCTTCCTTGCCCTCTTTCTTTCTTTCTTTTTCGAACTTACTTACACAATTCAGTCCTATGTGGTTTGGGAACTGACCTATTTTTGATCATTGACTGTAATACTGAAACAACAGAGAAATACATGCCACAAAATATGAAACAAAAATTAGCATTTTATTCTAGTAGAATACTATATTTTCTAAATCTTTTCTTCATGTTTGAAAGTCGGGTTTTAATTATTTTTTTTTAAATGGAAAAATACTGGTTCTCTGTTCTGGGATTCACTCCAGAGCTGAAAACACTAGTATTTGTAGCACATCAATTTACAAACCCCTTTAGTTAAGCTGAAGAAAAACGTAGCAAGACATGAATGCCAGAGAAGATGAAGTGCCTAGCTAAGCAGCACACAAAAACGCATCTTATGTCCAGCTTGCACTGAGTGCAATGCCTCAAAAGGGAAAGGGCAGTCACAGAGAGCAGCGCTGGCTCTTCTGTCCTTAGCTAGCAGAAATGGGTGATAAAAGCAACAGCAGAGAGGAATGCAAAGATCTGGGACTGGCATTAACAAGATACCCCTCTAGAAAAGCCTGCGGTGGTGGCAGAAATATCTTCAACACTGAAGACTACTCTGTAACTAGTGTGTCAAGAGGACACTAAGAAGGAGACCAACCTACGTGTATCTATCTATCTCACGTACCGTGGCGAAGATAAATCAAGAAGTAGAGAAGGAGACTCAGCTATTTCTGTCAGCAGGGTGGTGTGAGCTAGCTGTGCATCTATTGAAGAGGAAGAATTCAACTAGAGAAACAACAAGAGGGACAGAAGACACAGCCGATGTAGAAAAGATGCCCATTTCTGCAAAGAGCCCCAGAGCAAAGCGGAGGTGTGCCCGGGATGGCCCCGCTCTGGAGTGCCCTGTCCCGCTCTCCAGGAACAGGGTTTGCCCCTGAAGGCAAACGGAGAAGAGCGGATCCCCAGCAAGGTTCAGCCACTCAAAGCAACTGCCTGCGTGTTAGAAGATTTGAAAACCACTGTGAGACAGAAATGCTCCGTTGAAGTCAGTGCTTCGTGTAGGTGTGTATTCTGCGTCCCTTTCTCAAGGTGGTAGAAGCGATATGACAGAGCAGGAGTGCTGGGAAGGAAACCTTGTAGAGGCAACGCACTTCCAAATCTCTCTTCATATATTATCAAGCAATATTGCTCTCTTACTTCAAGAGAAAGGACTGGGAATTTTTCAGCCCCTCATTGACTTAATCCATTTTACCTGGTTTTGTGTCCCTGCCTGGTAAGACCTCGGTTTAGCTGAAAAAAATAGGAGACCTTGAAGCACAACCTAAAGAAGCGAATCCCAGCTGCGCTTGCTGGGCATGGGACATGTCCTGCTCTGAATGCCCTGTGTGTGTACCAGGATCTGCCCCCCATGAGGCTTTTCCTGGATGAGGCTGTATAATACTGAAGAAATTCCCTTATGATGAGTTTCCCAAGGGCATTTTGTACAGTGTGCCATCACAAAGCTGTAAATTCATTTACTTTATATGCATTTGGTGGCATTAAGATTTGAAGTATTTGGGGGAAAAAAAAGTCCTATTTTGGAAATGCCGGCGTGTGCGGACAGGAGTGAACATAAAGTTGACAGCAGCATCTTCTCTTTTTTTCCTAGTCAGACGTGCTCACCCACAGCATCAACTGCCACAGCAGCTCGGACATCCCCAGGGCCAAATCCTGACTGGTGACAGGCTTTGGAGGATGAACTGGGAGGCTGGTGGTGGCTGGGCTGGGCCTTCCAAAGGTCTCCCACTCCTTGGCCTCAGTACTCTGGGCTTACTGCATGCACGCCGTGATGCCACAGGGGTTTACGTGAGTGGTCTTTATGCGTCCTCAGCCATAAGGCAGAGGGTCAATGTGGTCTTGAAACAAAATTCTTCAATTTAAAAATCATTGTTAGCAATCATTCACTCAGATCCCTAACACTGAAATGCCTATAAACACAGATATTTCACAGCCAGATTGTATGTTCTCTGTTCCTGAAAGAATAGCTGTATCTTTTTTTTTAAAGGGTAACTGTTGAGCAGACAAATGGAAATGTGACCATTATATAGAACAAGGCGTGTAGTAAAGAGAACAAATTCCTCAGCTCCCTGACAGCAAAATTGTGTTTAATCATATTCAGCTCTTTTCTCCTTGTCCAGGCATGTCCAGAAAAAATCAATCTTATGATCAACATGCCACAGGAATCTCATTTTTTAATTTAGCTCTCTGAGGGATTCTCTTTTGATCCTTCTGATCAGACAAGAACAATTACTGTGCCTCTAAGCTCTTCCCTGCCTCCAGTCTCCAATTAGTCACATCGATAACATTTTTTCAATGTAAAAATAAGGTCATCTCTTCAACTGCTTATGTCTAAATCAGGAGACACTATGATAACTCATTCACAAAACAAAACCTCACTCTTCCCAGCCAGCCCAGGGCCTTCTGCCTCCAGGTTTTCACAATCATCACCTTTTAAAAACCTTTGTCTTAGCTGTAAGAAAGACACTGATGAAATTTTTGTTTGCTTGAAATACCTCCTGGTGTTTTGAGAAGTACACGAGCTAAGCCAAGCACTTGACTGCATGTGTTTCAGTTCACTAAACAGACCTTCTGAGATCAGTGGGATACTGACACATCCAAAATTGAGCCGGTACTTAAGTGCTGTGAGTCCAGAACTTTCTCCTCCACATTTTTCCAGTTTGTTTTCTTCTTTTCAGAACTTTGAACTATGTTGTGAGTTTTTTCTTCCACTGTCCTTTCAATTTTGTCACAGAGAAAGGTCACAGTCTTCACAGTTTGTTGGTTTTCTTGTCTGATTTCAGTCAGGCCTCAAAAGGCAGCAGCTTCTCACCTACATTTGTTCAAGACAAAAAAGCCATGTTGGGCTTGATGGCACTTGAGCTTACTGTTGAAGCACTCCCCCTCCCCACTGGTGTATCTTTTTCCTTTAGGCAAGTACCAGCAACGCTTGCCAACCATTCAAAACAAAATGTTAGTGGGGAAAAGAAAAACCCTTTATATTAAAAAAAAAATTGTGAAAAACTAAAGAGGCTAGCAAAAAAAACCCCAACCAACCAACTCTTCTCCTTTCATACAGGGCCCGACTCTTCCTCTGGTGTGGGGCAGAGATGGGGCCAGCCCAGGTGGGGAGCCAAGCCTGAGCCACGTTGCGAGGACACGGACCTTCACAGCACTGCCCGTCCCACCCAGTGGGATGGCTGGGGGTGGGAGACCAAAGCGGTGTCTCCTCAGTCCCTTGGGAATGTCTTGAGGCAAAGTGGATGGATGTACAGGTCAACAAGGGATTGCACAGCTGGTGTCAACGACAAAGATTTGTCTTCAAGACCTTGGAAGCCTTTCTGATGATCGAGAACTTCTTGGAAGAGATGGGATCCCCGTGACCAAGTGGGGCAAAACTATCTTTGCCAACACTCTGGCCGACCTGGTAAGGAGGTTTTAAACTAGAAGTGATGGGGGAGAGAGATGATGATCTATAATCAAGTGAGGGAGTGGTTGGCAAGCAAAGGGTGTGGGGTGATGTGGAGAAGAGGCTTTGTAATCAACATAAGTCAGAAAGGAGCAGAAAGTGGCCCATCCTAAGGGTATGCACCCAAATAAGGGTGAACCTACATGACAGCAGGATGGGGGAAGATCTCATACCTTTGCTGGGGAATCAGCACAACTGGGAGTTGCCTTTATGCGAGATAGCAGTGGGGATGCAGCTGCCTCTGCCTTGGGAGGGGTGATGAGCCAGCTGAGAGCTTATGGGTGAGGGTTAGAGGGTAGATCAGCATGGGTGACATTGTGACGGGGGTCTGCTACAGACCACCTGGTCGGGAAGAAGTAGATAAAGCCTTCTTCAAGCAACCGGAAGAACCAAAATATAAAAATGATGAATATATTTACCTAAAACCAGAAAGGTTTTATATACATAAACCCAAGACAGTGGTGAGGCACCATGGGACGTGGTCTACTACCTGGGAGGGAGCATGGGCCTCAGCGTATCGAAGACCTCAACCCAGACAGAGTTCTGGGGCAGGATGCCACCATCCCAGTCTCAGGCAGCCGGCAGTGCCTGGTTGCTGCCCCAGGGCTGGGCAGGGGACAGTGTCCGTGTCCTTGTGACGGGATACATGCCCTGGGTGAGGAGCTGTTGGCAGGCGAAGGAGCTGCGGAGGAGGTGAGCAGCTGCACACCGTCAGGGAGGATGAGCAAGAGATTGACAGGCTCTTTGCAGAGGCTGAACAGCCCCGAGGTCCCTTCCAAATGGAATTATTCCATGATTCTGTGATATGAGGACAAATGAATGTAAGCAGATCTTCCTCAATAGGAGCATGAAGGAAAACTCTGAGCACAGGTAATTTAGTGATAGGTCGTATAAATAGATTTGTGGAGCTATGGTAATTCAGCCTTAATAATGCTGAAGGTGTAACCTAGAGGTCTCGATCCAAGGTTTTGTACCTCAGCTTTGAGGATGATGTGGAGCAACAGGAATGCTGAGATGGCTATAAAACATGACCTGTAAAGAAATATTGAACAGACTCAGACTGTTAACCTAAAAAAGACAAACTGAATGAGAAACATTGTAGGAGTCTGTGAATGCTTCAAGCTCTCCTTGGACAGTTCCAAAGAGGAAAGAAATCACCTAGTCTATGCTTGTGCTGGATATGACAAAAAAGCAGTAAAAAAATCCTAAATCTTCACAGACTCCTAAAGGACTGGCCTATTGTCTACAGCCATGTGGACAGCCTAGCGCATGGAAAACCCCTAGTGCCAAGAAAACAGTTTTTGTTAAGTGTTTTGACCCACTGAAGCAAAATGAATGAAAATGCCATAACCTGCTACATGTACCCGAGTTCCAGCCCTGGATAACTGCCTTTTGGTTGTGGAAATGAATTGTCCCCCTGGTTTGCCTGTTTCCACAGATACCTGGGAAGATTTCTTTTGCCTTCAGGTACTCCATTGCTTTGCCACAGTGCTCCCTAGCTGAGGCAGACGGTCAAAACTCAAAGCATTGCCAGGCTAAGTGTCTTCACCAACAGTAAGCACAGATAACGCTAGAGAGGGAGGAAATGAATATTCATAGATCCACTGCCTCTATAAACATAAACAAGCATGTAGGGAAAGTGAGGCAAAGGATTAGTAGAGTTAGATAGAAAGAAGTTGGGTTTGGTTTGTTCTTTTTTTTTTTCCTGGGGTAAATATGTAGCTGGGTGAAGATGCAGTATTTTCTCCACATTCCTCTCTGGTGGGTTGACTTTGGCCAGCTGCTAGATACCCAGTTAGCCACTGTCTCACTCCCCCTCCTCAACAGGACAGCCAGAGAAAATAAGATGAAAAAGCTCATGGGTTGAGATAAGGACAGGGAGATAGCTCACCAATTACCATCACGGGCAAAACAGACTGGACTTGGGGAAGATTAATGTGATTTATTGCCAACTGAAATAGAGTTGGATGCTGAGAAACAAAGACAAAACCTCCCCCTTTTCCCAGCCTCAGTTTCACTCCTCCATCCCCAACTCCTCTGCCTCCCCTGCCCTGAGTGCCACAGGGGTTGTGGTCAGTCCATAACAGCTCGTCTCTGCTGCTCCTTCCTCCTCACGCTGCTCCCCTGCTCCAGTGTGGATTGTCCATGGGCTGCAGTCCTTCAGGAGAACCTGCTCCAGCATGGTCCTCTCCATGGGCTGAGGGGAAATCTCTGCTCCAGTGCCTGGAATTCCTTCTGCCCCTCCTTCTTCTCTCACCTTGGTGCGTGCAGGGCTGTTTCTCACTGTTTTTCCCGTCTCCTCTCTGCTCTCTGGCATTTTTGCCCTTTCTTATACACACTTTCCCCCAGGTGCCATCATCTTGACTGAGAGGCTCAGCTGTGCCCTGCAGTGGGTCGGCTGGAGTCTGGCACGGGGCAGCCCCGGCCGCTCCTCACAGAGACCACCCTGCAGCCCCCCTGCCAGCGCCTGGGCAGTACACCCAGTACATCCCCGTATTCTCTTTTCCTTTGGATAAAATATGATTCTGTTGGTATATTATTTAAAAATCATTATTTGTTTATTAACTTTGAAAAAAACCCAGTAAGACTTGAACCAGGACCTTTTTGCTTACGATGACGTTTGGCTTCTGCTGAAGGCTGGCAGAGGGGTTACACAGACACTGACGCCTTTCCCAGCTGCTGTGAAGTGCACACATGCGTGCAACAGGGCTGTGTCCCAGGGTTCAGGTCGCCGATCACCAACCTCCTCCTCCGGAGCCCAGGCAGAATTTCCATCCTTTGCTGAGAACGATAGAAGAGTGAGTCAAGGACATAAACCCCAAGCAATGTGTTAGGTACCCTGCCTGCTTGGCTCAACTCGTGTATTTTCTCCAAAAATTATATTTCAGGAGTTCCGGCTGCACCTTTTTTGTCTGTCCTGAACCAACCATTTTCTATAGCACAGATTTCAGTGAAATAACATTTCTAGAATCAAAAGAAAAAAATGTACTCCTGTTCTACTGCCACAGGTCAGCAATAACTTTATTATTCAGAATATCTGAGAAAAATTGGTATTTTTGGCTTTTACAAAGAAAACTTTGTAATAACGGAATGTTTATATTCCTGTTTCCTTTCTTTTTACTAGTAAAGAAAAGTATTCCTGTAAAGATTAGGAAGTAGGATTATTTTTGTGACCTATAGCTGTGCGTCTCATTTGTCTTCTGGAATTTCCCTTTAACGTACCGGGCAGTTTCATCCATCATTGCGCGAAAGCAGCCAACGACCAACAAATGAAGAACTGGCTAAGTGATAAATTGCACAGACTAATTGTACATCGAGGATGGGATTCCTGGTAGCGCTCGGCATCTTCCCTGACCAGGCGCTATGTGATGTGGGGGTGAATATCAATGATTCCTTCATTCTCAGCTCAAATGCTCCCTGGGCTTTACCTACAGTACGTAAAAGTGATGTTACCAAGGTTCTCCACGTGATGTACTTTTTCCAACCAGAAAATTTAGTATGGGTGGAAAAAGAAGACTCCAGATGCTAGTCCTGGATTTCCAGATCTCCAGCAGTCAGTCAAGGGCAGGAGCCTCTCCAATCCTCCCCAAATTCGTAATAAACGTCCCTTATGCATCCACAGCTCAGCTCTTTGGTGGACACACTTGACTGGTGAGGCGTCAGATGTACTGCTCGTGTGTTGGACAGATGGTCAGTGCTTCCTCAGCGAGCCCACCGCATGGAGGAGACCTCGGACTTACTCTGCAAATGCTTGTCATTCCAGCAGTAGATGCGTGGCAGGCTGGGTACACCCTGGCCACCGCAGACGCCGTGGGCACGTTCATAAATTTCTGCCTAGGAAATCTGGGACAGAAATATGGCAGGTCTGTAATAGAGGTATCTGCAATATAAGTAGCATTTTAATAAGCAACTAAATAACAGCATAAGGTGCATATTCAAGAATCACTTACACATTCAAGAGTCTGTTTCATCGAAAATAGGATTTAGGGTGCATTTTCCCAAAGTGCTTACATCTTTTTTGTTTTGAGTTTTACGGTGTTTCTGGCTGTGGTCTCCCTGAGGTTTGCCACTAGTTTGACAGTCTGAGAATATTACTTAATACCTTCAAAAAGTACGTACAAGGTCATATCAAGGTATCATTTTTTAAGCAGGAGCCCTACAGAAAACAGCTGAACAATAACCCTACTAATGGCTCTGAATGTGCTTGTATCAATATGTTATTTCACTGCATAAAGAAATCAATGTTATTAAAAAAATCATAACAATCATAAGGACATAGCCAATTTGAGAGTGCTATTTACTGAATAGCTAGTGACCAATTTTCCAGTCCTCCTGTTTAAATTAATGAATATTTAAAGAGGAGACTAATTTGATTTCCTTGAAACCTGCCCACTTTCATTAACACAGTGGGGGAAAATACAAAATATGTATTTGAATGCTTTGTTCTTCAGCAAAAGCTATTCTACCTCTGATGTGCTGCAGATTAAAAGAAACCAGTGATTAAAATAATATGAACACAGTTTATGTCACTCCTGTTATTTCCCAGTCTTAAACTCAGGCAAGTGAAAGATGGTTAAATTCCTATTTTTTAATGAGACTTTTCAGAGAATAATATACAGGCTTTGTGGGAAAGGCTGAAAAAACAATTTTTTTTTTTCATGAAGCGGTGACAACCATTTGGAGGGGAGGGCAATTCCAACATGACAAAAGCGTGGTGTGGGCTAGGATGTCTCCCAAATACAGTGACACTGTCTTAAAGCCATTCTGAATGTCAACAAGCTTTGCTGTGCACGAAGACTGTAAATGATACAGAAGCAGTCCCTTATCTGGGTAGAACAAAGACTGTCAGAAAAATCTTTCTGTTTTTTTTCTGGATGAATTTCATTTACCTTTTCAACAGATTTTAAATCTTTTGTAAAATACTCCAAGGGGGCATAGCACAGTATGAGACTTGTAATCAGCCTGGAAAGAGTGACAGAAAACTGGCTCATTTGGTCTCTCTCAACGCTTTCCTTTATTCTAACCCGTCTGTTCACAGCTTAAATCACAGGAAATTTGAGTGTTTAACTCTTACAGCAGGTAGCAGAAAAAAGCACAAAGGAACCTGAGCAAAATATTTGAAGTAAAATCTAGATTCAGAAGCAAATCAGGGCATGACTCACCTGCATAAAGCAATTATTGTACATGCATAACCTTTTTTGTTGCTGATCCACCTGACAAGAGAATGCACAGATTTAACATGAAAAAAAATCATCCTTAGCTTTTAATGAAGGAAGTAACTAATTGAGTAAAAACAAATTTGGAGGGGAAAAAAAAGAGTATATATTAGCTGGCTAACAGCAGGAAAAAACCGATCTTGGTATGGATGTCTAGCAAGAAGTGCTGGAGTGTCTATAGCTGATACCTATCAACCTGTTTGTAACAGCATGTAATAATGGTCAGAGGTGTGCCTCGGCGAGCTTTGGTCCCTAAGGAAGTGTGTGCAAGGAAAAATAGGCACCTGTTGTTCGTCTCCTTACATTCTGCCTAAATAAATAGTTACATGTATTTTAGATCCCATCCTCAGACTCTTGGGACGAGCACCGTCTTTCTGTTACATGTTGGTACGATAGCTGCTCTGCTCCATGCCTGGGCTTTCTAGAGAAAAAAACTGTATAGGGGAACAGAGAATACCTGAAAAATGTGAAGTCTGGAAATAACTGCAAAGATGAGAATATCTCTTCACATCAGGGCCCTTTGTATGAGACTGGGACAGCTGCATTTTGCCTTTCTCAGTTCCATCTGGAATTTCAAGCAGATACTTCCCTAGGGATATTTTCTTTGTCACTGCTGTTTTTCTGTTGTTTCTTTCAAATAGAAACAGAATTTAATTTTTAAGAAACACATGCTGAAGCCACTAAAACCAGTCTTTTTAATACACTTTATCAATATTAAATATAACTCTCGTGCTCCACAGCTAGAGTACAGAACAAGAAGGATAGGATATTGGCTGATAACATTATTCAGCATCCCCAAAGCTTCACTTACATAACCTGAAAGTCTAACTGTAAAGTTTCAATATATATCTTGTGCTGTACATTGCTGTTAGTTGTGAACAGGCTAAGACAGTACTTTTACAAACAACTAAGAACTTCAACATCACGAACATTAATAACTGGCTTAATGAAAGACTTGGCCTCTCTAAGTCTGAACAGATGCTAATGGAAGTCGAATTAGAACCCAGATTTGCTCAGGGAGCAGGTGTCAAGCCATGTTACAAACACAGGTTATGTATCTGGTCTTTCATCCAGTTTTGCTCAAGCCGGGAAAAATTTTGCTTCTCAGGTCCTCTGGGCTACACCTACACTGCCAGGCACAAGGGACCTGAACACCCTCCAGGGGACTCTGTCTCTGTTGTTTTGTTACTCGTGGAACAGCTTGGGCCCATGTCAAACACCACATTCCCAGGCAGCTTCCCGGTGAGCACCCTGGGTGTATTGGGTTTGCGTGGCAAGGTTTTGGTAGCGGGGGGGCTACAGGGGAGGCTTCTGTGGGAAGCTGCTGGAAGCTTCCCCCATGTCCGACAGAGCCAACGCCAGCCGGCTCCAAGACGGACCCGCCGCTGGCCAAGGGCGAACCCATCAGTGATGGTGGTAGTGCCTCTGGGGGAACAGAGTTAAGAAGGAGGGAAAAAAACCCTGCACAATGGGAACTGCAGCTGGAGAG
>JANHGO010000042.1:100897483-100980903 GCA_024606505.1 Aquila spilogaster
AACTGTTCCATCACCTTTCCAGGGACGGAGGTGAGGCTGACTGGCCTGTAGTTCCCCGGATCCTCCTTCTTGCCCTTAAACAGCAAATTTCCTGTTTCCCCTTTCTTGTTTCTGCCCTTGCCTTCCCATTCACTTTAATTTCTGTGGACATCACAGTTAGTTGGGCCTTGCTGTACGCATCTACACCAAGAACTAGTTTGTAAATAAGACTCCAAAATATCATCCTGAACTGTAACTACAGGACTCCATAGTATGAGTTTGTGTTTATCCTGCATTCTAAGTACAAATGTCCCTTTGACTTTAGTGTGAAAGAGTTCTGTAATCACGGTCCTCCACAGGATTTGCTTTTGCCAACCAGATTTTGTATGGATGGGAAAAGAAGACTCTAGACACAAGTCCTAGATTTCCAGATCTCCAGTGGTCAGTTATGGACAGAAGCCTCCCAGAACCTGCCTGAAGCCCTAATCAACATCCCTTACAGATGCAAAGCTCAGCTCTGATGAATGCGCTTGAAGGATATATCAGATGTACAGCCCGTGTTTGAGGCAGAGAATTGGTGCTTCCTCAGCAAGTCCTCCTCATGGAGGAGGCCTCTGGCTTACTCAGCAAGTATCTGTCATTTGAGCAGCACATGTGCAGCAGATGAGGTAAACCCTGGCCATGGCCAACACCATGGGATTCATCAAGAACCTTTAACTCAGAAATCTGGAACAGAACTATGGCGGGTTTATAATATTGGTATACACAAAGTAAGTGCTAAAAGCGACTAAATAACAGTGTAAAACCCATGTTCAGGACTCACGCATTCAGGAGTCTGTTTTGTTGCAAATGGGATTTAGAACACATTTTCCAAAGCACTTACTTTTTTTTTTTTTTTGAGTTGTTAGTGTTTGTGGCCATGCTTCCTGAGGATTGCTATTGGTGTGATAGAGAGATACCACTTACTGCCTTCACAAAGCACGTACAAGGTCATATCAAAGTATCAGTTTTTAAGCAGGAGTCCTGCTGAAAACAGCTGAACAATGACTACTAATGGCCCCAAGTGTGACTGTAGCAATGTGATGTTTTGCTGTGTAAATAAATTGATGTATTTAAAAAAGATCATAGCAATCATAAGGACATAGCCAATTTGTGAGTGCTATTTACCAAATAGCTAGTGACCGATTTTCCAGCCATCCTGTTTAATTAATGAGTATTTAAAGGGGAAACTAATTTGATTTCCCTAAAACCTGCCTGGTGTCATTAACACAGTGGGGGGAAATATAAAATACGTATTTGAATGCTTTGCTTTTCAAGAAAAGCCATTCTACCTCTTATGAGTGGAAGACTAAAAGATGTGAGTGATTAAAATAATATTAACACAGTTTGTATCGCTCCTCTTATTTTCTAATCAGAAATTCTAGCAAGTAAAAGATGGTTAAATTCCTATTTTAATGAGACTGCTCAGAAAATAATGTACATTGTTTGTGGAAAGGCTGTAAAAATGCATATTTTTTTCACTAAACATTCATTGGGAGAGGAGGGCAACTTGGTTATGACAAGAGCGTAGAGCGGGCTGGGCTGTCTCCCAAGTACAGTGACACTGTTACAGCCATTCTGAATGTCAACAGGCTCTGCTGTGCATGAAGACTGTAAATGATACAGAAGCAGCCCCTTATCTGGATAGGACAAAAGGAAGAAAAACCTTTTCATTTTTTTCCTAGATGAATTTCATTTACCTTTTCAACAGATTTTAAGTCTTTTGTAAAATACTCCAAGGGGCAAAGCACAGTGTGAGACTTGTAATCAGCCTGAAAAGAGTGACAGAAAGCTGGCTCATTTGGTCCCTCTCAAAGCTTTCCTTTATTCTAACCCGTCTGTTCACAGATTAAATCACAGGCTATTTGAGCGTTTAACTCTTACAGCAGGCAGCAGAAAAAAAGCACAAAGAAACCTGAACAAAATATTTGAAGTAAAATCTAGATTCAGAAGCAAATCAGGGGCATGACCCACCTGCATATACCAATTGCTGCACATACATAACCTTTTTTCTTGTTGATCCATCTGACAAGAGAATGCATAGAGGGAAAAAAAATCACATCGTTAGCCTATCATGCAGGAATTAACTAATTGGGTAAAAAGAAATTTGGAGAAAATAATTGCATGTGTATATATTTGATGGCTACCAGCAGAGGAAAGCTGATCTTGGTGTAGAGTGCTAGCAAGAAGTGCTGGAGATTTACATGAAGCCTATCAACCTATTTGTAATAGCATGTCTCCTCCCTCTGGCAGGGGCATAATTTGGTGTCAGTACCCCTAATCCTTCAGTGGTTTAGTGATGCCACTCCTTGTTTTACATGAAAGACATTCAGCATGTGCAGCTCTTTCAGAGGTAGAGCATAAAAGGACTGCAAAATGCATTTGTCTCATGAGCCCCTGAACACAGCATCCCTCTGGACCATGGCTGTTCTATGCCATGAGCTGGTGGGTTGGGTGGGAGATTTTCAAGGGAAAGAACTTGGTGAAGAAAATGCTTTTGGCTCTTCAGCAAGCCAGCTGATTAATAGCTAGATTAATAGCAGAAGGGCTGCCCAGCCAAATGTCACTTTGCAGCAATACTTCTTGAAAAGAAGGAGAAATAACCCAGCAGTTTTTAACTGGCAAGGGTATGAAGAGCTCTTCCTTATGCCTGGTGAATATTTTTTTCATAGCATATTTGGGTTCCTCATATGAGATGTTGACATATGCCTACAGCCAGCCGATGTAGATCATGAAGACCATATTTCTGCCTCAGCAAGGGTTTTGAAGTGGAAAGGGGCTACTTCTGCCAAGCTCTGTGATGTTTATGGAAGTGTTGCTGGAACCAGAAGTGTGTCCTGCAAGCTA
This sequence comes from Aquila spilogaster, assembly GCA_024606505.1. NCBI lineage: Eukaryota > Metazoa > Chordata > Aves > Accipitriformes > Accipitridae > Aquila > Aquila spilogaster. Next base: position 100,900,349 of record JANHGO010000042.1, read on the forward strand.
TGCCCTTCAGGTAAGAAGACAGCCTGCTTGTGAACCTCACAGGAAAAAAAGGCAGTCAGATGTTCGTGTCAGTCAACTTTGTGTCCCCAGAGAAGTGTCTGCAAGGAAAGCAGGCATCTCTGCCAATATACATATGTTTTAGATCTTATCCTCAGCCTCTTGGGACAGGCACCATCTTTCTGTTCTGTGTTGGTACAATAGTTGCTCTGCTCTGTGCCTGGACTTTCTAGCAGGAACAAACTGAAAAATGTGAAGCCTGAAAATATCTGTAAAGATGAGAATATCTCTGCATATCAGGGCCCTTTGTCTGAGACTTGGACAGCTGCATTTTGCCTATCTTGGTTCCATCTGGAACCAGATGCTTCCCTAGGGATATTTGCTTTGTCACTGCCATTCCTCTGTTGTTTCATTAAAATAGAAACAGAATTTAATCTTTAAGAAACAAATGCTGGAGCCAGTAAAACAGTCTTTCAAATACCACTTTTTCAGAACTAACTATAACTCTTGTCCTCCACAGCTAGAGTATAGAGCAAGAGGGACAGGATATTGTCTGATCCCAAACTTACATAACCTTTAGGTCTCTATACTCTCACTATGTTTTTGCATATGGCTTGCACTGTATTTCTCTATTAGTCATAGACAGGCTAAGATAATCCTTAGCTTAAATAGCTAAGGATTCCCAAATTGCAAGCTCATTAATAACAATCTTAGTGAAAGATTCGTATTCTGCCAGTCTGAATATGTGCCAATGGAAGCAGAAGTAGAGCCCAGATTTGCTCAGGAAGCAGTAGCGTATTTGGTCTTTCATCCAGTTTTGATCAGCAGGGAAAAACTGTGCTTCTTGGCCTCTCCAGACTGCACCTATGCACCAGACCACACTGGACCAGGGCACAAAATGGACTTCAGCACCCCCTGGCAAACATTTCCACCGGGCAGTTATTGGCACTCTTCAGGAGACAGTTCTGGCCCATGTCAAGCAGCATGTCCCCAGACAGGTTACCAATGGGCGCCTTAGGCAAGATCATCCTCTTCTGGGAGGGAAAAGCCTTTTTTTTAGGGAACAGCATATATTATTTACAAACATTGACAGAGCCATGAAGAAACTAGAGCAATTGGTGTCCTGCACAGACACAGGAGCATTTGGAAGCAGGGACTTGAGGCAGCAGAAATGGTAGTGTTAATGGTACCCGCACCCAAAATGCTGAAGCTATTTCCAGAGGGAATTCATGGCTGTTCCGTTAGATATTTCCATGAAGTGCTTTGTCTGCTGTATTTTCAAGTTCTGAAATCAAACGCAATTTTAAATGGTGGATTAAACCGTAATAGCTCAGGTGCCTAGCTTCTCAACTGGGCCATTTCTGTAAGCAATAGTATTTTTGACCCCACTGGAGGAGATACAGTAATTAACAATTCAAAATTGAGTAATTTTTGGCTGAAGTCAGTTTCGGTTCAGTTCTACAACAATATACTTCCAGTTAATAGCAAAGTGTGCCAGTGACAAACCTGATTTCAAAACATGCAGTTTTCTTAAAAGTGATGCTGTAACATTCTCAAAGGAGCTACTGCCATGCAGTTGCTACGTAACTATCTTCTTTTCTGGCAAACTAAAGTCTGGTCCAAACTGAGCTTTCTGTTGCTCCAGCGCTATCTGAATAGCATTAACCCTTCCAGTTAAGAGGGGACTGCTTTTGCAGATCATGTAAAACTCTTCAACAGTGTTCTTTCTAGCTTTGACAATATCATTGCTGAGTGTGCTGCAGTCTACAATAAAGATGTCTGAGAATAATGATGATATAAAAAGTAGTATTTCTGCGCATATTTTTAAAATTTCTTCCATCAAAATCAGCTTCACTTTGGTGTGGTAATTCAGGAGGTTTTCCAGCTCTGTCTGTGGAGAACTATAGCTTGACTGACATCACTGTAACAGTTAAAAGGAGCCAGGGTTCTGCAAGCCAGCTTGTTTGTACACAGTGTATTTTTAATGGCAGAAACTTTTGGTATTTTCTTAAACTCTAGGGTTACATGAAAGCAGCTGGAGACCTTTCTCCAGCTGCTTTGTCTGAACAAGACTGTCACAACTGCAATCTTACTGTACAAAGCCTTGAATTAAGAGAAGCCATCCTACTGCGGTCAGACTGATCTGAGAGCATTCTGTTCCTTTCTCCTTCAAATCCTCCCTCACACACCTGCAGTAAGGCTCTGCTCTCAGTGCTGCACTGCTGTAACACACATTTCAGGCTCACTCACTGAGATGTGCTTCTTCCCTTCACTCTCCCCAGAACCAAAGTGACAAAGTGACTGTATCATTTGCAATGAGTGATAAACAGGTCATCTGCTTTACTCTGTAATCTCTCCAAAGCAGGGACATCATCATGAATATTCTTAATAGCACTGTGGGTCCTACAATAGAGGAGGTGATTGTGTCACCATTGCTGGAGATGTTCAAGAAAAGTTTAGATATTGTTCTAAGGGACATGGTTTAGTGGGGAAATGGTGGTGGTAGGTGGACGGCTGGATTTGATGATCTTGGAGGTCTTTTCCAATCTTGGTGGCTCTATGAGTCTATTAATACAATTTCAGGGCCCACCCCAGTATGGTGCTGCTAAAAAAATGTGGCAGCAGGAAAGTCACACTGGTGGGAGCTATATGGATGGACTTGTCTGACAAATTGGACCTCTTAACGCATGCATTTTTTGTAGAAACTGAATGCAAAATATACATACATACATATATATATATACACATCCAGAAACTGGGAATGCATGGGTCTATTTACAAAATGTGTGAATGTATGCTGTAAATGTGCCTCTAAAAATGGATTTAGGTTTCATTGCAAAGGGGAAAATGCTGTTGATAGATGTCCTATTAACTGGAGTAAGGAATGAGTGGGAGGCAGTATCTTCTCTGACTGCTATGTGAATTTCTGCAACTCTGCAATGCCATCTCACTGAGCAGTCACCATTTTAAGACAGGTGTAGAGCTGCTCAGACATTCTGTGCACTCAGCCAGACACTATCACTGAGCAATCAGCCCTTCCTCAGTGCCTGGGGGATGCACTGCTCCTGGCACTGTATGTCCCTCTCCATTGACCAGAGGAAGAGACTCAGCCATCACTTTAGTCTGGAAACCTGAGTCCTATTAGATTGTCAGAGTCCTACTTTTAATGTCCATGATTTTTCAAGGATGCTGAAATGCTGGAGATGACATTTTGAATACTTTGAAGCTACAGAAAAAGCCTTTTAGTGCGAGTCATACAGAATTTAAGGAGTTCAGTTTATTCGGCAGACACTCAAGAGAAGACACTGTTGTAGTGCAATTAACTGCAGGAAAAGATGGTATTAGAAGCACATCCTTAACTGATGAGAAAGAGAAGAGAGAAGGACCTGGTAGCCACACCTGGAGCTAGTCATACACAGTTTGAAAGCAGTCAAGATGAATAATTTATGAGCATCTTTCAAGGAAAGAGTGGCTCCCCTCATTTCCTAGAGTTGAAGTTGAGACTTAATTTTCTGTATTGCATGCTCAAGTGAAATCCAGGCTGCCGGGCTGAGAACAAACCCTGTAACTTAAAGGCACAAAAGTTATCATGGGCAACTATTTGTTTCCCCAGGTTGGGTTATTTTTTTCTCTTGGGTTTTAAAAGGAGGATGGATCTACCCAGTCTTCTTTTCAGTCACTGCTTGCCTATTCTATTGCCTTGTTAAATATTTACAAGGAGGGAAAAATTCACCCATTTTTTATGAGGCTGGAACTAAAAAGACATCTCCCATCACAGTATGACCAAGCAATGCCCAGCAACAGGACGTTCTGTGCAGTGTGGATGGCTTTGTTTTCAAGTTTCACTGATTAATGTTATTTTAACATGTAAGATACAGAGAAATATAATTCCAGATGCTAAAACATCAATCACAACCTCTATAATATGCTGGAAGGCTCTGTTCCGCAGAGCGGTGTATTATTCTGGTTCACTCACTCCTTGAGCAATGTAGGCGGAACTATTTCTGCTACATCATGGAAATAATCAGTTTTCTATGTGATATATGGAAGCAAAGTATATATAGTCACATCAGTTCTGTTTGTCCTGTCACTTGTCTTCACACTACATCAATTTCCTCCACATTCATTGTGTTGCACCCTCATTTAGGCTCCCCCCAAAACTCAATTTCTCACATACACAGAGTATCTTCTCCTCCTGAATGTTCTGCTAGATAAAGGCTGGTTCTGCAGCATTTGGTGGCACTCAGAAACATCACTCTGAAACACAAGATGTCACAAAGCCCTTACCTCAGTACCATTAATAAAGGAGTGATTGTCCTAGATCTGAATGCAAGGACAAGCCATAAGTTATAAACCTACTTGTAGGAATGTTGCTGCTTTCATCACTACAACCCTCTTTGCCACTTACTGTGACTGTCTTGCTAATAAAGTTATAGAAAAACACTCTGGTTTGTCACACAGTCTTTTGTGCATCTTTTGATTGAAGCCATACATATAACCCTACACAATCACATCTGATTGAAGATCAAATATTTATTTCCTTAACAATGACCTTAGGTCACTGTATGGCAACTGCTGAGTCATGGCCTGAACCACTGATTGAGCATCTCGAGAAAAGACCCAGTCAGCCCTGGAAGCACAGGTGAAAGCAATTCACCTGTGTGACCAGAAGACCCCATTTAAGGGCTTACTGCCCCTGAGGAAGGATCTCTTGTTGGAGATCCTTTCTTTTGGAGTTTTTTTCTGCAAGCCTAGATTCTTGGAGGTGGGTGAGTGGTCCAATTTTCTTCTTTCTTTGTAACACTTTCTCGTTGTGCTGCTCCTGTTGCCATTACAGTCACTATCAGTATAGAAGGATCACAAATTCCAATGGACTTCTTAAGGAGAGGGATTTCATGGTGTGTGAGCCATGCTATCAACCAATTAGTGCAGAAGTCCTCTTAATTAACAGAGAAGGGGTTAGATGCCCCTGCTTAATTCAGCATGTGATCTCTCAGCCACCTCATCAATCATCTTCACACAGCACTTACTGAAGCCATCACCTATTGCAGCCTGAGGTGAATTTTGTCTATAGTTTGAAATAATATAAGAAATATTGCCTGATATATGTCAATTCATAAACTGAACATCTGTCCTTGGTTTGGAGAACAAGAACTCCTTTAGAAGAGCTGAATGGTATCTTTCACAGCATTCCTCAGGAGATTTCTAATGATTATTATGAGAAATTCAATAGTTGGGTTAGAAAAGAGTCTCCCATTGGCCCTGCCAATTTTTACTGCTTTTTGTTAGACTTCTGATCTGAAATCAATGTTTTTTAACTACTATTTCCAATTACATTGAGTTGAAATTTGTCCATCAGGATTCAAATGTTTGAGTGAAATTCAATTTAAGTTATTTAAACCCTTTTCATCAGAGAAAGGAGCTATGCTTTCATACTTCTATTTGTTATGCTGCTGTGAGCCCTATGGAGAGTGATTTGGAGTAGGTCTGGTGAACTGGGGTTTCAAGTTCCGTCTCTGATAGTTCCTGGAGACAGTCAGGCTGGAGGGGGGCTCTGAGCAACCTGATATAAGTGTCCCCATTCAGTGCAGGGGAGTTGGACTATATGGCCTTTAAGGGTCCCTCCCAAATGAAATGGTTCTATGCTTCTTCTTGGGAAAGACCTTTGACTTTTTTCTCTCGCTTTCTTCTCACATGGGAAACCTCACCTAGAGGAAAGTAAGAGGAACTAAAGAGCTACCATAAAATGTTTCTCTCTTGCCATCGTGCTGCTGTAAATTATTTCTTCCATGCCCCATATTTTAACCATTCATTCAATGACATTGCTTCCTATGGTCAGTGTCATTAATATTTTAAGGTTTTGAGTAAAGGCCTGTCAACTTTATATTTCTCTATGAAGTTGCACGAATGTTTGTCTCTTTGCAGGCAAAATTGAAATAATAAATAATATTAACAGCAACTGTTCTTGGGTACTCTAAGGTTCTCCAAACAGAACACTCTATCTGAAAAACACATTCATTTTTGCTTTTTATTATTATTATTATTACCTGTTCTGAAGTGGCAGCTCAGCACATCAAGTGAACAAAGAACATCTTTCAAAATTACAGTTTAGACACAGCATACATCTTTTTTTTTTCTTTGAAACCATAACTTTGGATTTGGCCTAGACCAGCACAGCTAATTTTCTGGCCACCAGAATGCCATTTGGGATGGAATTCATCAATCCACATTCAAGTGCTTGCAATGCAGACATCTAAGCAGAATTGAGGCATGCACAATCCAATTTACCTGAGAAAAAATCCTTCTAGATGCTCCTGTTTTTGTTTGTCCTTGTTCTGTTTGTTTCTTTTCCTGCAGGAAGTCTGGATAAGCAGCTCAACTGAGCTGAGAATATTTACAGTTGAATGAGATTAGCATTGTGCTCGTGCTTCCTTCTTTAGCATTTGTATGCTCTAACTCCAGTCTCCAGGTAACTTGCTGCTTACTTTACAGTACTGATTAACACTCTCTGTAAACTGATCAGCAAACTCACTTTTCTCTGACAATGTAGACAGCGGTGAGGCAACCCCTTCCTGCTGAGCACCTGCTTGGTTAGCTTGGCATGAAGGACAGGGAGAGTCCTGTTGTTTGCAATCTGCCCGTATTGTGGGTAAGAACTGTCAATCTGGTGCTTTTCACCAGCAGAAAACTCATATTAAAGTGAGAGTGATGAAAAGGGCATCACAAAGAAAAGCAAATAGCATCATTCTATATTAGCTGCTTAAGCTTATCTAGGGAGAGTTTTGATCCCAAGATACTTCAGACAACATAAATGAAACTTTAGGTGAATAAGATATTGCAAGCAACAAGCCATTGCCTCATGACTGAGGGCTGCAGAGTTTTCCAAGCAGAGTCCTCTCACTGAAAGTGTCAATATCAGCCAAGCCTCAGACCAATTCATTATTTTCCTGTTGTAGTACGATGTCCAAAGGAAGATCTCATGGTGCTCAAATGCATCCAGCACCCCTGCACACTGTAGTCTGTCGGGGACCGCTGCACCTTTGGATCCCACTCCCCACCCATAGCTGAGTGCCAGCAGTGGCAGAGCCACCATGGAGCTGATGGGTGTCACATCTCCTGTCGCCTTCCTCCCACTCTGATTTTGAATGAACTCAAAATTTTTCAGTTTGAGTGTATGTGCAGAGGAGTCCAAGGTGCAGGGATTAGCGAGATACAAAATTCCCTATGCTGAGGCTATTAAATTAATCTGCTTCATTGAAGGGGGAAGCAGACAGGAGAAAGGAGCGGTTATCGCACTGCTCTGGGGCCTCAGGTGGCTGGGAGATGAAACGGGAAGGTTTATTACAGTGTGCTTTAGACTACTCTCGAAGTGCGAATCATCTTTACGATTTGAAATCACTATAGGAGCTTACTCAAGATGACAGAAACTAAAAACAGGTAATTTATAAGCCTGGAAGTGCTTGGGCACTATTTAGCCAAGATCACTGTACATCAAACCATCCCACTTGACACATGGGTGTTACAGAGAAGGAGAGTAAAGATGAGGTTTTGGACTAAAATGCTGACACTCTGACTCGTCTTTCATTCCTGCAGCTGCTAAGAACATACTCTGAGGTGTGGGGCTTGATCTGTTATGAGCAATGGATACACCAGAACATGTCCAGTATGACAACAGTGTGCATCAGGAGCTAGGGAATTTTTCTCAATTTGAATGTTAAACATGCACCGATTCACTCCTGCCTTGAGATCTGTGTCAGCAATTAGGTCTGCAGAGTAAATATAAAATGTGACTTCACCAGGAGGGTAATGCTGAACATTCCTTTTACGAACAAGCAACATCCCACTTTTGAGTCTGGGCCTGTTAATGGGTTTAGAGCTGTTAATTAAACCCTATTTGCTGTTTTGTTGCTAAGCATTTCTTAGCTGCTTTAATGAGCATAGCTACATCCACTGTTGTCATCTTTTCCTTTGCTCCAAGGCTCCTCCTTTGTACTCACTGAATCAAATTCGTTTACAAGGTCTGTCGTTCATTACAGCAGGATCCTGCTCCACATCTGCCAAAGCTTTGTGATTATGCTGCCTGCTGCTTGTAGTGGGCTAGTGGCAACAGTAGCATTTCATGCAAATACAGTCTCCTAATACTTTGAGGAAGTATTGAAGTTCATTCAACCCTCTTCTGGAAAGCATGCTTGCTATCAGCTTTCTGCATCTCCTCTTTCTGGAGGAAATTCTATAACATTCTTGTTTAGAAGATGATTACTTTAAATGATTCCATCCAGCAGGTAAGTTTTGTACCTAACTGATGGGAAAATATTGGGCTTTCATACCTGGCAGACAACCTGCAGCTGTGAGAGTCTTGGCTGGAGGCACCTTGCCTTGCTGAGTTGCTACCTGAAGGCAGCCCCAAGTACCTGGCTGTCTCAAAGGTAGTTTTGTAGAGTTGCCACCCAGAGCCACAGTCCTCATGTCCTCAGCATAGACTTCCGGTGGCCTACCCCTATAATCCTGCTCCATACCCAGAGTGAGATCCATGTGAGATACACATGAGATTTAAGGGAGTTACCCACAAAAACTCTAGAGCTCCTGAGGGTAGGAATTTTCACCTTCAGTCCTCTAAAAATTATACCTTGATAGATGAATATGACTCACCTGCTTTGCGTTTCAAGCTATCATCAGAAGTATGCCACACATCTCAGACGAACATGTAAGAACAGAGATCCTGCCATGAAGAGCTCAACCCTGCATCTGATGTGGCACAGAGTGAAGGAGATTATGGGATAAAAGGGTGGAGAAGAGGGGAAGGATGAGGGCTGCTGCAAAGGACAGTTGTGTGGCAGCATGTGGAAAGGGTTTTCTTCGAAGCAATTTGAAAGAGCCAACATGTTTTGGGGCAGCAGGACAGACAGCCCTAAGTGAGCAGGGCCAATCAGAGACAGCGATTGGTGGAAACACAAAGATAGCAGAAGAGTACAATTTAAATTGTCTAGTAAACTGGCACTGACATCCAGGTCTGGCCTGTGGTCCGGGCCCTACATCTGGGACTGATCTAAGGCAGCTGCAGGAGCCACAACATTTTTGCAGAGTGGGATGTGCATCTTCATGCTGCTCCCCTGTTCTCCCATTTTGAGCACTTTCAGAGAAATTCATCATCTTTTCTCTTTTTTCCAGCCTCATTTCATAAGCGTAAGTAGCAACTGAAACAAAAATACCTGAGTTTGTAAAACTGCTGCTCTGTTGTGAATCACAAATACAAGTCTAAAATGAAATGATGAGCACCATCCACTTTATGTTAGTGTTCATCTCCTGACATTTCCTCCTACCATGTGCAAATAGCTATTTGCAACAACTTTTGGTGTGTATTAGAAGCACAGAATTTCTAGGGACAGCAGGAAGGGAAGCAAGCCCCCAAGCAGAGAAGTGCAACACAAAGGTGGTGTCAGAAACATCACAGTCCCAAAGAAGTCATAAAACAGGAACTGGGAGGGACATGGCCAAATTTACCCACTGCCCAATTTGGGATGCAGTAGGAAGAGGATCGAATACCTGCTGCTTCAACCATGGCACCACAATGGGTTGTGGGTTGTACTGATTTTTCTGAGGGAAAACAGAGACCACACATATGTCTCTTCATCAGCTTCTTTTTGTTTCCCCAAACAAATTCGGGGAGAAGCAAAAGTCTTAGCCAATAGCAGCAGTCTGCTCTCAAGGTAAATCCACGCAGCACAGGTTGCAGGGCTAATCCACAGAATCTGGCTGCAAGGAAATGCAGAAGAGACAGATGCTGGGTGGGCAATGTGGTATTGATCACCAGGGACAGAGGAGAGAAAGCATCATCTTTCTTTCTTGTTCAGCAGGGATTTGGCTGAGGCATCACCAACCAAATTAATGCTAGGTGAGGTCATTTTTAAAGGTAATGCTATAAAATAGGAGCTCATTGCTTCCCATCATTAGTGGGCGCTCAGTATGGACAATCTTATGGAAAGCATTACTGACCCCAGGAAGTCATGGTAGACCGATAATTTCCCTGGGTTTTCAAAGTTGTCACTTCTATGCAATATCTCACTTGATAACCAGTAACAGTACAAGGCTGAACAAATTGCACATTCCTGAACAGAACCCATCATGACAATTTTTTTTCACTAAGACTATACTCTGGACCACCTTCAAGATACAATTTTAGTTACCCAAAATAACCACATTCTGTGGACTTCTGGTTAGTTCAGATGTTCTTTTTCTGGTGTATGCAGTAGCACTAAAGCAAATTGCCCTCAGATTTAAAAGTTACATGGGCTGCAGCTTTCATCTGCAAGAAAAGGTCAAACCTTACTAAGCTGAACAACTGCTACCAGAAATCGTTACCGGGCTATAGTTAAAACAGAAAGCTCACAAAGCAGCATCTGTACCCTGGAGAGATTAGAGGGGTTTAGGGGATCACTTTGTACATGGCAAGAACAAACATCAGCTCCTTTCCATAATACCTCCAGAGTCTTCTCCTCTCATTAAGCCCTCTCCTAAGCTGTTTGCTGGGCAAGGTCTCCTTTCAGGGCTCCCCAAATCCTCTAATCCCTAATCACCTGAAAAATGACTTAGAAGCACAACAGCTTGTCCAGCTAACCTTTCTTCAACTGTATCTGTTTCTTTAATAAAGAAGACCTTTCTCTATAAATTGTGCTTTGCTTAATCGCACGCAGTGGTGGAAAATCCCTGTTGGCATTACCACTTATGTGCAAAATCACTGGAAGAAAAAGCACAGGGATTAGTTTTTAAAATAAGGCATAATGTGCCTGGGATATTGTTTGCAACTGTTCAACCGAAGACCGGAGCAACTGTGTCAAAAAGGAAAACTGAACAAATTGAATTTATTTTAGATAAATAATTTGTGCACAAGCTTTGTCAAACTTCTTCTCTTTGATCCTGATTGATGATGCTTGATAATGCATGGTTCTTGATCAGTGCTAAACCTTCAGCAACGTCAAGAAGTTGACCTGCTGTTCAGCCTTGGTGGTAAAAAGTCCTCCCAAGATCTCTCCTTGTTACTGCTTCTTCTGTTCCTATGTTTTTACATTGCCACCATGAAAAGAGCTGCACCTGTTAAAAATAAAGTGCAAAGTAACGACAGAATTTTTGCAGACCGGTCCAAGAAGATTTGTCTATTTTTACCTAAAGAAATTAGTGAGTTTTGACACCTCCAAGATTATTCGTATGAATAGGAATTAATAAATTGAAAGAAATAATAATAATTAATAATGTCAATCTGATGTCATGAAGAGAAAGGGATGTGAATCATCAGTTATTTCAGTGGTACATCAATTCAGAATGTTGTTATCACTATTAACAAGATGATTAAAACAGATAAGGAAGGGAGAGTAAGGCTGTGTATTGGTCCAGACTGTGATCTTCTCATTTCCTAAGTAACAGCTCTGAAGGCAAGAGGAAACCTCATGAAACTGAATTAGTTGTCTGTTGTGATGTACTATATCCACAGCATTCTCCACCCCAGGAGCAGAGAAACAATACTGCATCCTTTGCTGCCCAAGGTCTGGTTTGACTCCTGCACGTCAGCATTGCAGAGTATACTTCTCCTCCCAGCAGCCTTTGGTATGTGTCATGGGCTCATCCCAGCTAACCATGCCATCTCTCAACACCAATCTTGACACCTATTCAAAAATTTCTACTTGCCAAAAGTCCACCTGAAAACTTTTGTTTCTTTTTTTTTATGATGAGTAATCACAATGCTGTGGTTACATAAAAGACAGCTCTGTGTTTCCAAATAGAAGCTAACTCTGATTCTGACTGTATTTTCTATATATATATGTGAATATGAGCTTCAGTGTGTCTTAGCTATTAATGGATGACTTGCTGGAAGCTGCACACTTAGCAGAAGGCAATAAAGTGGCACTAAGGGACATGATTTAGTGATGGGACCTGGTAGGTCATGTTGACTGGTGGACTTGGTGATCTAGGAGGTCTTTCCAACCCACATGATTCTATGATTCTAAGTCTTGAAGAGGGCTTTAAGCACGATTGCAGTCTCATGCAGAGTGAAGAGAGTATGTATGAGGAGCAATGTGCAAAGAAGGTACCAGTCTTGTGAGCAAGGCAGAGAAGGAAACCTTTGAAGATGGGAGTATTTGAGAGACAGGCATAAGGGCAACATGATGTGAGACAAAATCAGAGAAGTAGGACAAGATGAAATCATGCAAAACCTCAGCTGGTTGGTGTAACATCTCGGATTCAGCAGCAGAAAGAGTGAACTCGTGCAGAATTTCAGCAGAGTGGGACAGTTTTTTTCAGAAAGACACTGGCTTTCATCTCCTTATGGTAGAAAAAGGAGCAATACATGCAAAAGGAATGAAGAAAAAAGAATTTCAGTAGCTTTTGCTGTAAGAGATGAGGAGATGCTGAACGGTAGTGTGCAAAGCATCAGTCTACAATATGTTTGAAAAGGAAATGCTGTTGGATGTACACATGACCACGGTGTTTGGAGAAGGAAGAAAAATAAACACTGAGTTGTGTCCAGGGTGACATAGTGACAGTGAGTGCCAACAGCAGCAGACTGAAAGAGTTTTGAGAATTAGACAGGGAAGTTAAAGAGGTTTAGTTTTCCTCAGTTAAATTCATGATGAGATATCCAAGAGAAGATATGACAGACTGGCTGCAATTCAGAGTCCCATGGAAGTGGCTAAATGAGGAGGCAGTTTTAAATTCACTGATCTGTGGAAAGAAGAGACAAAACAGACTCAGACTGAAAGGCCGTGTCTGTAGTTAATGATGGGAAGCTGAAAGAGGGACAACGTTTCAGAAAGAAAACTCAGCTAATTTTCATAGAAAGCATCTCCTGTAACAGTGATCAAAGTGGAGAACAAAGGCATAAGCCTTGGTAAGGATACCAATCCTCAGAGTAGACCAGTGTTTTTAATAGGACTTATTAATGCTTAATAACATCTAGGTCATCATTAGGGATCTCAGGGTGAGTGTGCTGTGATTTTTTACTTTGGAACAATGTAATTATTTTGAATACTCAGCATTTTCATCTTTCTCTTGTGCTACAAAGGGACTGGGAAGTTACATAATTGGAAGGATAAGCTATTGTTCCAGGAGCCAAAGCAAGATAAAACGCAGGACATGTCTAATGTAAGGCTACAATTAAATGAATAAAAACCTTGCGATATAAAAAGCTTTGATGGTGGGAATGAAGGAATCAGAGGTTTGCAAGATTGTAATATGTAATTATTACTAATAGCCTAGTCTTAATGTAGCACTTTTCAAATTAAATACTCCAAAAATGCCTTAGAGACTAGATTGTAAAGATATGCTTTGAGGAGTTTCATTTTAAGCTTCTTACAGTTGGGCAAAGCAGAAACAGTACTTGCAAAATGGGCAGTGTGAGCAGAAGGGAACCAGAGGCCATTCAAAGAGCAGAGAGCGGTACTGCTGGGTGTGTGGTGCAGCGTATTCTCTCTTCTCCCCACACTCCAGCCTCAATGCCTACCCCAACGCTCTCCCATCCCTGAGGCCCGCTCATCTCCTTGTCCGTCAGTGTCACTCTTTCAGTATTTCTCACATGATGAAAAGCACAGTTATGTCCTACACCTACAGTTTGTAAATGTAACTTTTATTTTAGAACAGAAAATGAAGAATAATAACTTTATTTCCCATTAAATGCAGAGAAATGACATAAAGTGAAATCTGCCCCAGCTTTCTGGCTAGTATCTCTCCCTTTAACTTAGAATCATACAGTCATAGAATAGTTTGAGTTGGAAGGGATCCTCAAAGGTCATCTAATTCAACTGTCCTGCAATGAATAGGTACACCTACAGCTAGACCAAGTTGCTCAGAGCCCTGTCCAGCCTGACCTTGAATGTCCGCAGGGACAGGACATCCACCACCTCTCTGGGCAACCTGTTCTGGTGCCTCACCACCCTTACTGTAAAAAACTTTTTCCTTGTATCCAACCTAACTCTCCTTGTTTTTTATTTGAAACCACTCCCCTTGGTCCTATCACAACAGATCCTGCTAAAGAGTCTGTCCCCTTCTTATAGCCCCTCTTTAGGTACTGAGATGCTGCTCTCAAGTTTTCCCAGAGCCTTCTCCAGGCTGAACAGCCCCAGCTCTCTCAGCCTGTCCTCATAGGAGAGGTGTTCCACCCCTTGGATCATTTTTATGGTCCTCCTCTGGACATGGTTCAACAGGTCTATTTCTCTCCTTTAACTTCTCCGCTAGCTCCTGTGTACAGCTGGTCAAGACTCCTGTGTCTCATCTGGAAGACCCAATTTGCAAAAGCACCTCCTCCCCATCACAGTCAGTGTTGGGAAGTGGAGGGCATAAGGAGGTAGACCAGAAAAATCTGCTTTTCTGCTTTTTCCTTGCAATCAGTTTGATAGGTTGTTTTTTTGTTGTTTGTTTGGTTGGTTGGTTGGTTGGCCGGTTGGTTTTTTTGGTGATAAGCAGTACTCAGAAGCCATTAATTATTTCTTCAGTGTTCAGAACTTCCATTTTTATTACTGAGACCAACGGAAACATTTGAAAAACAGTAAATTTTTCCTATCCTGACGTGCTACAGGCCAGATATATTCTGGTGAATTTTCAGATGTACAGCTTTTTCAAAGTGCCATTGATTATCAGCAGCACATTGGGTCCAAGGCCCAAAGATTAAATTCCTTTTCTCCAAAATGGAAACTGATGTGCCAAAAAAAATAGGCTCTGTATGACACTGCCACCTGAGAGACAGGAAAGACAGGAAAATGTTATTAGGTTACAGGCAATTTGTGGTTCTGAAAAGCATTTTATATATGTGTATATATATATATATATACAAAAGCGCACACACACACACATATATAGGTTAGCCTGATTATTAATTCCAACTCTGCAATTCATTTATTGGATCTGTTATATACTCTCTGCAGTTGAAATCTTGCACCACTATAAGAAGGTGATATTCAAACAAAAAATACAAGTGAAGAAGACATGAAAGACAACAGAGTGTTTATTAACAAAAACGTGGTCAGAACACCT
Organism: Aquila spilogaster; assembly: GCA_024606505.1. Lineage (NCBI taxonomy): Eukaryota > Metazoa > Chordata > Aves > Accipitriformes > Accipitridae > Aquila > Aquila spilogaster. The sequence goes on from JANHGO010000042.1 coordinate 100,915,364, forward strand.
CCTTAAAGTCTTTTTATAAGCCTTTATTTTATCAAGCTGGAACTTTTTATGTTTACATTTCTGAGTTCTCTGGTAAATCGACGTGTGGCTTCGGTTCTGCATGAAATATGAATTCTGATCTAAGCTGTCGTTCATTGCTGCCCCAGTATTAAACTGACACTGTGGTTAATATTCTGTGGCATGTAATGTAAAAAGCACAGAACCCATTCTGTTGAGATGCTGAGAATCACTGATTTCAGTGGAAATTGAGGGCATTTGGACTGCCTATGAACCTTCACTTCTTGCCATCCGATCCATTTATATAGCAGCCCATCAAACTGTGTCACCTCAGACTGGACTCAAAATCAATAATATAAAGAAGAGGAAGAAGATGAAAATGGGAAAGGACAACTGGTGCTGGAGTTCATTTAAATTTCAACATCAAACTTCTCACCAGCTGAGCTCTGTGCAGCACTTGAACAGGAAAAGAAGAAAAATTGTAGACCACATACTTGTTGTGTCTGACAGCTTTGGATGTCATGACCGCAGGGTTACCTGACCAACCTGTCACGGACAGTGGTGTGGCCATGAACAAGTCTTTTTAGTTTCATTTCTAAGAAATCAATGAAATATCAGGTTTATGGGAAGTCTGAGTGATGCCAGCAATGCATCCTTGCTGCACCTCAAGTACTGTGTTCAGTTTTGGGCCCGTCACTATAAGAAGGACTGTGAGGCCCTGGAGCATGTTCAGAGAAGGACAATGAAGCTGTGAGGGGTCTGGAGCACAGGGCTTTTATGGGGCACTCCATAAGAGCTGAGGGAACTGAGGTTGTTCAGTCTGGAGAAGAGGAGGCCCAGGGAGATCTTATCGCTCTCTACAACTGTTTGAAAGGACGTTGTGGTGAGGTGTGGGTCAGCCTCTTCTCCCATGTAACTAGCAATAGGACCAGAAGGAATGGCCTCGAGTTGCACCAGGGGAGATTGAGGTTGGACTCTAGGAAATACGTCTTCACTGAGAGAATGGTCAGCTCTGGAACAAGCTGCCCAGGGAGATGGTGGAGTCACAGTCCTTGTAGGTGCTCAAGGAACATTTAGATGTGGTTCTGAGGGACATGATTTAGTGGGGAATATTGGTGACAGGTGGACAGTTGGACTGGATGATCTTAGATGTCATTTCCAACCTATGATTCTGTGATTCCGTGAGTCGGAGAATGAACAGAAATGGTAAATGAAAAACTGGAGACAGCTATTTGAGGAAAGTGCTCCATGAGTTCGATGCATTTTGACCTTATTCAACCTAGGAAACCGTGCTCTTGAATAAGTGAACTGAACACGTGCTTTGAAATTAAAGTTCCTGCAGAGATGAGAAATAAGGTTCCCTTTAAAGAGTCAGTTTTCCAGAGGTGCAGATGGAGAGGAAGAGTAGGGTAAGGGCTGCAATATGTCTCTATTAGCACTTTTTGATTTGCTGTAAAATCTTCTGTTTCGTTTGATGGGTTTACATTTGCAGAGCTCCTCCCATCGATATGGGGTCTGCATCTGCCTCTTCTTTTAATTGCACAGGCAAGAGAAGGTGGAAGATCAAAGCTCTGTGTATGGTGTGAATGGTACATCAGGGGAAGTGAGGAGGGATGAGTGTTTGCATAGTGGCAAATAATGCACTGTTTCACGTCATTTATCAGAGAAATCCAAAGTTGTGGGGAGAGAGGATACATGTGGAGCTCTTGTGGGTGATATCATCCCAATAATAGTCCTTCAATTATAAGAGCCACGTAAACAGCAGGAGGAACACAAGGGCAGCAGGAAGAGCAGATGCATTTGTATGAGTCCTGATTTAGCAGTTTTGGCATTTTTATAGAGGATGCTTCATCTTTGTCATTGCTATGGGAATAAAGAAAAGGGAAATAATAAAAGCCTCCTGCATTTCCTCTGATTAACCTCCTATATCTTTCCTTGTCTATTAGCAGAAGTTCAAAAATAACTGCTAGACATAACAGTCTGACAACGCAAGGGAATTATCGGGGGAATTTTATATCCTCATTAGCCAATCACAGAAAATAAATTTCTCTGATAGCTCATTCGGATCACTTCTATTTCCAAATAGCTTCAACTGGTGGCAGAACTGAGCAGAATCTGAAGCCGCTGATAACATTACACTGTTGGAGAGAGGCCTCCTGTATAGACAGGCAGAACATTTCCTTCCCCTTTATGTTAAGCCCAATAGTTCCCAGTATCTTTTTATATTGAGGGATGTACACTTTGCAGTTACTCTGCCTCCCAGACTCCTTTGTGGCGCAACACAGAACGACCTTTAGCAGAACTAGGCCGAGCAATGGGAACAGAGACACAAAGCTCGGCGCAGTAACTAGAGTGTGAAAACACTGAACATTTCTGCACCGAGAAGCATTCTCTTCCACTCTCAGATCATTTCTTGTGAATCTGCTTTGCACATCCTCTAATATGCCAAGATGGTTCCAAAACATGCTGATAGCAAAGCCACATGAATGAATCCTGTACTGGGCTTGCCCACACCTTTGATAAATCACTGCTTTGTCTCTGCCCGTTGTCCTATTTTACTCTGAATAAAATTTACATTTTTCTCCATGATGGCCTCCATTCACCTGTTCACACTTTCTGATCCAAAACGGTTTTCAGGAGTCAGTGATTTGCCCCATTCTCTTGGTATGGGCCAATGTTTCTGCTCCTATATATAAAGACATATTGGCTGCATGAAAATATTTTCTGTATGAATAAGTCAGCATACTGAATTATTAAGGTGTCTCAGAAGACTATCTTACCTTCATCAATATTTACCATTTTACCAGTATCAGCCAAAGTTTCTGTCAAGAAGGAGCTCAGGATTACTTCCAGATATCTGCAAAAGTTTCAGTAGGATTCAGTCTCCAGGCTGCACTTGCAGAACTTGGCTGTTTGCGACTGAATCCCCACTGAATATTAGTTTTTAAAATTTGACTGTCTGACAGCACCAGATCCATCCTAAGATGTACTTTACCGATAGCGCACTCTATTAATTTTTTATCATAATTGTGTCTGTTACTGAATGTATTACTGTTAGGAGGTTATTTTTTATTAACTAAATTTGTAAACTTGTCAAAAAAGGAAATCATCTGTGTTTGGCCTGACCTATTCCTCATGCTTTTCCAGCGATAATTACGCTGTCAACTTTTAATTCTTAAGTAAACGAATCCCATACAGCTTTCAGACCGATATCAGACACAGCCCACATGTAATTACCTGGGTCGTTCTGCTCATGGTGTGAATACAGCACAATCTTAGTGTGCGTCCAGCTGGGAGGAATTTTCATGACACGTCAAAGCAAACAAACAGCAATGGACTAAAAATCTCCAATGCTATCATTCCTTCAACACCACAGCTGAAGCTAATTCCAAGTTTGCAGGAGTTTTTACAGATGTCCTAATTCTCTGAGTCACTGAAAATAGCTATGACAGAACTGTTATAAAACCTTGCCTTTCCAGGTAAGGTGCACTGTGTTTCTGTGTATTAAAGCATGCAATTATCCAATGGCTGAGCTGTCATTCTAAAGCCAGTTTACTTTCCTGCAGTGTAATATGAAGAAATACAATGTCTTTCACTGTTAACTGCATTTTTCCCTCTGTGTGATGGCTAACTCCTGGAAACAGTTTGTGATGTCATTAAATCCCTTAACATTTTCAGCAGTGTTCCAGGGCAAAGCTTGTGAGATGAGCAACTGGTAGTCATGCTTCATAATAACTTCAATTCAGCATGAAAAAAAATGAAAAACATCCAAATCCACAGATAAAATATATTTCCATTCACTTGGAGATATATTTTAGACAAAGATTTGTGGTGTCAGGGTTGATTTCCCCCTGTCTCCCCGAAACAAGTTATTAGAAATTAGAATTGGAATGGAAGATGAAATGGAAAAACATCTGTGTAGTCATCAAAACTTGAATATTTGGGGATTGAGGAATTTGGGTGATTCTGATGGAGACTGTAAAAATTAAAATGTCAACACCCACTCCCCCACCCTCTCTCTGAGAGTTTTGGAAGAGTGTTATCAAATTATAAACATGCAGCATTTTATGTAAACAATTTGCAAAAAATTAAGTATATTTCACACATTTAAAACTCTTTCGCTGACTTTCAAAAGACTCCAGAGATTACTGTGACCCTCTAGCCTGACTTTCTACAATATATAGAGGGCTTCCAAGAATTCGTTACCATTTCTTCCTTCTCCTCCATTTGATACCAGTTGATAAATATCAAACTTTTCAGAAAGAAACATCCATTGCTGATCTAACTTCTCTGTGTGATATTCCACTGTTAACTATCTTCTCTCGTAAAGCTTTCAGTTTATTTCTACTGTGAATTTCTTTAACCTCAACTTTTAGCTGTGTTTTTGTATAGCAGTCTGAAGATCCTCCATTAGCAACCTTTTCTTCCCTTTGTAGATACTTCAGGCCTTTTCTTAACCTTCTCTTTGATAAGCCAAATATATCGAGATTTTGAATGCCTTGCTAGAAGGCATATCTTTCAAACCTTTAATCATTCTTGGGGCTTTCTTCTCTGAGTTATTTCCAATTTATCAGTGTCTCTCTTGAAGTATAGATGTCTAGCAAAAATTGCACTAATGACAGAAATATTTTTTCAAGTCTTGTTTGATACTCTCTTTTTTCTACAAGTGTTTATTGGTACCACAACTGTGCTCAGCATGGACTGTGCTCAAATCATTATCAACCAGGTTTTCAGAATCTTTGTGGCTTTCCCATGTAAAGATTTCAATACCACATTTCTTTTATGCTGAAATATGGCTTCTACTTGTCAATACCAAAGCACATTGATTATTTTTGCCACTTTTTCCTAAGCAATCCAGAGCTCTAACTGTTGTCTTTTTATTCTTCCTATTTTTTTCTATCACTTTTCAGGACTATAAACTTGTGACATCTGCATGTTTCATCAGTAACAAGGGTATGTTTTCTTATTGATCACTGACAAAAATATTAAGTTAGATGGGACTAAGATCTGAGTCCTGTTATGTCCTTGCTAAAAATCATAGAACTACGGAATATCCCAGGTTGGAAGGGACTTACAAGGATCACTGAGTCCAATTCCTACTAATTTGATGCTTTACATCAATGTTCAATGATCAAACTTGATGTTCACAATGAATCAATGTTATTGTTCTCATGTTTCTACTATCCATGTCCTTTTTAACTCTTCTCATCAGTTTTCGGGAATTCTTGTTTCTTATTTAAATCATTTTCTATTCAGTTGTCCTCTTCTCCATCGTGAGTGTGCACATGAGTGTGCACTGATTTCTAGGCTGATTTTTCAATTGCTATACCTTCATAGTTTTTAACATAGCTGTTTCTGGTACAGATAAACAGTCACAGATAGATTTCCTTTACCTTGTATGCTCTGCTCACATGGCTTTTGTCTGGATAATACACCTTGCAATCACATTGTGCAGTCCTACCACAAAGCCAATGTATAAATCCAAAATAAAAGAAATAATTTCATAGTAGAGGTGAAGGTAAGACTTGAAAAGGGTAAGGAATAGGTCTTCTAAAATGAGGCACAAAATCTGCCAATTTTAAGAAAGAGAGCAGCTCGCCAGTGGAAAAAAAGAGAAGCAGGGAGAGCAGGAGCTGGGAAGAGTTGTCACAAAGAGGATGACTTGGCAAGGAAAGCTCAAGTCATACCTGGAAATAAAGAAGTATTAATACAAACAGCTATAAACACACACCCCTTGAAAAGGGAAAAAAGGCTTAGTACTTGAAATGAGACTTAATCAGCGGTATGTGTATTCAAGAAACACAAGGCTCAGTCATAACTGTGTGGTTTTTGAACTCCAGCATTCAGATACCACGTGTCAACTCACATTCTAGCGGAGGTGCAGGTAATGGGCACAACTGACCTGAAGTAGTTTTAAACCCACTTACATTGTTTTAGTGGACCATAAAAAATTATATGTATAAAAAACATACAAGCTGTTTTTTTTTCACCATCACAGAGCTATGCCCAAACCAGGCATTTCTTTGTCATGTATGACAGGATGCCTGCAGCAGAAAGGTACTTTGAGCCTGCTTTAAATGTCAGATAACTTTTCCCGATAGCCTGACATATGAATTTAGGTATCCCGCCTGAGACTGTGCTGGCTGTAAAGCTAGAGATGGATACTTTGCAATCAGAACGCATACAATAATATGTATCAATAAATACTTGAGACAAGACTACAAAGAGGTGAAATAAATGTAATAATAAGTGTTGGAAATAGCCAGGAGCCATGACATGGCTGCTCTTTATTAGAGTAAAAGAGCTTTCTAATGAGGATATAGTGGGGCACCATTTAATCAGCTCAATTTTTCTTATCAAGCAGATTAGCCCACTGGGACAAACTTGCCTGCATGGTTTAATAAGGTACATTATAGCCCAGAATTATGTTCATTGATGTTGCAACCTATAAATTCAAATGAAAAATGAGATTAGAATTTGAAGAGAAGAATTGGTAAAACTTTTTCATTTACTCCATTTACTAGTAGATTTACTGTTTTTAATTAAGCATCCTAACTCTCCTCCAATCCTCTAAGCCATCCTATGGCTGTCTTAAGGCCATGACAGCAAACTCATCAATTTGCAGAGTCACCATCAGTGCACAGGGAAAGATATTAAAATAATGTATTATTGTGTCTCTCTCTTGCTACAGCATTAGTGACATTTCATTATGGAGAAAATTAACACCCCTAACCCTGCAAAAAATCCCACAGTGTAAAAAGAAAAAGCAAAAGGGAACAAATGCTTTCCCACAGCATTAAGAAAAGCTATATGGAGTTGTAGAACTCAGAGAGGAATAGAGGACACTTTACTTTTTGAAGTTCTCAGCATCTTTAGTCTTCCCCAAAAGTGTAAGCAAAAGAATGGCAGTCGTGCTCTAGTTAAATCCTGGGGAAAATGCATACATAGTTTTCATTGAATTTTTTGTGCTGTTTTATGTTGTTTAACCTCTAAAATGATGTACTGGTACTGGGAGAGGCTCAGGGAAGAGTATCAGGGAGGACTAAAGCTGAGAAAGATTCCCACAGTTCTGGCTGGAGCAGCTGAGACCACCCCTCTGAAAAGACATGAGTAGGAGTAAGGGGAAGTAATCTGGATGTACTAAATCATGAACAGCACAAAAAGGGTGAAAAAGGGGCAACTGTTTCTTCCAGTACACGAACTAGGAGCCTACAAATATAGCCAGTAGGAACTTGGTGCCAAGCAAAACCAGAAATAGTTGTTCACCCAGTGGATGGTAAGTTTGGGATGCTCGTTGCCAATGTTAACTGTAAATGCAAAATGTTTGCACAGGTTCAAGGAGAGGCTGCACAAATACATGTGAAAGAGAAGTCCTCTTTGGTTCACTAAATGCAGAAAACACATCAGGCTCAAAAAATTCTCTAAGCTGAAAATAGTTGGGGGCCAGGAGATTGCTTAAGGTATCAAATCCTCCTATTCTGTCCCCTCTCTTCTCTGGAGTTCACCTGTAGCTGGAGAGACAGGACACAGAGTGAGTCAAGCCCTTGATCTCTACCATGAACAGCCATTTCAATTTTCATTAAAATGGATAAACTCACTGGTTTTAAAATGGAAGAAAACTCCTGGGTAAAAAAATAATTAAAACCAAAAACAATGAAGGGGCGATTCATTTCCCATCATTAATTGCATGACTCGGGGCCATAATGATACCTGTTTTGTTTTTCCAAGACAGCCAGTCCTTCACTGAGCATCTATATCATAATGAGCCACTGCACCTGGAGAAAAAAACTCTCCATTGGAAGGAAATGTTTAAAATCTTTAGCATAGCTGGCCCCTGAGCTTTGACTGGACTCTCTGGGCAGTGCTTTTACCATCATAATTAGCAGGAAGACAATAAATAAGCCTCGTTTTCTACCGTGGCTTGCTGAATTTCAGAGAAGAATAAAAAATCTTGGCACAAATTGTCATCTGAATCAGCCTTAATACACTAATATCCTTTAATCTGCCAGCCAAAGAGACAGTTAGGAAAAAGCAGCAGTTCTCTAAGGGTCATTCAACAGTAGCCAAAGCTTCCTTTGTCTCTCCTGTCATCTTAAGCACTATTGCACATTTTGCCGTTGTCCTCTTATTATATTACAGGACTGTTACACGGGATTTTAGAAGTACTATTCAGCTCTCTCTTCACACATCCAATTGCCTGCAGTATGCAGATAGCTGTCTTCAAGACTTTCATTCTGCACCTAGTAGCATCATGCACAGATAATTAATATTTTCTTTCTGACTTCAGCTAGGAAAACTCTGATTCAGGTCAGTGCATTAACTTTTAATTTGACAAAATGTGCATTCTTAACAATTTGTTTTGTCCGTATAGCTAGTTGACTCAGATGTGCTTATGTGAGGCCAGAGGTATGAGGTAGAGCAATGAATAGATTTCCAACACTGTAATCCAGTGTCTTGGTGGGATGCAGATCTCCTTTCTTTGTCCACTCCATTTGTGTTCCCTGACACTGCCAAATGCACATGGATGCAAACAGAGATGGGAAGGAAAGATGTTATTCTCTTCTTTCCTTTGATGAAACTTCCCCTAGCGCCCAACAGCTCAGGGGACAGCCATCCAATGCCATGCCTGGCCATAGAAAATTCACAACAGAAGAGTTGACTGCGCTTTCAGCATCTGCACACAGCAACACAATGTCAATAAGGTTGAGCAAATGGGTGACAGGATATAAGCATTACTTTGAGACTAAAAGAAAATGGGCAGAAAAATAAGGATAGCCTGAGCAATATAAAAGAATACATTCAATTCTCACAGGGCATCAGAACTATACAGTCAATATTAATCTATTGAATTGGCCATAAGGGTAACATTAACTGATAGAAACCCTGTCCCAGCCTCTTCAACTCACTTCTAAAGAAAATCTTTAGTAAAAACATGCTGTTAAACAGATTTATTGCTATAATACAGTCTCTGATAAAGCTGCTATAACTTGGCTCTCCAATATGTATTACCCTACTGTAATTATACTTGCTGCAGTAGTATGTCCTTAAGGCAAATCTTCCTGCAAAAGCCATGAGGGGGTTCTATGGCTATGGTAGAAATTGTGTTATTTTTACTTCACTGAGAGATTTTTTCAGTGTTTCAACCTGTTAAGTAGAAATTGATACTCGTAAGGAGAAAAGTAAGGTTTCAATAGTAAGGGAAACCATTTTGGAATCTTTCTATCCTGTAGCTGTTGAGCTCGTGTTTGAGAAGATCAGTGTCACAATGTATAAATTTTGATGATTTGATGATCCAAATTTTTCTGTTTTCACAATAACCAAAATCTTAAGACCTGGAGATGACCACCAACAAACAATGCTTTCTACAGAGTGGTAAATCACTGCACCGTCTTAGGCACTTCTTGGAGGAGAAGCCAGTGTATAACTATGCGTATAATATGGGACAACATCAAGATGACTGTGACTAACAGATGGGACTTTTACAGTATGTACTGAAATATTGATGCCCATTTCTCTGAGTTCCTTTGCCACTAAGGAGCCGAACACAGCTGGGTTCATTCATCTTACAACACCATCATCTCAGAGAGGGGAGATTATTATCTCCGGACATGGAAGACACTCTTCTTGTATCCTTGAGTAATTACTCCCCTACATGTATAGTGGGGATAATACCTCTTCCTTAGAAATATGGGACTTAGGAAGTTGAATACATTGGAAAGGTAGACAGATACTGGTGTTAGGACCTGTTTTTAAGGGGTAGATAAAAGAAGGTCACAAGTATTTGGATGGGGAACTGCTAAAGAATGTGCATAACCAGCCATTCATTTACACTGAAAGATTTTGAGGCTATTCATCAGTTTTGCCTTTTTTTTTTTTTGCTAGGAAATATTATGAAGTATGCTAAATATTTCAGTTTGCATTTAGGAAATGTTAAATCCTAAGTAATGATACCAGTATATTCAATATATTTTACTTTATAAAAGAATGAGCAAGTTCAAGTGTTTGTCCCAGTGTAATATTACACTCAACCCTGGAAACTGTAATGTGTTTCTAATGGAAGAGGGAGTCTAGCTATGTCTTACCAGTCAGTTGCAATGGATTTCCTGGTTAAGGAAGAACTGTGACTTCTTGATGGTCTATCCATGGTCACCTACAATGTAAGTCATGTCAAAAGCTAAAGGCACGTACTTTGCATTCATGTGCTATGTCTAGTGCAGATTCTGCTGGGAATTGGCTAATACCAGATCCCCAGTGTGTAGGTATATACAAAAATCTGTTAATGGAAAGGTCACGAAGGAAAATGCCTGTAGGCTGTTGAGGGCATATGCCCTTTCTGGAAGCAACATCCCCCTGCACCTATGACTCAGGGTTGCCAGCTTGCTACAAGCTGGTAGAAGTTTCCAAATACCTAGTGCTGAGCCGGGGGAAAAAAGTGTGGTGGCTTCCTCTCTTACTTGTTGATCTTTTTTCCTCCTTGTGGGTGTCACAGGCTTAGTCTGACAGCGAGTGCTGTGTTTCTCTCTCTGCTACACCAGTGCCCACTTATGAAACAGAGCACTGCCTGGATGGCAGCTGCAAAGCCACATGTTTGTCATGTATCCATTCCATCAGACACATTGCACCAGCATTTCAGAAGAAAAGGTATCTCTGCAAGAGGCTTTTCATGTCTGAGAATGAAGGTGCCTGGCTGAAGTTACAAGTGAGTGTAAATAAGTATGACGTTAGACTTGATGATCTTAAGGAACTTTTCCAACTTAAATGGTTCTATGATTCTGTTATTCCATGAAATTCCAATTCTGTCTGCAATTTTGTCTTCTGCTTAAAATAAGACTGGAAAGGAGGGGAGCACTTTGGATCATAAGATCACTCTTCTCTTTTGTAGCACGTCTACCATGTTTTTCCTGCTGTTGCTGTAAATGCCCCAAGTAACTCTATCAGCTCTTCCAGGAAAATAGTCTCCATGTGAATGTCTTACACTGTGAGAGAGTAAGCAATAAAAATTGGATTCTGTTCCCTTTTGGCTTTTACTTTTAAATTCGATAGAAGACAGAAGGAGGTGGAAGAAAGGTTGTAATTAACAGAAGGAGAAAGCATACTACAAATGTCACATTGAAGGCCGTCATGCCTTTTTTATTCCTTTTTTGGCTCTGTTTCTTACAAATAATTTCCAGAAACCTATCGCCGTTATTAGTAACCAAAAAAGAGCTACAAAACTGACCAAAGAAAATAAGTCTTTGAATAGTAATTAGGCAAGTTCAAGCTGCTATATCATGTTGAAATACTCTCCAGACTACCATACATGGCTGAATATATAGTAAGGCTTTGTCCAAGAAGCCTTACTAAGCTCTTACTAAGAGCTTCTATCTCAGAATTTAAGGCCCGTAATAAGTCACTTTCTTAATATTAAATTGCATCCTTAGAGAGGATTTACTGAGCATCCTCTACATGGGCAGGCATATCTGGGCTGGACGTGGGCAGCGTGTGCTGGGGAACCCTGGGCTATGAAAGAAGGAGCTCCAGAAGTAAGAAAGTTACAAGTCTGCAAAAGCTGAGGCTGCTGTGTATTATGTGAGGATGCAGTGAGGAAGACTGTGGGTAGCAAAGGAGGGATGAGAGGGTGAGAGGAATGATGGTGTGTCAGGATGGGCACAGGGGTAGCCTGAATTTTGCCTACAGTAATACTTAGGAAGCCACCAGATATAATGTGAATAGCATGTCTTTGAGCATTCACAACGGGTGGAAGAAATACCAGAGGATACAGAAGGGCAATATGGTTTCTGTCTTTGGAAAAGGAGTAAAAGAAGCCCTTGAGAATTTTAGAGAAGTCAGCAGAATTTCAGCACCTGATGAGATCCTGGAAGAAATCATCATGCAGTCACTTCAGAAACACGTAGAGAAGCATGTCAAGCGGTTCCCTCTGAACACCAGGAAGCAATTCCATGCTGTGTGGGTGACAGAGCACTGGCACAGGCTGCCCAGGGGCTGTGCAGTCTCCCTGTAGATCTCCAGAAGCCGCCTGGATGTGGTCCTGGGCCCCCTGTGCTAGGTGTCCCTGCTGGAGCAGGCGTTGGGCCAGATGGACCCAGAGGTCTCTGCCAACCCCAACCATTCTCTAATTCTGTGAATAAAGTGATTAGAAACAACCAGAACAGATTTGTAAAAAGCAAGTCATGTCAAAGCTACCTGATTTCCTCTCTGGACAGGGTGGTGAGTAAAAGGAGAGCAGGCAGTGTGACTTCTTCAGTGGTGCACTTGACGCAGCCCTGTATAAGATCCTCAAACGTTTCCTAGCACAGTGGGAGATAGTCTGGCTGAAATTACTGCATAGTGGATACATTGCTTGAAAAAAGATTGTGAGAATTATTCACATTATTATCAATGCTCTCTATCAATTCCGACAAGTATTTCATATGGTCTCTCGTGCGGGGCTATCTTGGGCCAGTTCTGTTCAATAATTTCATTAGCAGTTCAAATGATGGAATAGCATGTATACTAATTTGCTGATGGCACCACACTGGAAGGGGGTGCAAGCTCTGAGGAGGACGAGTTTAGAATTTGAAATGATCTTGACAAATTGGAGAAATGCTCTGAAATCAATAAGATGAAATTAAATAGGGACAAGTACAAAGTACTGCATTTAGGAAGGAAAAAATCAGATGCACAAATGCACAATGCACTTCTCAGGAGAAGCACCCACTTTGCAGAAACATTGGATCTGGGATTACTTAGGCCAGTGCCTAAGTGTGAACCAGAAGACCAAGACTTCTGCACAAAAAGAGAAATCTTATAAGATCCATAAGCAAGGATGTCAGCTAAGATATAGGAGTTTCCAGTTAATAGGCTAGTAAGAAACTGGAAAAAAATTAAGGAAATCTTTCAAACCACTTTTTCACTGTAGGTTTAAGAAGAAGTTAGACACCTCTCTCAGTGGTAGTGGGAAAATACTTGGTTCTGCTGTACAGCGAGGGTTTGGCTTAAAAGTTGAAGTTTCTTCCAGTCTTGCAACTGCACAATTTTTGGGAAGCCTAACTTTTTAAACTGTGTTCTCCACAGCCTTTCAACCTGAATAACTACTTTCTAAATATTTGTTTCCAAACATATTGTTTCCAACAGAAGATGGTTGGATTTAGGGCTCTCACTGAAGTCAGCATCAGAAATCTACTGACTCATAACTGTTGCTCCAAGGTGGGGTTTTTAGAAAAGAAGTCCAAAACCTTGGCCTCAGTAATGCATGATGTGATCTGTATTACCCGGCTCAAGATAAAGCAGATGTTGGCATTTGTATCAGACAAAGCTGGGTTGAGCTAATGCTTATTAGAACCATTAATGGTCCATTATGAGGGCTGGTCCGAAAATAATGCATCCTATTCAATTATGTTCGTCCACAACTTCAGAGGTGGATGTTGGTGGTATGGCAGAAGATGCTGAACCTTCCTGCCAATATCCACTACATGTTGTTGTCTGACAGAAGGCAGCAGAGGGGCAGTCTGACAAACTGGTATCTGACATGGAAGTTCGTATGAAGCGAAGGTGTGTCACCGGATCCCTCCATGCAGATAAAATGGCACCTGTTGACATTCATCAATGCTTGCTGAACACTTACGGAGAACAAAAAATGGATGTGAGCACAGAGAGGAGTGGGTGATCTGTTTCAGCAGTGGTGACAGCAACAGTAGATCACCTCCACTGGTGCAGACTTTCATGAGCATGGCATGCAGGCTCTTGTTCATCACTGGTGAAAATGCATAGCTAATGACAGTGACGATGTTGAAAAATAGAGTTTTGTAGATGAGCATTTACTCTATCAAATAGTGTCATTGTGCTCTTTGTATCAGTTGTACTTTCCATGGAAATAAATAGGAGGCATTGCTTCCAGAGTGACCTACGTATATTATTTAAAGAGCATTACAGACTAGTTATCTAGTATTGTTAACTGGTTGTATTTTATTTTCTACTCATATCAAGTAAAAAAAATGTCATATTTTTCCATTACACCAACTCCCTGGGTTAACTGCCTGCTTTAGGTTAATCCTATTAGAGCTGCATCTTGGCAGAGGCTCTTCTGGCAAGGGAAAGTCCAGAGACGGGACAAAACTTATTCTGTTCTGCCAAGAGTGGTCTTGGCTGAGAAGGTTGCGAGGTTATTGAAAACTGCATAAGCAGCCAACAAAGTGCAAATGTCCATCACACAGTTTTGCAGACAATTGGCTTGGCGGTAATGCTGTCCCTGGCACCAGGAGGATCTGGATCAAGTGCAATATCCAAAACAGTAGCAGAAGAGCCCACAGGATTACCACGCTGTGACAGAGCATCAAATCTCACCTATGGTCATATCTAAAATTTAAAAGATAACATGAGTGATTCCACCAAGAAATTCAAGCAGTCCCTGTAGTCTGAGGAGTGCCAACAAACCACCTTGCAACATATCAAGTAAAAATTAGATGAAAAGATTGAAATTCTTCATCTATAGATATTCTGAAGAATGAAGCTTGTCCTCTCTCGAATGCATTTGGCCACCATCAAATGCGATTTTCTCAGCCAGGAGATGTCCTGCAGTAACCATCTTTCATGGCACCTCATTGCCCTTTGGAGGCTGGTGCTCGTCCCGTTAATTTGGCACCAGACATGCCAGTGTGGCAATGCTCAGGGATTTCCCAGAAGTCAGTAGTCTTCTGCCTGAGATTTCCAATAGCTATGCTAATATATTAAGTCCTAAGAAATTTGCATACAATTTTTCTTCACTTTCCCTAGGCCACCGTGTCCTGGGAGAGATCTGCATGTACACCCTGAAATCCCACTTCAGTTAAGGGTCTTTTGGCTGACAGGCATTCTCTCTCCCTCTTTGTTTTGCCAGAAGAGAGATGTGATAACCCTCTGAGCATGCTGAAGTTTTGGTTTAATTATTATCAATGTATATGCATGCATACATACATATGTTTGTATGTGTACACATATGTGTATGTATGTGTCCATGTGTGCATTTTGTTCAGTAGATTCTATGCTTTCTCCCATCCATTTTAATTTATGAAATAGCTCTTGGTTGGATATTAGGAGAAAAATTATTCTCCGAGAGTGGTCAGGCACTGAAACATAGGCTGCCCAGGGAGGTGGTGCAGCCACCATCCCTGAAAGTGTTCAAGAAACATGTAGATGGGTACTTAGAGTCATGGTTTTGTGGGCAATATTGGTGATAGGTGAGCAGTTGGACTGATGATCCTAGAGGTCTTTTCCAACCTTAATGATTCTATTATTCTGTGATTCTATGAAAGTTTTTAACTAATCGCTGTGGTTTGGAAAGGGATGTCACAGCCAGGCTGAGGAGGTGACAGGGTTGTGGTCCCACTGCACTGCCCTGCAGCTCTCCAGGCTCTGGGCTAGGAAATGCCCACACATGACTGGTAGCAGTGTGTGCTACCAGTGTGCTGAAGTCCATGTATTCCATGAAAACTGAATGTGCCTATGTGAGTCCACTCAGCAGAAACACATGTCCTCAGAGACCCTTCTCTCTGTGATCTTAAGACACTGTAGAGGAAAGTCCATTAGAACTGGTTGGGCTTGTTGGCTTGTGGGCAGCCTCACAAGATTTGTGGGTGGCATGGCTGCACAGACAATGTGAGAAACCACCTAGAAAGAGGTGTGTGGGTCTGTTTCCCAAAACATAAAGGGCTTTTTGCGGAATGCTTGGGGAGATGTATGGTAGCAGAGCAAAACCAACCAAATCCCTGCTCAGAAGCCTTGGCTTTATTAGCCTTCGAGGATTTATCGACCTTATCAAGTTCCTGTAAAAGAACGACTTGCTTTATTTTTTTTAGCAGATGGCTGAGACTATTAGTGAACTGGTTTATGATGTGTGTTTGACATGCAGAATTAACTTCTCTCTGAGGGCAGAAGCTGTTAAGAAAAACCTTTCTCTTTTCCTTAATCTAATATTTACTTCTCCTGATGCACAGGTATTCTTACTAATCACTGTAATTATATCATTAGAGTATCCACAGCCTGCTTTGTTAACCTCCTGCTTGATGGTACATTGTATTTACGGTCTGGCAAAGATGCCTTGGCCATGCTTCTCAGAGGTCTGCAACTAGAAATTAATTCTTATGGATGACATAACTATTTTGATACTTACAATAGTTTCCATAGAACCATAGAATATCCTGAGTTGGAAGGGACCCCCAGGGATCACTGAGTCTAACTCTCAGTTCCGCACAGCACCACCCAAAATCAAACCCTATGTCTGAGAGCACTGTCCAAATCCTCCTTGAACTACGGCAGCTCGGTGCCGTGCCCACTGCCCTGGGCAGCCTGTTCCATGCCCACCACCCTCTGGTGCAGACCCTGTCCCCAACCCCCAGCTGCCCCTCCCCTGACACAGCTCCATGCTGTTCCCTCGGGTCCTGTCACTGTCACAGAGAGCAGAGCTCAGCGCTGCCCCTCCACTCCCTGTGAGGATCTGTAGGCTGCCATGGGATTTTATGTCCTTCTTATATTGTGGCACTCAAAGATACACCCAGTGCTCAAGATGAGGCCTCACAGTGCAGAGCAGAGAGGGAGAATCCCCTCCCTTGCCCAACTGACAGTGCTGCTGATGACACATCCCAGAGTGCAATAAAAAGGAAAGCTGGCAGCAGGAAAACCTCCATGGATATGAGTTATATTACCCAGAAAATAGCCTGAATGGGAGTGAATGAAGTGATACCATTTTAGGACGACACAGGATCGTAATGGTAAAACAAAAAACTGCATAGAATTTCCAAAGAATCTAACAACGTGGAATGGATTACCAGGCAGCTCAGCACTGCTCAGCTGCTCCCTCACTCTCCCCAGTGGGACTGGGCAGACAGTAAGAAAGGTAAAATTGCAAAAATTCATGAGTTGAGATAAAGACCAGTTACGAGGTAAAGCAAAAGCCACTAGTGCAAGCAAAGCAAAACAAGGAATTAATTCACCACTTCCCATCGGTTGGCAGACATTCAGACACTCCCAGGAAAGCCGGGCTCATCATGTGTTAATGGTTCCTTGGGAAGACAAATGCTATCACTTCAAATATTCTCTCTTCCACCTTCCCTCCGGCTTTTACTATATGATGCCATATGGTATAGAATATCCCTTTGTCCAGTCTGGGTCAGGTGTCCTGGTTCTGTCCCCTCCCAGCTCCTTGTGCACCACCTGCTAGGACAGCACAAGAAGCTGAATGTACCTTGGCTCTATGTAAACACTGCTCTGCCACAATTAAAACATCTATGTGTTATCAACATTGTTTTCATCAAAAATGCAAAACACAGCAGCATAGAAGTCTCTGCTATGAACTCTTCCTCAGCCAAAACCCTGACATGTTGCCCAAAATAAGTCATGTAATGAAAGATTAAACTGAATGTAACTCAGCAACTCGATAGCAATGCAAAGCAGCAGAACGGGCTGTAACTACCTCACTACTACAGAAGTTTAAGTCAAATATATCAAACAATATGAGAGAAGATGAACATTGCTATGGATATTTAATTGAAAACACTTCAGTGGAAAATACTAAAGCAGATAAAATAAATGTTAATCTGTATTAAGGAGGTGACAAAGAACAGTACCAAATCAAATGAAAACCAAAGACTTCTGCTGGTGGTCATTTACTAATACAGAAGGAGATCTGCAAGGTGCAGAGTTCTAAATATTCCAGCTAAAATGGTAAGGATAGAAACTAGAAAAAGGGATAGTTCCTAAGAAAGAAAAAGAAAAAAGAAAAAGACAATTTTATGCCTAGAATGTAATCTTCCATATCTGAAGAGTTTTTAAAAGTCAGGACAGACAAATGAGAATAATGTAGAAAATAGGATGGAAGCTGAAGTCTACTACTGACACTTTCAAACTTAAGAAAAGCAGTGACCCATGTAGAAATCAGAAATTCCTCAAAGACAAATGCTTGTCTACACATCTATGGATGACACAAATGTCATGTGGAAGTCACTGCCACAAAGAGCTCTCAAAACCTGAGCAAGAGCTAAATACTTCTGTGAGAAATAGAGCAGGTGGGCCCTATGGCTCTCTGATGTACCACCACATGATGGGAAGAAGTGCTACCATTGGACCACAGTTCCTTCAACTACCCATCTGCTGGCAGCCTTAATGAGAGTACCCACCAACATACAAGCGAGGATGAAAAATACATGAGGCATATATGCTTTCCTGCATCCCATGTCTTGTCTTGCAATGAAAAAGAGAGTTCCTCTATACACACAGTAGCACTTTACTTCCTTTTTGGAGATACAAAGCTTAAAATCAAACAAGTACCAAACCCAGTTTGCCTCAAGCCATCATCGGAGGGACAAAATGGTTACAATTGGTCTGATTGGTACAGTGCAGGTTTCTGCATAGTTGTCACTTACTCTTCTGGGAGGAGCTGGGAATATAAAGCCACTCTCTTAGAATACTCTCTTAGAAAATTTGTTCTTATAATATACAGATTGCTGAAGCCTGGTGTGAAATTTAAATGAAGGAACTAGTGGGGAGAATTCATTTCTTTTTGTTAAAGGTTTTTCCTTTCAAGTCTCATTATTATTCAGTTGCCATGGTTTATCTGATTTTGCGAAGTACCTAGGGAGATATGACAATGATTGGGTATTTAGAAATACACTGATAGATAGATACTGTATGTCCGTGAAGGGTGGAGTATTAACGTTTTTAGCGTTGGTAAACACTTGCTGCCTTGGTCAGCTAAAATTAGGACCTTTTTTTTCCTTTTGTATTGAATACATTAGAAAATTGACTGCCAAGAAATGTTACCTTCTACGATCCATCTATTTACCTTTAAAATTCCTGTTTAACCAGAAGAAGACAGATACCCGGCTGAACTATTTCTTCTCCATGCACAATAAGCAAACAAGTATTTTTAAAGTAAAGAACAAATTTTGCTTTCAGCTGAAAGCTTCCCAGTGTCTGCTCGTTCACACTGCTGTGTGCACTTCAAAAGCTGCTGTGCATTAATTCTCCTGCACTCATTAGGAAAGCATGTATGCGGTAAAGCTGTATCCACTTCATTTCCCACAGCTGTCTCCAGAGCCCACTGGTCCATTGCAATCTCAACATCTTATTTACAAGTCCTTCGGTGTGGGGAAAAAAAAATAGAGCATATTTGTATTTCACACTGAGTATGTCTGTAGTACCCCAAATCCAGCATCCTCCATCCTGTACAGAGCTTTTGTAGGTGCTGACAAGAGTGCCATCTCCAGATACAGGTCTCCCTGCACCAGCTGTAGGAGTAAGGCTCTCAACTGACTTCCCTGCCACCCTTCATCTCACATTGGTCTTAGAGACACTATGGTTTTCTGGGCTGTCATCAAATGTTAAAAACTGCATTGCAATGACCTAAACTTGCACAAATTAGGGCACATGCCTGGAAGATGCTGAACCAAGCTCTGGCTGGCTGCTCAAGCTGAAAAGCAGCTCATTTAACAAGAGCAGCTCTCCATCTGGCCTTTCACCTACGTATTTTGAAGAATTTTCATTTTCCCAAAATGATCCTTGTATTATGCCTTTGACACATACAGTTGTGCCCTGTGCAGCCAGCCTGCTGCCTTGCTGGATGGACTCTTACCACCATGACAAACACAACCGATGGACATGCAAAGCCAATGTCCAACCCTGCAGGTGTTGCCTGGGAGATTTGGAGGCTGAGGGGAGGCTTCATGGCGGCTGCAGCTCTCACAGGGAGCAGAGGGGCAGCGCTGAGCTCTCCTCTCTGTGACAGCCATAGGGCCCGAGGGAACGGCATGGAGCTGTGTCAGGGGATGGGCAGCTGGGGGTTAGGGACAGGGTCTGCACCAGAGGGCCGTGGGCATGGAACAGGCTGCACAGGGCAGTGGGCACGGCCCCGAGCTGCCAGAGTTCAAGGAGCGTTTGGACAGCATTCTCTGACATAGGGTTTGATTTTGGGTAATGCTGTGTGGGACCAGGAGCTGGACTCAGTGATCCCTGGGGGTCCCTTCCAACTCAGGATATTCTCTGATTCTATGACTGTCCCAAATGGGAGTGTCACTGCTGAGCGAGCGTGCTCCTGCAGGGCTGTGGGCACCTTCCATCTCCCATCTTGGCCTGTCTTTAAGTACTAACATTGTGCTTCAGGTTTGGGTGAACAATTTGCATGGTTAAGGTGTGGAATAGCATTATAGAGCATTACTGCTTATGGCAGCTTGCTCAGCGTCTGGCAGGATCTGTTCCGCAACAGCACAGCCTGTGCGTGTGTGCAGAAGCAAATGTAAAAAGTAGCACAGCACTGGGTCCTGGGCTTTTGATTGAGAGCACTGCTTTAGCCTGCACACCAGGTGGAAACAGAACTTTGTTTTGTAAACCATAAAAATAGTGTAATTCCAAAATATTTATATTAAATACATACATAATGTACTTAGGTAACTACTGACTCGCAGACTATCCAATACTGTCTTGCTGTGTTTTCAAAGGAGGAGCTGTATAAGTACGTGTGTACCCAGTTTTGTGATGCCCATATTCATCCACCCACCCACACTGAATAAAAGACTCATGGTAAAAGACTGTAGGTGTGGCTTTCATGTTATTCTGTAAAACCATTAAGATGATCAGGTATTTTTACTATGACTTACTTCCTGGAAACTGCAACCACATTAATGCACGTTATTATATCTTTCAGCTTTTAATAACTGAGATTAAAATAAAAGTAACAGCAAGTAATTCCAAGCATAGAAATATGATGCATAATAGTCCATAGGAGGAAAACAGTTTACAAAAATCTCCAAATATATAGTAATATATTTGCTAATTCAAATCTAATTTACTAAAGTTCTTTTCCTCTTCTGTTCGTGGTATGTTTTTTCCTAAGCTCTAATTGTGTTTAAGCTCAGTGAGGTATTCACTTGAGACAAAACTCTCTCCGAATCCATTTTGTATTAGCCACAATATTGCCCATAATATTATACGGGCACGGAGCCCTTACAGAAGGAGTTACAGAGCTCGTGGTCTCCGCACTTCCCAAATGGTTCAGGAGAGACTGCATAAGTCACAGGCAGTGCTCTTGGTTGCACTTGGAAGATGATCCAGAGTTTTGCCAGTGGAGCAAAAATCTGCCTTGTTCTTGCTCAGGCAAAAATTTAAACAATAATGTTCTTGTAATCTGTGGTGCGTGTCAGGCTCACATCCTTCCTCTGCCAAGTCAATTAAAAATAGGTACTGCTACATTAGAAAGAACTCAAAGAACGGCAACAAAGACTTATAATTACAAAGCAGAGCTACGGCCTCCAGGGCAAAATAATATAAAATTAATGCAGGACATACAAAGCCAGCACAGGAGAGCAGCTCCAGGGAGACAGTGTAAGGTATCCAGAAGGTAACATCAAAAGAGCAGGAATTGTTCTGGATCGCCAGAGTCAAGCCTTTTAGAAACAACTGTTCTGTTAAACCCTGGGATTTTCAGGGGTGGAGCTATTTACCAAGATTCCCTACAAGAGCATCCCCTCTGTTAAACAGTTGGTGATTTTCTAGGGGACCTTGGTGAGGCACTGAAACCAGGTGCACCTGGCCAGTTTAGGTACAACACAAAAGCCAACAGAGTGTTACAGTAACAGAGGGACACAGGGACCTGCAGGGCTGGGAGGAGGTTGATGACAGGGCTGAAATTAAGAGGACCAGAGAGCTTGCCTTATAAATAGAAGTTAAGAAAGCTGAATAATAGATAGTATAGGGAAGTAAAAAAAAAAAAGAAGTTTGAGCTGCTTACTGGTTTCTAGGGACATAAATACTGTGCAGAGTTTAATTAGGAGTACTGGATGGAGTGATGTGCTCAAGTATCAACTTGAGTGCTTTGCTTTAGCAAGCAACATACCCCCAGCTGCAGCTGTATCCACCTACGTCTTTAATGTGCTTAGCTCTCATGCCTCTCTAAATTCTTTAGTGTGATCCAAAAGGACTACCCTGAAAGACGAAGGTTTGAAAATGAGGATGGCAACAGGGAAGTCTCAGGAGGGACATCGCTCATGCACAGCTACTTGAGTGGTACCAATACCTTCAGCTGCTTACACATAAACATCTAGTGCCATGTGAATGCCTTAAGATATGCTCATCTGCTGCTTCAGAGGAATATGGAGCTCCCTTAAGTCCCAGGGTACATCTGCTGGCTGCATGCTGGTGTCCTGAAGGTACTCGAGAGGTCTCAGATAACTGAATCCTGCATCCCATCTCTGGTGACTGCTGGGAGCTGACACCAGCCCTCATGTAGACACACACATGCAGGCACCCCAGTGTAAGTGGGTTAATCTGCTCTGCATGTCCCTGTTTGAGCAGGGGGTTGGATCAGAGGAACCTAGAGGGACCTGTAAACCTCAGCCATTCCAGGATTCTATGTGTATCTGTTTAGCTGAATCTCATTCTGCACCAGCGAAAGGCATTGGTCACCTCTAGGTCTCTGTAGCAGCTGTGTGGTCAGTTTTAAGATATACAGCTACCTGGCTACGGAGGTAATTTGATCTGGCACATCCCTAAGTCTGTGTTGGTATAGACCTACAGAACAGTGCAGGTACTGGGGAATGGAACGCACAGCCCCGAATGGGAGACAACAGGCAGCATTGCCTCAGGGGATGCAGAAGAGGAGTATCTCCTGGTACTACTCAAGGTACTAAGGATGCACTAAACCTTGCAGTAGGCAGGAAAATAGCATGTAAGGCTCCCCTCAAAGGAAGGATGAGTTGCCCTATAAGGACTTCTTAATAATAGGGCCAGGAGCACAGCCCTAGTGATTGAACTGG
The DNA here is from genome assembly GCA_024606505.1 of Aquila spilogaster. NCBI lineage: Eukaryota > Metazoa > Chordata > Aves > Accipitriformes > Accipitridae > Aquila > Aquila spilogaster. The sequence continues at coordinate 100,938,118 of JANHGO010000042.1, forward strand.
GAGTTTTCATTTCAGTTTCGGTTTCTGAAAGGCAGAGGGACTGTCCTGTCCCCAAGGGCTAGCATTGGCACTCAGCAGCCTTAGTGGCACTCAGCAGTTCATCAGCGCAAAGAGCGTGGGCAGGGGCATCAAGGGCACTTGGGGAAAGCCAAGGCCATGACTGTCTATAGAGGGCCATCTCTCGCCTTTCAAAAAGTGGACCTTGCAGAGAGACTTCACTGCCCCTTGCCTGCCCCAGGTCCCTGTTTGCTCTGGCTACAGCAGTATGAGAAGAAGAAAGCTGTAGAGAAGGTGTCTGGTGAGACCACTCGTGCACCTGTGATTGCAGCATGAGAAAAGTCTGCATTTATGTGTGGGAGTATGGAAACAGACCGCTGGATTATGGAAACATGGATCATGGAAATGTGATGCAGCAGTTTGGCATACATCCATGGTATGCAGCACATCCAATAGGGGTATGGAAATTTGGTCTCTTGAGATAGGTTTGCCAACATCTGCTCTCTGTGACTGTCCACTCAGGAGAGCTGCCAAGGGCAAATTGATGGGCTAGGAGACAGAAGTGCTTCTTCATGGCACTTTTCTGTTGGGTGTGAGGTTTTTCTTCTGCAGCATCTATCAAAACAAGGAGGGCACCACTGTTTCTGCAAGCTTCCTCTTCGAAGTGGGAAGCAAGGCATCTTTTTGTTCTGACGCAAATAAATGAATATATAAATAAATAAATTGCACCACTATCAAAACTGTCATATTTAATCCAACAACTTGTATTTTAGTGATCTCGTTATATGTCAGCCATACCCCAGGGAAGATCCCTGTCTCAGTGTGCTCTCCAGTCCAGAGATAGATCAGAACAATCCCATCACTCTTTCAGTGCATACATGTCAACACATCACCAAATGCTGTTTTTCTTTTGTTCTTTTTTTTTTAATTAAAATGCCATTATAGCCTCTTAGTGGCTTTCAAAAATTAGGTCATTGCCAGATCAATGCAGCTACGTTTGCTTTATTTCAGGGATTGATTTTCGTGCTTCAGGAGGATAAGCAAATGGCTGACAGCAGTTGACTTTCTTTGGCACTGCAGTGTTTAGCAGTCTGAATGTAGGCTGACCCAGTAAATCTCTTACCAGCCAGTCTTAGGGCAAACTTTCTACTCCCAACTCGCAAATGATGCTTTGCTTCTGATACAGTTATTTTATATGCTGAGAGCTCCCACTGATATACAGAAAAAGACAATATTGGATTCAGGAGCCACGCTGCAAATCTGAGAAATAGTTTTGCTCTTACAATGCACTTACACACTGTGAAATGACTCTGTAAGAAAGTCGCACACAGCAGTGAAGTTTCCCATTCATCCTTCAGTGGCATCCATAAAGCTGCACTCTGGTTACAAGTGAAATGCTCCAGCCCTGCAGCTCAGACTGGGCTCTGCAGTTCAACCACCACCTTTCCTTCCCACGTGCCACCACTAGCAACAAAGTGCTGTGAGTCATTCCGGTCCTCAGTCACTTGCATACATCTGTTTTCCTGCAGCCCGGATGCAAACTGTTCAGTGAATGGCTCAGCTGATGGTGTTTTGTAATGAAAAGCATCCTGCTGCTAAGGAAACTGTTAAAAAACACTGCTTCAGAAAGCACTGATGACCTGAATCATAGAATCATGGAATCTCAGAATCATAGAATCATTAAGGTTGGAAAAGATCACCAAGATCATCTAGTCCAACCATCAACCCATCACCACCATGCCCACTATGTCCCTCAGTGCCACATCTATCCTTTTCTTGAACAATTCCAGGGACAGTGACTCCACCACCTCCCTGAGCAGCCTGTTCCAATACCTCACTACTCTTTCTGATATACCAGCTGTGTACATGGGAGAGCATGGCACTGTACATGGCTGCCCATTCAGAGCAGTATGAGGCTGGTGGCTGACAAGATATTCTACCACCTTCCTCAGCCACAGCATGATACAGACTGCACCATCCATCCTCAGGGTCATTTACAGTGCCCTGCTCTTAGATGGGAGCCAGGCAGGCTTTGGGCCTGCAGACCACCTCTGAGTGAGGAGCATCCATCCCTCCACACGCAGCCATCCCATTGCCTTCCCCACCCACTATGTGGCGCTCAGAAGTCTCTCCCACAGACATCCATCCAACAGAAATGAGGCTTTTCATCTGGCCTATCTTTATTATCGTTATTGCTTGTTTTGCCATGCAATACCTGGAGGGTCAAAATATATTTAGTTAGAAAAAAAATTGGGTTTTATGGTATTCTGAATGGCTTCCCATAAAAAAATCATTTCCCAGAAGACACAAAAGTCCTGAATCTCTCATAAATCACCCCAAGACATTTTTGTTACAAAGTAATTGAGGATCCAGAGACTCTTAACCTTCTTTTAACCCTATTTTATCATCAGATCTCCTACAGCTGATGAAAGTCCTGCTTGTGGTAGGATATCATATTTAATACATTACCATACGTGCCCTTGGCTGGACCTCAACCCTCCCTTTCCGGTACTTTTCAAAGCAATACAATTTATGCTTTCTTTAAGTCCCTTCCAGTGCTAGTTTTTTTAATAAACCACAGTCAGTTTTAGGAAGTCCAACTTTAACATAAGCGATTCAACAGCTACTCAGTTGCCGTGGGGTTCTTCAAACAGTGCTTGAAAGGGAAGATGTGGTGAGACTGATAATGGTATCTGCTATCTTTTACTTCCAAGCTGCCAGTTTGAGACCGGCGCTCTGGAGGCCACTCTGACTGGAAAAACTACATGAAATATGCTTGTAGCCACGTTCATTTTCTGATGGCCTGTTGCTTACCACAGAAATGCCTGCAATGGGCAGGGTGATGCTGCAGCCTGAGCAGGAGCATCAGGTGAGGATGAGGAGGGCAATACTTGCATTTTGTTGTGGGACATGGCATATTTTATGTCTTCTGGTTTGGTTGGCTTTCTGTCATCACCCAAACTTGAAAAGTAAAGTGAAAACATGAAAATATGTGCAAGAAAGGAGAAATAATAAAGATTTCCTAATGAATTTATTAAAATATATATATATATATAGTTTTTTTGTAAGACAGACTCGTTATTTTTGGACGCTGTCACTGTTTCTGAGCATTTATTGTTAATATAGGAGAAACGTCTTCAGATCTGTTTTTTTAAGGGTGGGGCTTCTAGCTGAGCTGAATGCTCAAAGGCATTGGCAAAGCAGTGTGGAAAAACTGCTGAGCAGCTTCAGCTATAGATGCTCTAGGAGAATGGCATTCCCGCTTCTCCCAAAGACCAAAGCAAATTCAGCGGACTCTTCCCATCCAGTGGGACCACGGAGTATTCCCAGGATGACAGGAATGCATGGCAGGGAAATAAGGCACAGCCACGGACGCTGTGTTAATGCAAAGGGTTTTGCATCCAGCGAGCTGACCTTAACAGCAATATTCTGCTGCCCCCCAGGGGAAGGAAGGAGCATGCAGTGACGGACTCGGGGTGACCTGTACCGCTTCTTGGTCCGCACCGGAGCTGAACTGCTCCCGGACCTGCTTCATCAGGCCCCCGTCCTCTGCGAAACGGTGTTTAAAAGCGCACTGCTCAAAGGACAGAGACGTGGAAGCGGTGGGTGCTGTGAGGCTCCTTACTGTGACTTCACGCAATGAAGTGCTGAGCTACGACTGCTCACCGGGGCGCGTGGCAGGGAAGGCGAGGTAATGCGTGTGCAGGAGAGATCTGAATGCTGGAGAAACAACAATACTAATGTCCACAGGCAGAAGAATAACTTTCCATTCCAAATAACACACATTATTTAACAACTGTATCTGTGCTTTTTTTTGCTTCTGAAAATATTTCTCAGCTGTACAAAAAGCAAGGCAAGCCTACTACGTAATTGTCTATACATTCATATAAGGATATGATGTTCAGAATAGTAGATATACCCTTCTTAGGATCATTTGTGATAAATGGTGAAAGCCACAGTAGACATCATTGACACCGGGGCTGTAGAAACTGTTGTGCCGCAAATTTCTAACCTGTATTTGAAGCACACAGCATGTTGGCCAGCCCCATGCTCATGGTTCTGACAAACTACCTGGATCACTTCACTTTACTCTTCAATCACCTGTTTCTTTACTGTCAGTCAGTAGTACCATTTTTACGTATCATTTGCATTTGTGCATGTGGATATTTACTGAACTGCGTTGTTATTCTTCTGGAAAAGTACTGAGAGATCAGTTATGGGGATGCACGGAGTGATAACGTGATATCGAATCCCTCATGCTCCTTGATTCCTTGATCCTTCCATGTTAAGAACTGAAGCAATTGGTAATGCAAGGCAGAACAGAAGTAGCACCTAGTCCTCAGAAGCAATCACAAGAACAAGCACTTGTGCTTCATGTGATTACTTTTCCTCCACAGGGAAATAACCACATTAACCCATATTAGACGGGCTACTTTTCCAGGCTTCCTACTGGAGAAGTAAGAACACTCATAAAAAGTAACAGCAGTGCAAAACAAACCTGAGCAAAATCAGAATAATTTCTGTGGAAATGTATGACTTGAAAACTGCATTGTTTTTTGATACTCAGTATTTCAAAGCTATGCCCTCAAGGTTAGGGAATACATATGCAGAAGGCGCTAAATTAACTTTGCTAGACAATTTCAACTTGAGAATTTCTTTGTATTTCTGCCCTCCCTGTTTATCTCCTAGGTGAGCATCCATACAGAACGCACTGGTAGATATGTAGCTGATGTAAGTGCCCTCCCTCAGCTAGCTCTGCAGCAGCTTCTGGTAACTCTCCCCTGAGCATATGGTACAGAACTTCTCATGGTGTCGTACACTTGATCCAAATTCAGGGAGCCTTCACGGGGACGGAGGAGTGCACACCCGCAACAAGAGTGCGATCACAGACAGTAAGTCTTTTCTTGAAAGACCTTGACAGTGATCTAGGCATCGTTTATTTGCTTTTCTAGCATGTGCAAAACCATATATTTTACATGCACTTACTCTTGGAAACAGCTGAAGTGCATTCAGTGGTGCCCAGTGTCAGGACAAGAGGAAATGAGCAGAAACTGGAACAGGAAGTTTCCTCTGAACACTGGGAGCACTTCTGTGCTGTGCGGGTGACAGAGCACTGGCACAGGCTGCCCAGAGCCTGTGAACTCTCCTCCTTGGAGATTGTCAAAAGCTGTCTGGACATGGACGTGGGCCCCCTGCTCTGGGTCCCCCTGCTGGAGCAGGGGTTGAGCCAGATGGACCCAGAGGTCTCAGCCAACATCAACCATTTTGAGATTCTTAGAAGCTTTAAAAAGAAATAAAAATGTAAAAGGTAGAGTAAGGCAGACAGCTGGCATGGAAAATGCCAGCCTAGAATGTTGAAGTCTGGTTGATCTGGGAGCAGGTGAAGGCAGGCTCTTTGGTCACTTAGTGCTCAGAGACTGCCTGGAGTTGTCCGTACTGCAGGATATGCCTTCACTTATTGCCATGTGTGTTGACACACAATCCTTTGCTCAGCCCCATTTCGAGAGCTGAAATGAGGTGATGTCAGAGTGTATACCTACCAGACAAGGGGGTCTCTGCCATGCAGGCTTGAGCTGGCAACAAAAGACCCTCATGAACCTCCTCCGGGTACATGGATTCATTGAAACTGTCAAGTCAATCTGGTCTTTTGTAAGCATGCCATTCAAAAGACTCCATCTGCATAAAAGCACTGCTGTCTGTCCTACTGCATCTTGGGAAACACTGCTTTTCTAGTGCCTCAAAATCATTCTTGTCACTACCATTAAGACAATTCTTGTCTAGCCTGTCTTCTCTAATGTAGTATTCTTCAAATCAGAAGGACATATATTATGTATGCATTGAATTAGAGGTTAAAACCACATCTAGGATGGTGATTATTCGTCCTTACCATCTATTTCCAGTATACGTGCAGGATCGTATGGTCTCAACACACATGGATAAGGTCTATTAAAAGTTCTCCTTTATGCTAAGAAGATTTGAAAACTCTTCAGCCTAAGCAAGTAGGTTTCCTGGCAAGCTTATTTCATATTATGTACACTTGATTTCATCCTAAACTGACTATAATTTGTTAAGATATGGTACACAAAGAAATTAAACTATAAACTTTAAAGCATCCATCAGTTTCAATTTGATTTGTTTAAAAAAACTAAATTATGGGTTAACTCATAAGGTAATAGAATTCAGAAGGAGAGTACTTGAGATACAAGGAGTCCCTTCATACATTAATTTTCATTTTTGGTGAGATGAAGTTTGAAATTAGATTCAGATTGCAAATTATAGCTTTGTATGGGCTCCCTATTGCTAGTTCATGAAATACTTAGATTCCTGAGGATGAAGCAATTTTGCTTCCTATAATAGACTGCAAAAGCCTTATTTCCCACTGGTAGAATAATAGGTCTGCAGCTTGAAGTGAGAGAGAGCCATGCCCTTGCTCCTTGACTTGGTCACCAACAGGGATACATTAAACTAAAACATATAACCAAGGTGGGAAGAAATGGTGTCATAAGGCGGGTTTCATTCAAATTCAAAGCTTGTATCTACCCTGTCCTTTTTCATTTTGCTACTGGAACTAAAGCTGTCGTCTGAATTCTGTGCAGGAGGCTGCCCATCAGGTAGTGCCCTGCACATACCTTCACTGCCTTTCCCCATGCACAGCTGACTTCTTGCTTTGCACCACTTTTTGGGCTACACAGTGCTCGCTCAGTGAGGGGAGAAAGGCATTTGTCTCCTTGCATAAACTGATGGACTCATTTAACAGAAAAGATTCATTACATTTAGGGAAGGCAGAACCCTGAAGGAATAATGTTTATGGCAAGAAAACAGATGTGTGATGCCCTGTAACCCTGGAGGTAACATATTAAGATTGTAAATTGACTTCCTGCTGTCTCCTAAGCATCGTGGCTGTATTCATCCATTATTATCACGTTCTTCAGAGTGGCAGCGAGGAGGGCTGTGTGGAGCCCAGTAGGTTCTGGCAAGTGTTGGTTGGGACCAAGTCTGTTGCCGGCCAGAGGTTCATGAGCTGAAATCATGATCAGCCGAAGCTCAAATATCAGATGAAACTGCTCTGCTGTCCCCTGCGGCTTAAAGTAATTTCTGAGTGCTGTGTGGGTACAGAAATAAAATGAACTAAGAAAACTTCCCAAAAGATGAATGGAGTGGATTAAAAAAAATGATGGTGAAATTCTTCAGAAATGTAGGAAACAACTGGAGAAGGTTTGAGTTCAGTGTCTGCAAGAAATGGGTGCAGAAAATAACAAATGTTAGGACATAGTTCTGACTTTTTGCTGGTTCTGAAGCATTTTGTGTTTTTAATAGCTTTCAATTAACTCAGAATGATAATGAAATTTTGTTACTGCATAAAAAATTAGGAATAATGGTGGAATGAAGCAAGTGTCAGATATGCTTCCAGGGTACAAAACAGGCTTTGCATCTGATCACATTTTCCAGTTTTAGCTATTTACATTTCTGACTAGAGGGACAAAATATTTTATATATATATATATAAAAATAATGTTAACTCCAGCAAGACCCTGGATTAATCCTGAATAAAACAAACTAAATTTTTTCTTAGCAAAATTGAAACTCAGTCTGGTGTAAATCCTACAGAATGTGACTAGCTCTTTGAAATTCAGTAATGAATCGGAGATACTGCACAAAATGGGTGCAAAAACTGAAGCCACAGCCTTAACAGAACAGTATCAGAAACTATGCATTCTTTGGTAAATATTACAAGACAAGACAAGGTTTGGCCCTTGGGAACCAATGCAAGATTTACAGTGGAGTTTATTGCTCAGAGAGAGTTTACAAAGAGCCACTATAAGGGTGCACTCTACGTGGACAAAATCACACCAACAGCTTGACCGAAAACCTTTTTGTAATGGGCACCATGCAGGGAGATGAAGCCTGAAAGCAAATTGAGTTTGTATTCATTTTTAACTGAACAGAGGTGAATAAACCAACACGGTGATGAAGGATACTAATAGTAATAATACAGGAAACAGGCAGCAGATGGGTAGAGCTTGGAACTGAGTATGACAAATCTAGCACCTCTGAAGCGCGATGGAAACTGGAGAAAAAAATATTTGGAATCAGGCTTAGATGCAGGGGAAATATCTGCATTCCTCTGTTGGAAACATGGCTGGCCTTTACTCTCATGAAGAGCAATGCACTCCTTTGAAAAACTGGGAACCAAACAAAGCAACGGTGGGAGATGTTCTCCAGGGAAGAAGGGAGTGGCTAGAAGAGTGTGGGATGAAGCTGGAAGGAACATTGGTCCCCAGTTTCTATCTGAGAACATTCTTCTTACATTAGACAAAAGTGAAGGAAAAGAAGGCAGTTCCGTTACTCAGGAGAATGTAGAATCGGAAATGACATACTGAATCATAGAATCATAGAATCCTTAGAGTTGGAAGGGACCTCTGAAGGTCATCTAGTCTAACTTCTCTGCAATGAAGAGACATCCACATCTACAACAGGTTGCCCAGGGCCTGGTCCAGCCTCATCCAGGGATGGGACATCCACCACATCTCTGAGCAACCTGTTTTAGTGCCTCACCACTCTCACTGTAAAAGACTTTTTCCTTATATCTAACCTAAATCTACCCTCTTTAAGCTTGAAACCATTTCCCCTTTTTCCATCACAACAGACCCTGCCAAAGAGTCTGTCCCGTTCTTTCCTGTAGCTCCCCTTTAGACACTCAAAGGCTTCTATAACACCATAATGGAGCCTTCTCTTCACCAGGCTGAAAAGTCCCAGCTCTCTCAGCCTGTCCTCGCAAGAGAGGTGTTCCTCTCTTTCTGTGGCCTTCCTCTGGACACACTCCAACAGGTCCATATCTCTCCTGTACTGAGGACTCCACATCTGGACACAGTACTCCAGGTGAGCCCTCACCAGCACAGAGTAGAGGGACAGGATCCCCTCTCTCACTCTGCTAGACACGCATCTTTTGATGCAGCCCAGGACACGGTTGGCCTTCTGGGCTGCGAGGGCACATTGCTGGCTCATTCCCAGCTTCCCATCTAAGCCCCAGGACTTTTTTGGCAGGGCTGTGCTGCATCTTTTCATCCCCCAGCTTGTATTGGTAGTGGATGTTGCCTCAACCCAGGTGCAAGACCTTTTGGATTTGTTGAACCTCATGAGGTTCACCTGAGCCCTGTCTAGGTCCCTCTGGATGGCATCCCATCCTTCTGGTGTGTCGACTACACCCCACAGCTTGGTGTCATCAGCAAACTTGTTCGAGGGTGTACTCAACCCCACTGTCAGTGTCACTGATGAATATATTAAAGAGTATCGGTCCCAGCATTGACTCCTGGGGAACAGCAATCATCACTGATCTCCATCCAGACACTGTGCCATTGACTACCACTCTCTGGACTCAATCCTGCAGCCATTCTTTATCCATTGAACAGTCCATCCATCAAATCCATACCTTTCCAACATGGAGAGAAGGATGTTGTAGGATATCGTGTCAAAGGCCTTACTGATGTTGAGATAGAAGACATCAGTGGCTCTTCCCTTGTCCACTGATGCAGGGACACCATCATAGAGGGCCACTAGTTTAGTCAAGCAGGTTTTATCCTTGGTGAAGCCATGCTGGTTCTCCTGTTTCACCTCCCTTAGTGTAGCTTCCAGGAGGATCTGCTCCATGATCCTTCCTGGCACAGAAATGTGATGAGTGTGATGTTGCCTTTTTTCCAGTCACCAGGGGCTTCACCTGAATCAATGTAAAAATAACGCTTCATTGATGCATGGTATGAAGGATTTAAATCAGTACGTAAATAAAACTTTTCCAACAGCTATAATACTTGAAAATCTGGAAGATACTTGTCAAGGCACCATGCTTCAGTAGGGTAGCATTTTCTTTCCAGGCATCCTCACTGGACTGGCATCTATGACTGTGGACCAAGAGCACCACACTTCTGTGGACTGCCAGTAAGAGCCAACATCCCTTAAGCATCACTTGCTTCCTATCTGTGGACAAACTGAGCCACGCCACTAGTCAAAGTAGTCAGTATAGTCCCCAGAGCAATTTAGCTGACTAAGGGCTGCATTTGAAGGCCAGAGAAAGTGCTGTGGTTCCTCAGAGAAGTGAAATATGTGTGGACACCCAGCTTGAATCAGCACCTGGCAATTGCTGATGTGTAAAGACCTGTAACAGCCCTGATATGCAGCCTCTTAGGCTCTTCAAGAAGCTGAAGGAAGTATTCAGAGTTGGAAAGAATAAAAATTGTACAGGGATCCCTCCATGCAGAATATTCACACAATCCTCCTGTAGTTGTGAGGTCAAAACTGAAGGCTGGTGGTTAATGCATCATGGTTTGCAGCAAGAAGCCCTTGGTTTTGTTCTACGACTGTAAATTTTCATGTCATTATTTATGGAAGTAATGCACTTGCTTGAACTGATCATAAACAGTTAGTGTCACCACCAAAAAGAGACCAATATCAGCTCATGCTCTGAGAATACAGAGACATTTTTTCCAGGACTAAGATCTCAATAGCTGCATGTGGTGGTTGTCAGCACGTCAGCATCTCAGAAAGGAGAGTTAGAAAATACGTGGGGATGAGCAGAGAGGTACTGAATGACTTCCACATGAGGAAGGGTTAAATCAGCAAGAACTCTTAGAATCGTGGACAACACTGAGAAAGTAAGTACAAAATGATCATTCACAGTCCGAATAATGTAGGTTGGAGTGGATCTTTGAAGGTCATCTAGTCCAAACCCCTTCTCGAATAAGGGCCAAGCAGATGTGGTTGATAAGGGACTTTCCCAGCTAAGTGTTGAAATCTCCAAGGATGAAGATTCCTCAGCCTCTCTGGCTAACCTGCCCAAGTGTTTGACCACCCCCACAATGAATATCCCATGCTCTATTGCCTCCTGAACTGTTACCATGATCCCTCTATAAGAATCTGTCTCCTCTAATCCCCCATCAAGCATTTATACGCATTGATAAGATTCACTCTGAGATTTCTCCAGGCTGAAAAATCAGCTCTCCGCCTCTCCTCATGCGACAGACACTCCAGTACCTCCATTATCTTCATGGTCTTTTCCTGGACGTACTCCAGTAGCTTCACATCTCTCTTGTGTCCCATTAATGCCAAGCAGAGGGGAAGGATCACCTCCCCTGACCTGCTGGTTAACTCTTGGTTAAGATGTGTGAGTTTGTTATATCCATTACCACAACCAGTACAAAAAGGCACCATTGCAGTGGTCATGCAGCTGCTTTAAAGCAAACAAAAGGAAGTTGATTTTACAAACCACAGAACACAGCTGTGGGGCTTGCCACTGTGGTCTATCACAGAAGCCAAAAGTATAAATATGTTTTAAAAAGGATTAGATGGATTTATTAACATAGAACTGTTTTCACCTTTTAAACACAATAATTCAAACACAAGCTGCAGCTCAGGATGCCACTGAGCTGCCAGCTGCTGGAGGCTGGGAGGGCATACCAAGGAGATGAGCACTTGTCCCTTCTACCTTTTCTCTTTGTAGCTGCTGTATTTCATTGTCCTTACTGGATTGTTTTGGAAGGATGAGCTAGCCTGAAAATAGTAAGATCTTGTTGAACTGGAGAATAACAAATCCTGGATATATCAGCAGGGCTCTGAGGTTCAGTGGGAAGTGACAGGAGGAGGCACTGAGTGGAGCATGTCTGACAGCGCCTTTGGAAGAGTTCAGTGATGATTTCTTAAGAGAGTGGAAACATAGGGCCACAAAAATAGGCCCAAGGTTGTCAAGTACAGGCTGTATATTTTAAGTGCTCTGCATGGTGTGAGAGCACAGAGAGGGTGAGGGGAAGAGTGATGAAGAATATTTTCTGCAGAGATTGCAGTTCAGTGCATATAGGCATGTTAAAGTCATCCTTCATGCCATTGAAATACGTACAGAGACGGGTCCTGCAAACCATGCTCTGTGGAAAAATATCTCACATCTCTGCATACCTCTGGAAAATCTGCTGCAGGAGGCGGGAGAGTAGACTGGCTGGCTGGCTGGTCTGCCTTCCCAGGGTAGACAAATCCCCACATAAAGAGAATATAAATAAGTGAGGATTTGGTGGGGGAGGGCACACCTGACAGGAATGCAATGGAGCGAAGACCCAAAATGATGTTCATATCAATCTGATTTTAAAAAATAATAACAACAACAAACAAATAAATAAATAGCCAACCTGTCCAGTCTCAGTCAAAACATGGCTTGCTGATTGCCAGAGCCTTTGCAGGATGAGACTGCAGAGAGTAATTAAGGCTCTCAGCTGGTGGCTGGGATGGCACATTCCTGAACACTTTATCAGTGCAAAGAGAAGCACTGAAAAGGAGATGGAATTTTGTTTGAAGGCAACAGAAAAGGAAATGTTAAGGTAAAATATTTTTAAAGGATAACATGAAAGTCAGTACTGCCAAGTTTTATACTGGCCTGAAAAGAACAGCAACAAGAAAGAAGTTGCTAAAGTTATTGCCTCTGACAAAGACAGGAGGTTAGGACAAATACAAGATTCTGGACTGATGACACCAGAGAAAAAATGAGTCTTTTGTGCAAAGTACATTTCCTTGTGCTTTTGGAAAAATACAGCCTGGCTGTCTGAGAACTGCTTGCCTCTATTTCTGCTAGGGCTGAGCCAGCTTACAAAGCACTAGCTGCTTGGACCACAGGTCAGGGGCAAAAAGCTGAGATCAATGGAAATTTGAAAAATGTCAAGAAACCCAAGTTATCTCCATTCAAGGGAAAGTGAGAAATAGAAGTGGCACCACTCTGTGGTCAGCATGCAGCTGGGTACTAAGCCTTTCTACACACATCTTTGGGGTTCAAAATCATAGAATCATACAGGAGAGACATAGACCTGTTGGAGGATGTCCAGAGGAGGGCTACAAAAATGATCTAAGAGTTGGAACACCTCTCCTATGAGGACAGGCTGAGAGAGCTGGGGCTGTTCAGCCTAGAGAAGAGAAGACTCCATTATGACCTCGTAGAAGCCTTTGAGTATATATTTATATAATAAATATATATATCTGTGTGTGTATATGTGTATATATATATATATTTGATATAAGGAAAAGGTTTTCTACAATGTCTTGGGTTGGAAGGGACCTCAATATACCAACCAGTTCCAATCTCCTGCCATGGGCAGCACTACCACCCACCAGATGAGGCTGCCCAGGGCCCCATCCAACCTGGTCTTGAACACCTCCAGGGCTGGGGTATCCACTGCTTCTCCAGGCTAATCAGTGGGAGTCAGAGCAGAACTTGCTGTCGACTTATGGCCAAGCTGCAGAACAGAGCAGTCAGGTGCAAGGTGTCCTCTATTGGTGTTCCAGTCAACAGAGAACTGAAAACACAAATGCTTGCAGAGCCTGAGGAAATGCAACGCAGAAGGAAAATGTGTGTATGACTTTGAACTGTAGAACATCCATCCCTTCACAAAATTGGAGCTGCACTCAGCTGCAGAACAAATCAGCACTCACTGGTGGCAGCATCCTCAAAGTCACATCTGCTGCCTGAACCTGCACGGGTTGTGAAGTGGTTGGTACTTTCTTTAGGGCGCAAAGTTAAAGAAATAAGAGGTATGAAAATAGACACCATTACAAATAACTCACAGAGCCTCTTCAGGCTACCACAGACAACAAACATAATTCAACCCAAGGAAATAACAGTACTGATCACTGCCCTGCTCCCTCATGGAGGTAAAGGACGATTTTTAAGGAGGACCTCAGTAATGGTAACATCTCAATTTTGCAGTCACTCCAAATGCATGAGAAAAAGAATCACACAGGGCACTGTGTGGAAAAGAAAGAGCATATATGGAAAGTAGTCTTGAGGTATTCTTGGATGCTCTTTCTTCTAGGGAAGAGCAACTGCAAATAAGCAAACCCTCTTGATTATTACAGTCTGCTTCACATACTCATAAATTACATCTCTTTGTTTTAATCAGTTTTTCCTGCTTTATTTACATACACTTTGCCTCATTGTGATATGCCAGCCCTCCTAAGCCTGAAAGGAGGAAGACAATGAACAGATCTGAACCTAAATATGCACCTGAGCTCTCCTGATCCTCAGGACACGTTCAGACCACCTCCCAGGAGTGGAGATGCCGGGGTTTGCAGCCAAGGGTTCCCAGCAGGATAAGCTCTCACATGGCCCAGCTCCGGGAAGTGCTCCCTCTCGTTTCAGCTTAACCTGGGTCTCAGCTCCAGGCCAGCTCCTTGGGACTCCACACACCTCTGAACTGGGGTCACACATGCACACACTCCATGGCTGCATGGAGCTGAAAAACAGATCAAACTGCAGCAGACAGCTTTCAGGGTCTGAGCTCAAATTCTTCAGGCTTACTGAAGTATCTCTGCATTACAATGCAGACTGCACTGTGGTTAATGTTTAAGTATAACGTGCTTTATTTACACATATCGCTGATCTCCAGAAGAGAAAGCCAGAAGGCATGCAAGACAATTCTTATAGCAGGATTTTTACCAAAGAGCAAATCTCTCTTTCCCAAGGGTCGATTTCGTTTCAGGGGCTGATGCAAATCAGCACCTCCAGCAGAGAGCAAACTGTTTTGCTGCTCATGCAGCTCCCTCTCTCTCTAAGCTGATTCTGCATGACACCACTGCATAACTTGAAACTCTTGGTCTTAAGAACGATAACTCGCAGACTGTTTAACATAGCTGGTGTGCGAGGGCTAACGTAGCAATATATTTATTCATGAGATATCTAATAACTGAGCAGGCATATTTCACCGCAGTGCTCAGATAGAGAAAAACAAACACTCTTTGTAGTTTTGTACTGTTTTGCTCACTTCGGTATACTAGTAGTGCTAATGACCACAGCTTGGGTTTTTTTGCTAACCACAGAAAAGCCCTGTTTTGAAGCTATTGTGCTGTGACAGAGTGGTAAGAGTTAGGGCTGTGCATCAGTACGAGTTCCTCTGCAGAGTGACTTACACGAGCAGAGAAATGCGGTGTCACCGCTGCCAGCTCTGATGGGAAGCAAAGAGAAGTTGGAATTGGGGGGAGAGTCAGGAGGGGTTCATAGCCAACACCCAAGTGCAGCAGCGTGGAGTACATGTAGGTGTGAGTGCTGCTCAGAGCGGGGGGAAAATATGATCTGATCACATTCATTATGCTAAAAGACACTCATTCTCCTTCCATCATTGCGTGACAATGTGCCCCTTCTGGAGCAGTACTCTGAGACGCACTGGTACCTGCTGAGCAGTTCTGTGGGAAAGCAGCAGGCCATTTTTGCTCATCCGGAATACATGTAAGAATGGGTCACAGTACACCATTACCACACAAAACCATCACTGGAGGAAACCATGCGGTTTGTCATGCATTTAGTTTTCTAAATTGTTCACTTCTTTCTCAGAAACTTTTTGGCATTACCTTAACTCGCCAGTGATCAAAGGCAATTTTTTCCACTACTCTCAGTGGGAGCAAGTCCAAAACCTTTTAAAACATCCTCATCAGATGGAGCAAGTGTTCTCCATGTAGGAATGTACACTGTGCATAGAAGCTTGCTTTTGGAGCTGCAGGAGGAAAAATCTGCATGATCTACTGATATGAACTATGCTGTAGGAACAGAGATACAGGAAAGGATTACAGTGGGGTATGCAAATACACCAAGAAGTAAGGTAAGTTTTCCTTTGTGTCTCTGGTGAATGAGCAGAATTCTCTATTTTCTTTCCTAACAGTCAGGAGCATCTGAGGTAAAGGTATATTACAAATACAGTCTCTGGGAGACAGCTGCTGTGTTTCCTGATGGCCCATCAGCTTGTTGTTCTCACTTGTTTTACTTGAGCACTGAAGTGTGTCTATCTGAAGGATGCATATTTAGCAGAACCGAGAGCACCCTCTCTGTTATTACAGACAGACACGAAGCGGTGAGGGCTGGCTGCTGGGAGGGACGCCCTCTGTTTACTGCTAAGCACCAGTTTGGATTACTATCTCTGAAAGTCATGGTCCAAGAGGTGTCACAGTAGATTCATACGATTTGAATCTCATTTTGGGTTTCAAGTGCCTGCACAGCTTACTCCTTATCTAATTAGCCTTGCAAAATCCCAGTTCATAAACACTAATTGGAAGCACACAAAAGTAAGTGTTCGTGCAAATCCTCCTCTGCATCTTTGGATGTATCAGGTGGTACAGGCAAACAAATCTGACACTGGAAAAGTGCCCAGGAAGTTTTGTCCATGTAATCTGTAAATTTAAGCCTGGACATGAAAAGAAGAAAGGTGTTGTGTTAAAGTAGGCTTAGGGTAGGAGTCAGGAAGAGTTACAGGTGGGCTACATCATTACCACAGCAAATCACAGATAATAAAAAGCGAGTAAATTGATAGTAAAAGCACAATTTGTAGACCCTATAATTAGCAGTGGCAGCATAATACAGAGATAAAGGAAATAAAAATGGTTACGGAAGTAGATGGCTCAGGGGGCTGACATTAGGATGGCATTTTGGGCTTAGTGCTTCTTGCCAGCAAGTCACTAATTCTGGAAATGTTAGACTGAAAAATAGCAAAATTCACCTGTATCTGATGCAAAATTAGTTTCCTGATCTGGCCCAGTGTTTAGCATGCAACTTGAGCCCTGGTGTTTGCTGACTCCAGGAGGTCAAAGGCTGAATGGATGGAAAATGAAAACTGCACCTTCCTAGAAAAGCACTAGTCTGAATAGCTATGAGGCAGGCTGATGAGGACTGAAAGGAACTGTTCTTGTTTTCTACATGCATTAAATGCGACTTTAAATGAATAGTTGACATTGCTAGTGTTGTCCGTCAGAGCTTTTGGACAGTTACTAACAAATCTAGTGACACAGAAAGAGCTAATGATCGGGAAGCAGCAGACAGATTAAACTTAAGCTTGTCATAGTTTTAACATCAGTCTGATGTTCTATTCTATTCTAGAACTAAATACCAGGAAAATTAGTTGATTCTCTACCTCTTGATGTCAAGGTGTAGAGAAGATGCCTCTGATCTGTCTGTAGTACAAACTGTGTTACAAAGGACATCTGCCTATTGGCACAGGTAGGCTGTCTTTAAATTGTGAAAACGGCACGATTGAAAGGAAACTGCAATCCTAAAACACCATCTAGATCAGAGGAGAAGGAACATCCTTGAATCAGTACTGTGCAATGCATAATTCAGCTGAAGGACCACTGGTGGCAGCCAGCTGACAAAAGCCTGGGGAGGTTCTGGGACCTCACATAGATTTCTATTAAGAACAACCATAAGTCAGCTTCCTGTGGCCTTCCTCCTTATCACAGGTGCAGTGAGCTCTTCAGTGACAGAGAAAGCCCTAATAGTCTTCCATCAAACACAATACTATTCCTCAGTATTAATGTCACCCTGGCTCCCATTTATCTGCTATAGCCTTTCTGTAAACTGTGTTCCTCAGTGCTCCCACAGATGTCATTTTCTGGCTCTGCTGTACTTCAGCAGTGCCAACGGTGGAGCACCCCTCCTGCACACATGTACCTCCAATTCATCAGCCTGATTATATATGATTCCAGCAACATTTATTGCGATAGGCATTTCATATTTCTTTTCTTATTGTTCTCCTTTCTTTGTCGTTACCCCTTGTAAACTTTGCTTACCTTAGGACCTTTGTGGGCCTGACTCTGATACCACTTCACACTGGGCAATTTATCATTAGAAAAGTGACTTCTGATTTATGATGGGGCAAATAAAATACACCTCCTAGCCTTTTGTCTCAAGATCCCTATCTTTCTCATTGCGAGCATTTTAAAAGGCTGTTGGATGCTTCCTGCTAGTATAGTCAGCTCAGATGCAAGACTCCTCCTTCTCCCAAGCCTCCCATATTAAAAAAAAAAGGAAAAAAATGTAAAAAGATTCATTGCCTTATCTTTCCATGACAATACAAGAAGCAGAAGGAGGGGTCTGAGATCCTTGAGAGCATTAAAAAGGGTGTTTGTCATCCCAAGTGATGGAAAAGACTTAGTCACCATAAAATCCACTAACCATAAACTGCACAAACTTCACACACATTTGTGTTATTAGTATTACAAAGCATTTATATAGTGCCATACATTTCCACAGCCATTTCTTCCAAGGAGATAAAGCACATTCCCTTCCTCAGAGAGCCTGCAATCTAAATAAGTCAAGACAAATATTGTACATGACGAAAATGGAGGACAAAAGTTCAGGGGGGGGTTGATGTGTGGAGACAGCTGATAAGGAGAAGAATGGAAGGGGAAATGATTAAAGATTGCTGTTTGGGAGCCTTTCAAAACTAGAGGGAGGCTCTGCACGCCACAAAGTCTACAGCAGTAAATGCAGTGTTGGTGCACCCTGGGTTGCATTTGTACTTTGAAATGTATTTCACTTGGAAGAAGTGCTGCCAGGCCAGAATGTCCCCTTCTGGTCTGCTCAGATGAATTATGCACAGAGTGAAGCCAGATGAATTTTACATAAAGTGGGCATCAGTCTGGATGCAATGCTTGCATATGTGACCAGTTTGGGATTTATAAAGAGGTCTGTTTTTCCAGGGGGGTGTACTAATGCATACAGACACTGCCCTTTTGGTGGGGTTGCCTGGGACAGAGGCATGGGTACTGGTGGGGGCTCCTGAGGAGTCCCCCACTGCTTCAAGGAAGGTTCTGGGCCCTGGAGAGATTCAGCACAGAGCTTTACCACACAGCAGGGCCTTGCTGAGTCCTTCCTGGCTCTGTGCTTTTGTTATTAAGCTCCTTTCTGCAACTTGCTTCAGGCCACATCAGCAAGAACTCAGCTATTTGGTTACGCATCCTCAGGGCATCTGCCCAAAGTCATGTGGGTTGTTCAGAGATTCAAAACAATTACCTAAATATTTTAGAGGAAGCAAAACTAGTGAACATCAACTCTAAAGTTTGTAGGTATAGGCACATCTAGTAATTCTGTGATCCTTATATTAGTTCATACATTGAAACACTTTTAGGGACATATAATTTTCAAAATGGATAGGGGAGCAAAAACAATATATGGAGAAAAAGCAAGCTTGCAGTTAAGTTCAATATTCAGTAACAGCAGAGAAGGACATAAACAGCAACAATACATACATAATTCAAGAAACATTGTCTGAAAGTGCACATTTCACTTTAAAAGAAACTTCAAATTATGAAAGCCACAGGGAAAAGAGGAGGAAAGAGAAGACGTCAAATAGCAGCATTTGATCAGGCCAGTTTAGATGTAAGGACTAATATTTAGGTTCAAACCCTCTAAACATTTAATTCTATGCATAATTCTTATCATGTGCACATAATCCATATTAAGAAGTGACCAGATACTCCAAAATATATACCTACTTGTCTTCCTTCGTAAGCACAGAGGACTGGGACCTCCGCCTTTTTGAGGAGCAGAGCCAGTATTTAATCAAGTGAAGGGCACTTCTCTGCCTTCAAAATGCTGATCATTCCCAGCACTTCACAAGCAAAAAAAAGTGAGAGTGCAAATTCCAGCCAGAGAAGCAAAACTACATACCCTTAAATAGGACAGAGTGCTTTCAAAACCAATGATATTGTTTAAAATTGGGCATGACAAATTGGAACTAAGGGCTGGGTTTAATCTTCCTTTTCACATCCTTTGAAATAACATGTCCTTGAATAGTCTAGAATGGATTTGGTTCAAAACTGCAGACAAACACTACATTTTTAAAATACACTGTTCTTAAAAGGAGAAAGCAGGTCAGTGTGGCAATGTAAGAACAGCATCTTACAGAGATGCAGTTCATCAGCATTTTTTATTATAAAGAAAGAACTTCCAACTCCAATTGCAACCCAGAGGTAGATATTAAAGGTCTTTCTGATTTCTAAAGCTTTTTAAAATTACTTCTAGCAACACAATGTATTCAATTTTTAGTGTGATCCTCCAGTTAGTGTCTAATCGTAACTGAAAAAGAAAGTCCTGCACATGATGACTGAATCCACTGCAAACAAGGACAAGTCATACTGATGAAAATGTTTTACGATGGTATTTGCCAAACACAAATGAGGGTGTTTCTGACTCATTAGGTTGGATAATGGCCTTACTTTGTACCAGGACGGTTCAGGTTGGATATTTGGAAAAATTTCTTCTCTGAAAGAGTGATAATGCATTGGAACAGGTTGCCCAGGGAGGTGGTGGTGTCACCGTCCCTTGGGGGTGTTCAAGAAACGTGGCACTGAGAGACATGGTTTAATGGGCACAGGGATGATGAGTTGATGGTTGGACTAAATGATCTTAGAGGTCTTTTCCAGCCTTAATGATTCTATGATTTCAGGATGGGGACTGTCCCTTCATTTGTGTCTCCAGAACAACTATCTCAATCTAGTCCTAAAGAGGGACTTTTGGTGCTACTTGCATGCAAAATCATTGCACAGCACTCATACTCAAGCCAGCAGGGATTTCTTTTTCTCCATTACAAGCTTGATCCCAGAACCACTGACCCTACAGAGAGGGAAAGGGGATGAAGGACCCACCAGCTGCTCCCTTTTCTTGGAGCCTGGGACGTAACCAAGGGGATGCTTGCGGGGTGCGGTAGGGGACTGTGAGGAGCAACTTCTTCAGCTGTTGGAAGCACTGCTTTTGTAGCAGAGACTGTCCCCACTCTGCTCCTCGATTTCAGATCAGTATTGCAATCAGGAGGTTGCAGAGTTAGGATTTGTTTCTCCATCTTAGCATTTGAGCTGTGCTTAGGAAAATGCAGCAACTTGAACAGTGAGACACTTTTGGATCATATGTGATACTTTCAAGACTTAAGTTAAGATGTGCTCTTGACTGTACTGTTAAGTATATGAGTAGCCTCATGTAGATGACTCTGGATGAAATGCAGTTTGATCATCTGTAAACACCTTTATTATTACTTCCTATTTGCTTATTCAGAAATTATCCTGGGAAGAAAACAAGAGATGGCTCAGCTCCAGGAAGGTGAAAGCTCTGAAATGATCTGATACTCTTTTGTCAGAGATGCACATTTACAGTTATTACATTTCCTGCAGCTCACAAATGCACTCAGTTAACACTCTATAAACCTAAATAGAAGGCCAGATAAATAATTCATTATATACATAAAAAAGAATATATGTGTCACTGCACTTACTTTGGTCCTGTGCATAATCCATCTTTATACAGCCCAAACAAGCATTTTATTTCATGCTGTAAAGGTCTAAAAAAGGCAAATTAAAAACTATTCACACAAACCCATTTATTTCGCCTCTTTTGGAGCAGGTTTCCACGATGCTCTTTGCAGCACCTCTGACACCCACACAGATCATTCCTCACCTCCTGGGGGCTGCAGCAAATGCAGCTAATCAAACTCACTTGGATATTTAGACACTGCAGGTCCCCATGTCCCAAAGGTCATGGACTTTCACAAGGATGTGAAGTATGGGACAGTGAAAAGTGATCTGTAGTGGTGCACATAACATTCCAGGAGGTGTTAACAGCGTAACAGAAGAATGATGCACACTGGGGAGAGGAGAAAAAAAAAACATGGTTATATGGTATATCCCATATTGACAATGGTTCCTGAGGCTCAGAGACTCATCAGTCTTCAGCCACAGCCAGCTCCCATCTATAAATCACTGGTGCAGTATTCACTGTTTTGCTTTTTGCCTTGGCAAGAGATGAAGATTTCACAAGAAGCTCACCTTGCCTTCCCTAAGGGGCCAGTGAGGAGGCATCCTGCAGGTTGTCTCCATCTCAAAGCACTGTCCTTATACTCCTCAGCAGGACACACCTCAAGTAGCTGTGCTGCCAGTGTGCCGGTCATTTCAAAATACTTCTGCAATAGAATCTTTTTATTTCCCAACTATTATTTACATTTACTTTTAGCTTAATCACACACAAGCCATATGAGGTACAAATCCATTTGGGCTATTTCTCTCTACTTCCAGAGCAGCCTAACCACACAAATGCTTTGTTTACAGTTATTTCTAGGGAAAGCAGAGGACCTTGTTAGCCTTCTGTTGATGTTGCCACTCTGACACACTTCATTATTTAACCCCTAATGTAGTAACGGGTTTTAGCTCTCAGCTTGCTGATAATCCCAGTGCTGCTACCCCCACTCTAACTGACATGATTTTTATTTAAGCGTTCTCTTACAGGGACCGGGTGGTGTGGGAGTACTGCCTGAGTCTGGAAGGCTCTTGGGCCTGGAGGGAGCCTTAAAACCCATCCCAACCACCCCAGCCTCAGTGCTGCTGCAGTGTGAGGCAGCACCTGCTCCTCACCCCTTCTGCCTCTGAAGAAGTCAGCTCAGGGTCTCTGAGAAAACACTGTGAAGAGTAAAACCAGGCTGTGCTTTGCCTGCATACTGATTTCCTCCTTAACGTTAAATCTTGTCTTCTTTTGTGTCTGCTCCTTTCCCTATGTCTACCTCCTTTTTCACACCTCTCCCTGAAATTAACTCTTTTAGCTAATGCTAGATGCTTTTGAAGATACTTTCACCCATGCACATGTTTTTTCTGACAAGGTTAAGGAGAAAACAGGTTCAGTGCAGAATTGAAGGAAGACATTGGCCCTGCCAAACGACAACACAACTCTGAAGGCAACCAAAACAAATAGAGTGTCTTTTGTGCATGGCAGAAGATTCAAATCTCCTTTCTGTAGATTTATATGAAGCCAGCTGGACAGATTTATTTCAGAAGACAGAAGCAGAAAACATTTATACATGAATGGAAATAACTGATGATGCTGCAAGCACTATCTCCTGGCTTTGCTCCATCTGGTTTTGAAAACTCTTTTGACAAAGAACTGCAGTTTATGAGCATTTTTCTTCAAATATAACAAAAAATAGATTGACCAGATTAAAAATCTTAAAATCATAGAATGGTTTGGGTTGGAAGGGATCTCGATACACCAACCAGTTCCAACCCCCCGTCATGGGCAGGGCTGCCACCCACTAGATCAGCCGCCCAGGGCCCCATCCAACCTGGCCTTGAACGTCTCCAGGGATGGGGCATCCACAGCTTCTTCTCTGGGCAGCCTATACCTGTGTCTCATTGCCCCAGTAGTGAAAAATGTCTTCCTTTTATCCAAAATCTGGGTAAATAAACTATTGTCATACTCTTACAAAAGTGTAACTGCTCAGTTGCTTCCCTGTGGCTACATGAGGTCAATGTAAAGCTGTCTATTTGTCCATAAAATGTTGGCCGTCAGTTTTTGCTCAGACCATTAACAGCTCTGACTGTGCTATGTATGAGTTGTGAAGCTCCTGTTTATCCAGCACAGTGATACAAAGAAAAAATTATCATGAATATCTCATGTAAAATTACCTTTCCCATGAGACTAACCAAATCAGACCAAATATTTCGATGAATCATAAATGGAGGGAAGGCTGCTCAGTAGTGTCTTTTCTTTCCTATTCTGCAGGCCTCTGTTGTAAACCCATGCCTGGAAGTAGCGACAAGGAAGAAGTCAAAGTCAGCAGTGTCCAGTGGCAGAAGCCAGTTCAAGTGTGATACACCCGGTACTGGAAAGAGCTATCCCTCCCTGCAAATATCCCACGTGTCATTCTGCAGTAGAATGCTCTCTGCAGTCTTAAATCTCCACAAACCCAACTTCTCAGGAAACTCAACTGCAGTTCTTGTGTCATTTAAGAATCATTTCTATGAGTTGTAATTCCACATATTCAGTCTCTACCACAGCACTACTAAATATTAGAAACATAATTTTATTATAATAGACATATGCTCTTTCATTATCCATATGCTCTCACATATGTTAGTGTTTCCTCTTTCCTCTCTCAACTGTAGTGCATTTCATTCAATTAGTCTGTGCTCAGTTTGCATATGTTTTGGAGTATCAGGAGGATCTTATCAGGAGCCAGTATCAGTATTATTAGTTAAAATGTTGATTCGTTTCCTAGAAAACCTAAATAAAAATAGATGTTATGACTCACTTTGGAGTCTCCAGCTTTGGCTGTATCATGTAAGTGATAAATTATTCACCTTTATTTAATAGAATTTCTTGTGGTATAATTACATGAAATTCTCAAACTGTATTTATGAGTGATAGAGTGATTAAGATTTTAAATGTCTCATTTGCATTCTGGTGGTAGACTTTTCATGAATATAAGATGTTATTGGCTTATGAATTTGCTTTGAACAAATAGTATTCACAGATTAAAAACTATATACATCTACATAACTATTCTTTCTCCCCTGACTTTTTATCTCCAAATGCAGAGAAACACATTTTCCATTCCAGAACATGTTCTGCATTTAGATAATAATGGAGCATAAGATAATAACACAAGCTCTGGTTTAAGAATAGTTCCAGGTCTTCTCTAGTTCTGCCACACACACACAATTTCCATACACTAAATTAATCATTTTAGCAGAAAGAAAGGAAATTATCACTGGTACACAGTGTTACACAACTACATCGTGCAGCTCTTGAATTTTAATTTATTGTTCAGATGACCTTCAGGACCTTCCAACCCCAACCATCCCATGATTCTGTGAACGCCGCAATGCTTTTGGTGACCCAAGAACTGTAATATTCTGGAAGCCATTAATGGTGTGACTTTGGGATAACTGATTCTCATCACCTGTTCGCTTTACACTCTATTTCCATCTTTAAAAGTTTTACTGCTTTCTTAACCAACTTGTTGACCAGGTTTCAGACCACAGCTTAACTTCATTAGGGAGAAAATATCAAGATAACATCCAATAGTTCTATTGCAACTTTGTTTCCTCACAAAGAATAAGGTAAATTCTGTTTCTCTGCACTTTAAATAAAAGCAAGGGATGCCCAATTAATTATTGCTCACCCTAAGACTTTTCCTCTCTTGCTTTCCATAGATTTTGGAATCAGAACTTCTCTTTATGGTCCTTTACTGCTGCCTTCTCTCTGAGCATCTCTGTTCTCCCTGTAGCTTCTCTCAGAGACAAAGACCTTCATAAAATGTGCCCAAATAAACACCACCATTGCTACTTCCTTTGCATCCATGGTCTTCGATCTGGGTGGCAGCATAGTCCTGTCTTTGAAGCAGAAGCTGTTGTTATTTTAGTGACCTGCATTGGCATGTCAGACTGAAGTGCAGCACGGTGGTGGCACGCCTCCAACCTGATCCAGAGATGTAAAAGAGTTAAATCCATAGCTTATCAAAGTCTGACACACTGCACATAACGGATCAGTTTGTGTTCTACAGAGCTGAAATTTTCTATTACCTTGGAAATGCAATACTGCATTAAAGTTTTCCTCGCCTCTTATTTTCTGGTCTGCTTGATTTATGGATTAGAAAAAAAATACAGAAGTATGTTCTGACAGACACCCCTTCTCACACATTTTATAACTCAGAGTGCTATCACACAAGTGATGGGTTTCCTACAAGAAGACTTTGTGATGAAATGTGCCGGCCATTCTGTCAGGAACAGAGGGTACATTTCTGCTCTAGTGACAGTAATGCAAATCAGGACTGCACATCTCCTTTGAAGTTGATAGAATGATAATGAGTGAAAATGGTGGAAGACCAGAAATTATCACAGATTAATTTCAGGGTAAAAAGTTCACCCTGTAGTCAATGTGGAGAGCCAACACTTCCTTATTATAACAGATCTCCAATAATAGATCAATGTACAAAGTTACAATCCTGTGCACAGCTGTGTGTCTGACTCCTGAGATGGCAGAGTTGCTGCATCCTTTTGGACAAGGCCCACAGGATGCTTGTCATTCCCTTCCAAGATCAGATATTGTTGTTTACCTGCAGGATGGCAGCACCCACAGCTCCATCATAAATGAGAGCTTGTCCCCCTGCCAGTTTCCTATCCCCATTGGCATCACGCACCCCAGCAAGAAGACACCAATAGGAGCACTTTGGTGCCCTGAAAGATACTCCCAACTTTAGGCTCTTAGATCTACCTCTGTCTACTTTTGAAAAACAAAAGGCTGGAGGGGGCTCTGAGCAACTAGCTGTAGATGTCCCTGTTCATTCCAAGGGAGTTGGACAACATGGCCTTTAAAAGTCCCTTCCAACTCAAATGATTCTATGATTCTACGAAATTGCCACAAAGCAGCCTGGACAGTTGCTGGCAGGAGAGGAAAACCCACTTTACTGTTAATCACAAAATGTGCTTTATGTTATTATTTTGAATCAAATTCAAAGAAAGGAAATATGGTAACAGAATATGGTCTTTTCTTTCAACAGTGTTCTTGAGTGAGCATTTTGTAGTGCTTTTATTTAAGACATTTTGCCTGTTTCCTACTTACAAATTATTCACCAACAAGATTCTATGTTAAAATATGGCGGTTTTGTTGCTCCAGAACAGTTTCAGAAACAGATTTCAGACTGTTGAGTTCTTAATTTAGGATATTTTCTATTCACTTTTCATCCAGAGCCCACCATAATTTTAATCCCCTGACCAAAGTAGAAATTCAACCTGTCAGCCAACTTCCTATAAACTAAACATATGTGCTACTTATTTTTTTCATCTGCTTTGGCTTCTCTTTCATATTTTCTTATCTCATTTCATTTTCAGTGGCTTTTCCTCTCTTTCTAACTCTCTTTCTCTCTAACTGTCATTTTTTTCTTTTTTTTGGTATTTCTCCTTGCCTCTTTTTCATCCATTCTCCCCCAGCGTGCCAACCAGCACATCCTTGAAGCACAGAATCACAGAATCACAGAATCACAGAATCACAGAATCACAGGGGTTGGAAGGGACCTCAAGAGACCATTGAGCCCAAACCCCCTGCTAAAGCAGGTACCCTACAGCAGGTCGCACAGGTAGGCGTCCAGTCAGGTCATGAATATCGCCATAGAAGGAGACTTCACAACCTCTTTGGACAACCTGTTCCAGTGCTCCGTCACCCATACCGTAAAGAAGGTCTTCTGCATGTTAGTACAAAACTTTCTACGTACAAGTTTTAGGCCATTATTCCTTGTCCTACCACTACATACCACCAAGAGCCTGGCCTTACTCATTTGTCTCCATTGAGTCTCATACAAGTTCAGCAAACGTTTTTCTCCTCAGAGAAAAGTTACTGTTACTGTATTTGTAATCCAGGAAGCCAGTGTGCAGTGGGGCCAACACCTCTAGCTGTCCCACCATTGCTGGCTACCAAGCCAGCACCAAGCCACTACACAATGTAAGTCAGACCTCCCCAGAGGCTGCACCAGCGCTTCCACTCCAGAACAGCACCCAAAAGGCATCCCTGGGTACACCAATGTTTCGGAGAGGAGAGGGCTTCCTTTTATCAAGAGACTGCTACAAGAGCAGAGTTACTTAAAAAAAGCAAACAGAAAGCATCAGCTTAGACATCAAGCCCAGCACAGCATACAAATGTGCCTTATTTTAAAGAACTGTAATCTGAGATTTGTTGCCTGTGGCCAAATAAATGTGTTTAATATGTGAAAATTCTTCTAGTAGGAAGAGCTCACTTGAATGTGTTGCTTAGAAAGCTGCTCTTGCAGTTTTCTGAAAACCACTGGCTCACTGATGGGATTTTGTCAGAGAACAGGTCTTGCTGAGAACCTCAAAAACAAACGAACAAACAAACAAAAAAGCCACCAGTGGGATATTAATGGAGGATGGTCCTTGCCATCCAGCCAGCTAATGTATCTGAAGTCAATAATGAGTAACACTGCATGAGTTGCAAGCAATAATTTATTAAAACATATATGTCATGGGAAAAGAAAGCAGTGATCAGCTTTACTTTCTGATCAATTAACAGCACTCAGGCAAGCAGAACTCAAATTATTTTGAAGCCCCAAATGAACTGATCTAGTAATTAGGAAGTCTATGGTGCTGCCTCATGCAAGCAGCTGTTCATTTTATCATATTTACTTTTACAAATGACTGTTATCATCCTGCAACCTTAGCTTTATGACTCTTTGGAAGCTAGCCAATGCTTGATTTTTAAGGACGGTATATGCAGTTTAATCTACTTCAAGAGAGAGCATTGAAAATTTTGAATGAATTGGAATTGCAGTAGGAAATGTTTTAACAGCTATTTGCAAGTAATAAAAATCCAATATACGCTCCCACAGACAGTCCTTTTCCAGTCATGTGCTTTCTAATTGGGGAGTTCTCTCCAACATGGTAGGCAGGTCTCTGTGTGGTTACAATGTTTGACTGCTGCTCCTTTTTAACCTGCTTGAGATCTATAGCTCAAAACGGCTTGCATAAACCAGTCCCCAAGGCCAGACAATCCTTCGCAGAACAGCTTTCCATCACCTCCATTCTTTCCTTGTTTTTGTTGTTGTTGTTTTTTTTTTTAACCCAGAGCATCTCTTCTCTCCTCCCTTGCTTTCCCATGAGACCAAATAATCTCATGACTCATAAGCATTTATTTCAAGAGACTGGTTGGTATTCAACTTAAGGGGAGCAGAGCCCTTGGGATGTGTAACAACTGGGAAGGAGATAATGCATAAAAACCCCTTCCATGTTATTAGAGCCAGGCAGATGAGACCACATGGTGCAGCTATCCAGCGGCACCAGTGTCCTGCCCTACCCACCAACTGAAGCAAGGTGTCCCTGTCGGAGTGGGACTGAGCCAGGTGGCCCCCAGAGGTGCCTTCTGCAATTCTTCTTCTCACTTTTCTCATTGCTGTTACTTTAAGAGCACTAATTGGCAGGGAAGAATTGAAAGGAAAGGACACAAGGAAAGCAAGGAAAAGGCAAAGGACCAAAGGCAAAGTGAGGAATGAGGAAAAGAAGAGAGTAAGGACTGAAGTCTCCCCACTGGCTACCCCTTTGGTGAAATTAAGCTTCCAGGCACCTCCAGATCCTTTATTTCCTTTCCTAATGCAGGTGGCTTTTTAAGACGGATTACTTGGCACTCACTGTTTTTTTCCCCAAACTCTCAATTTGGCAGCACATGCTGCAGCAATTAATGTGTGTAGCCCAGGAAAAGCAATTCAGCTGCAGATAAGTAGCTTATAACACTTTTATGTTGTAGAAAGACCCAAACTTTGGGAAAGAACTTGTGCTGCCTGGCATATGCAAGCAGTAGAGGTTGGACAGAAGGCTGATCACGGAGTCCCAGGGATATAATGTTTTCCCTCCAAAAACATCAGCTTCTTTTTCACTTCCCTGCTGCAACTACTGTGCTTTGATGGGAGAAAGCCCAGAGCCAGCCAGCAAGGCCCTGCACCCCTTCTCATCATTCTCTCAGGTGAAGCTGGGGTGGTGGCACGAGGGACATCAGCAGAGGTGCGAGGTGGCTCACAGTAAGGCACCAGACCATGCACTCATTGAGCAGGATGCATCTCATCCTGGCAATGAGCCGTCATGTGTCTCCTGTAAGAAGTGTGCATGCTTGCACATGCTGTGCTATGGATGAGATTAATTCAGCATTGCCTTTATTATGTATGTGTGAGGCACTGGTTGCTGAAAACACAAAAAGCTCTGTGGGACTTGTGGTGCCTTTTCCTGAATTACTGGATGAAGCTGAGCTTTGATAAAAGAGAGAAACCACCTATCCAAGGGAAGAAGACACTGGTTTGGACCTGGGAGATAAATTCAGCCTTTAATGTGGGTCTTCCCTGAATTATTTATGCCCACTTGGACAGTACGAGGTTTCCATAATCACTGAGGGGCTGTGATTTCTAAAGTGCTGCTTGCTGCTGGGATACTTGTCGACCAACTCCTTCCCAGTTTATTGGCTTTCCCTTGTGGGGGATTTCATTGCTCATTGGTGTAGAACAAAACTCTGCTGAGCACCATGCCTGCTGCCTGGCGACCCTGCTCTTGTCCTCCACATCCCTGGCATATGCCCACAGAGGGACAGAGAGTAATACTTCCTTATGCTCATGTTTTTGATCTTTTGGTTTCATGTCCCTTAACAAAGCAATTTTTATACAACATGGAGTTATGTCAAAATCAAAATGGGCATAGCAGGTCATTCCTGTTGCTCATATGCCTCCAAATGATGCGCATCACATTAGAGCCCCCATTGTAGGCTGTTTGCTAAAAGCCGTGCAGTGCATGCCTGAGATGAGCATGCACTCCCTCTTTTCTGGTCATGTAATTAGGAGCAGAAAGTGTGTTGGCAAGGCGACCACTCTGGCTGCTGGGATAAAAGGTTTTGGAGTCTGAGTGGTGCTTGTGCTGCTCCAGACACAGCCTTGGTACATTGTACATAAGTGTCCTCAAGTTGTTGTTTGCTTCCTTTTGGAGCCAGTGGTGGCTTTGCAGATACCTAATAATTAATAGTTTGGTTGTTAAATACCAGCTAGCTCAGGCTGAAACTTGATGAAGCTCTACATAAACATGGGCAGGTAGCTTGGGTAGCAAGCAGAAGCTGGACTGGAAGGGGACCCTACATTGTTCTCACCTGATCCCAGTGATGTTCCTGCGATTCTCCAGCTCCTGCTGCCACAGCCTGCTCCAAACCTTGGCCACTGCTGCCACTGAGATAAATAAAAGGAGAAGAGAGCATGAGAGACAGCCAGGCGGCAGTTCCAGAGCTCTGTGTTTCGTTCGTGCAGGCAGCTTTGGCAGCCCTGAGCACAGCGATGCCAGCAGAGTGCCTGGAGGAGAACACCCTGGCACAGAGCTCATGGCTGGCACAGGGCTCCCTGCCCTCGGGGCCAGATGCCAGCACCCACACAACTGCACTGAGCATGGATGTGTGACAGGGCCTCGACTTCGCCACTGGGTTAGGGCTTCTTGTTCCTGTCAAGCCAAACACATAAAAGAGCCAACATTTTTTAGAAGAAAAAACAAAACAAAACAAAACAAAACAAAACAAAACAGAAAATAAATTAAATACTTTGTATTTTTACAGAGAAAACTCTGGGGGTTTTGTAGCATCTTCCAAAGGAAAAAGCCTTGCAGACTGATACTATGTGTTGGCTACACAATATGAGCCAGTATTGCACAGCCTGCACCTGACTTCCTACTTCACCTCCATGTGGACTATTTTGAAGGTGGCATTGCCCAACATCTTTAACAAAAGGGAACTATCCCCTGTGGCTGTGGTTCTCCAGGAAAGCTGTCTCTTCCTCAGAAACAAGGGCCATCACACCAGTGTTTCTAAACTGCCCTTTCCAGCCACACAAAAAGCCCTGCGTGGGACAGACTCAGCCCCACATACTGTAAGGTGAAAAATGCATTGTTCCCCCAGGATCTGATTAAACAGATGCATGGACAGACTTCCCTGGACAAACGCTAAGCAATGAGTTGAGAGGTGAAAGTGCAGAAAAGTACTGGCCCAAGTTTTTTGAGTACTGGCCCCATTCCCCATTTTCACTTTGAGCACCATTCACTGAGCACTCACCATGTTACATTCACGATGCACTACTGCAGTATCACACAACTGGAAGAGTTTCAAGCTTTGCCAAGAGAAAGTAATGTAAAAAAAAAAATTAAAAAAGTATTATTTATCCTACTACTTAGCTTAGCCGGCTGATCATTCTTGCTCACGAATACCACTGGGCCTGGACCCGCAGCGCCCACCTGAAGCTGGCCATGCATAACCAGGGCTAGGGTGGGCTGCAGAAGGGAAAGGTCCTAGGAGTCAGCTGCTTCCTTCATCAGTCTCCCATTTGTCTCAAAGCAGATATTTGCTATTTCCAATAATTCATTAACTCTATTGTTTCACAGTGCGTGCAGCAAAACCTTCATTTTGCCATTAAATCCCTTGCTGCTATTTGTGGCTCTGCTGCTATTCAAAGGATTTTTTCAAGGCTCTGGCTCCCGTTTCTATGCGCTGCTCCTCATAATGGCTGGCACTCCGGGAATCAAAGACTCCATTATATCAATAGATGGTACCTGTCACTTTGTAGCATGCGTTTTATGGCAGGGTATTTATTTTTCAAAGATGCATTCCTCCCGCTGTAATCCTACATGTTCCTCCTTTACACTTGCAACGTGTCAGGCTTTAAAGCGAAGGACAAAGCAGTTGAAAGTAGGAGACTTTCCACCCACCCAGCCCGTTTCTTTTCAGACATGGAGAAATTAAAACATAGGGCTTTGTGGATGAATTGCTGTCAGAGCCATTTGATAACTAGGATCCCTGTAGAAGCTTTTATAACAACATTAATAAAGATGCACCAGCACTAAGATCCCTGTGTGCTGCAGTTAGTATTATTGCCTTTCAGATAATAAATCACATTTTTTTTCAGAGAAAAAAAATTTCCTGCATCTGTGCCAGCGTGATGGCTACACCTCCTGTTTCATGCAGTGCAGTTATTCACTTTTAAGATGCAAAATACCACCATAATTTGACAGGTGCTTCCTCCTCCACCAAGCCCTGGGCCAGGCTTTATTAGCCATTACAAGACTGGATGTGTGCAGAGCATGGGGTCGACGGTTGCTTCCTCCACAACTCCAAGCCTGGAGCCTTGGGGCTGCCCCAGGAGCCAGTCCCAGGCTGGAGAGTTCTGGCAAGGAGGAGGTGCAGAGTCTGGCTCCAAAAGCCACACCTGTCACCATACCAGGTAATGTTACTGGGCTTGTTCTGGGGTGTCTGATACACCTGGACCCCTCATGCAGCATGTGCTCCCCAGGAGCTGTTGGGGACACAGTGAGGATGGAGGTGGCAGACTGACATGGCCCAGGCAGCAGCAGGAGAGATGCTGAGCTCTTGTCTCAGAGGGATGCACAGCAGCTAGGCTGTAAATAAACAAGATAAAACCAATTTTGCTCCTTCAATTCCCATAGCAAGCACAGCTCTAATGAAAGAAGACCACAGTAGATGAGCTGTAAGCAGTTCTAACAGCCAGTGCCTGGTGTTACAGACCAGCAGCATTGGCTCCTCTGGGATACAAGACTATCTGTCTATTCCTAGCTTTAAGTGGTGCCAGTTTGATGTAAGACTGAAAAGGAGCTCCTGAGCTTTTAAGACAGCCACTTACCAAATACTCTAGTTATACAATTTCATAAGTGGACCAGATTGCTTTAATGATGACCAGGTTCCGTATCAGTACTATTCTATTCCAAACCCTCTGTACACTGAGAATGTAATACATTTTATAAAATTCTGCCTAACTGTATTTCCAAATCTTTCTATATCAATGATATCCTTTGGCTTAAGTAGCTTTTCTTCCCCTGTTTCTCTAGAATTTAGCATCATGATGCGTTTGCAGGGAACAACTGCACTCTTCTGCATCTTCTGCTTCTCAAGACAATGTGACCCAAGCCCTGGGCTTTCCATCTCACATCCATCCCACAGAAGTCTGTTGCAGCTCTTGCATTTGTCACAAGCAAGGGACAACACTGCAATGCACAATACTCCAAGTGAAGTCTCAACATGAGCTTCTACAAAACCAAGTGCTGCTTTCGCTCCACTGGAAGCATGTCATCAGGGATAGATAGCCTCAGACAGGATTTGCCTTTCATGGTTGGATCACGCTGGTGACAGTATTCATCCTGACTGGCTCAGTGACCCAGTGCTTTCTCCACACTTTCATTTCCAGATGAGAGATCACCAGGTTTTAGTGAAAATTCTTCACATTAGTCTTCGAATTATCTTGTCCTTTATTCCACTGAAGTTTATTGCACTGTCATCTTCTTTGGGATTGTTGGTTTTTCTGCCTGACATCTTCATCCTCTGCCACACTGATGATGCTTCCCACTTTCATGTCACCAGAAAATTTCAAAGGAACTATTAGTTCTAAGGATGATTACTGAAAATCTATCCCCAACTTAGTGTTTCTATGATTCACTGTGTTTTTCCATGTTAGTTGATAATTTCTTTAATTAGATAGTTCCTATTTTTTTTTTTAAGAAGAGTATAGATTTTTTTTATGTTGCTCTTTGAAGAGTGAGGGTTGCTGCATACCTGAGGCTAATTTAGGTCAATATGGCAGATGTTTCGCCTCCCTGTTCTCATCAGTATTAGCACTGTCCAACCCTCTCATCTCCTGTAGTTCCATTATATATTGCTGTTTATTTGGTGAGTTTTTTTCCTATTATTTTCATATTAGATCTCCAGTCATGGATATTAGAGAAGTTGCTTCTATCCCCCTTCCTTTCCAAGTTAAAATTCTTATTGCGATTTAAAACAGCTTCAAGCCGTGAGGCACAGAGGTGCCAGCAGATAGACAGCTTTCTATTTTTGCACAGATACATAGAATTAACCACTCAGTGTATTTGTGTGAGTGAAAGAGTTGAAAATGCGCTTAAGTGGTGCATTTCTCTTTAAAAATCAAGACACATACCAAAGGAAGACTTTGAAATCAGTACCATTTACCTGTGTGCGCTTGTGAAAAGAGACCACAATATCATATTTTATTTACCTATGGATTCAAGCAACTCTCAGTCCTGGAGAGGCTTTTATGCAGTAGGATAGAAAGGGGGTCTGTGGGGACTCAACAAGGGAGGAGCAGTATTTACAATGCTTGTACAACCCCCAAAAAAGACTTTGGGTTTTTCAGGTAGAAGAGCCCAACTCCCATGACATTCTGGGGCTGCCCATCAGTGACAGCTGGAGTCAGGGTGAAGGTGGGTGGCAAGGGAAAAGTGCTTGATATTGGTGATGGT
Source organism: Aquila spilogaster (assembly GCA_024606505.1). NCBI lineage: Eukaryota > Metazoa > Chordata > Aves > Accipitriformes > Accipitridae > Aquila > Aquila spilogaster. Next base: position 100,972,498 of record JANHGO010000042.1, read on the forward strand.
ATCAAGTTCTGCGTGCGCACACATGCCCAGGATCAAGAGGTTCCCACCAAGGAGGATACATGGAATCAGAAGAGCACGTTTTGCTCTGTTATTTGCCAGGAGGAGCTCTCAAGCTATCACATCACTGTTGAGAGAAGAGAAAGAATGTGTGGAACAGCCCACAAGCTCTCATGCTGTGTTGGAGACACAACTGCTATTTGTCTGTAGACACATCCACTATTACTCTTCAGCTGACATTCTTGATTTGTGGCCCTTAATATCTACAAAGTAATGCTCTTGCTAATAGTAGTCATGCTATTGATTTTCATAGAGGCATTTTACTCCATATGAATCCATTGCATTCAAACCAATTAATCATGCATCACTAACTTAACTGCAATGGTGGTTTTAATGGGAATATTCAAGTAGTGCTTCTCTTCAGGGTTTGTCAACAGCTTCCATCTGAAGACAATTTCAAAGCCTTAAGAAACTGCTTAATATAGTTATTGGATGTTCACCAGTTCATAAGACCCTGCCCCAGCTGCCTCATATATTTTATGCAGAACAAAATCTTCTAATTAAGTAGATGAAAGAAAAGAATTAACATACCACCTAGGGGACTGAACATACATGATTATTAAGCAGTATAAAAAAAATGAAAAAGGCATACCCATCTTAAAAAAGGGATTAAAAATGAGCTAACTGGGGGAGCAAACCTTCATTACACTGCAACAGGGAAATGAAAGAGAGTTTAGGCAGACCTATTGCTGCGTCTGACGCTGCAGGGATGTGCTGGAAGTAAGGTACAAGATTTTTGAAGCAGTTGTGTGTGCTCTTTAAATTCCTCAGTCCATTTCCGTTTCCCTTTTCGGGACACCGTTGGGGAGGTTTCCTCAGAGGCCCCGCACGGCTTGCCGTGGAGGCAGTGATCCTCCCCACCCAGCAGGCACCAAGACCCGGCGTCCCACCCCACGTCTGGCTGCTGCCGTCCCCGTTAGAAACGAAGGCCGTGATTTTCAGTCCGGGTCTGACAGGAACGCAGGGCAAAGATGCATTCCCCTGACCTTCCACAAAGAGTCTCAGCAGCCCTCCTGTCCTGCTCTGTGTCTAAGGACTTCTACTGCTTCAGCAACTATATTTGCTACTGCGTCAATGGTAGCCAAGTCAACTGCACCATCACGCCAACCCACATCCTTCTCCCAGGCCGTATGCACAGCCTATACGTCTGGGAAGCAGAGGGATGATGGACAGAGCCAGAGCATTGATTGTATCCAACCGCCCCAACCATAGGCACAATTATAAAAGTGCTAGCTGGCAACCGCTTTGGGATGGGGACCACGGGAAAGAGGTATTTTCATTCCAGGTTTAACGTGACAAGCTTAAAGACAGAAATGACAGAGCTACTGTGGTTGGTCCATCCCACCTTCCCTTACCTCCAGCTTTCCTTGCCTGCCTGCAGAAGCCGTTACCTTCACCAGGACTTTTTCCAGCTTCTTCCAAAGCAAATGCCTTTGACCACATCAAGATAGTTGTTTGCTCTTTAATGGGCAACAGTTACATTAAGGATATGCTCTTGTGTAACTCAAACACAACGAGGGAAGTAGCTGTCACCTCAATATCAGCAGCATAGCCAGAACTGGAGAGTTAGTCCATGCTAGACTGGGCTCATACAGTCACAAGTCTGAGAGTGGACATCTTAAACCAACTTAAGCAAAAGAGGAGAAGACTAGAGCATGCAATTCAGAGCATGCAAGACCGACTTGATTCGTATGTGCAGCCTTGGAGTAATTTTTGAAGAAAAAGTAATTAAACATACAAAGATGGATGGAAGATTAATGCAACATACCTGTCAGACGAGCCTAGCATCTTTCTTGGAAACTATAATTGATATTTTTAACTATTCTTATTATGCGTTACTAAGACCAAAAATCTCATTTATCTAGACATCTGTGAAACATCTGCTATACAGCCACAGAGGAAATTATTTTGTTTTGAGAAGAATGAGTACAAGCCATGTAGCATGAATAAGGATGCTTGAAGGGAAAAAGTCAACAAGGTGGGCTGGAAGGGATGGTACAATGTTGGAAGGAACAGTACAAGGCTGGAAGAAGATGATGAGCAAAGTTTTTCAAGGACTGGCTCTGGTTTAGTTTTAGCAACATTAATAGTGCAAAAAGAGTACAAGTGGTAACAAAATTTGCCACGTACACCATCCTCAGTATGGGGGACACTGTCTGTCACACAGGGAGAGATAGTCTTGAGGACAGGAGGAATCTCAAAGGAGTACCATAACTTACAAGGCCATGCACTTCAGCAATAATAATAAAAATGTGCGCTGTAGTCTGCGAGTTCCTCAGCAGGCACCAAACATAAACTAATGTGTGGATACATATGTGTGTGTGCACATGCATACTTATGTAAATATATACACTTGCACATATAAACAAGCACATGTGTGTATTCACAGATGTCTCCACGACTTGCAGCCACGACAAAGGCAAGTGAAATGTTGTGGTGACTCCAAGAAATCATGGACTGTCATTGGGGTCTTATACAGTTCTAGTCACTTGCGTACAAGAAAGTTGGATTTTAACTGGACTAGGCACAGGAGAGAACTTTTAGGATGAGCAGAGCTATTCACCGTATTTAGTAGAGAGGACTAGGACACCTTGATTTGCTTTGCGGAGCAAGACCCTCAGGAAGGACGAGGCTCCTCTATATCAGGGGGGAAAACTCCAGGAAGGGAAAAGCTATGTCAGATAACATACAACACTGACACAACAAAAAAATGGCACAAGCCAGCCAGGAAAAAAACAAGACTGGCAATCAGGAGGTGGTTTCTGACCACTGGAGCCGGCAAAAGCCACAAAGTGAGGCCGAGGCAGTCTCAGACGGGATTTGTGACCCAGGGTGCTGGGGGACCAGAAGATGTAAAAAGCCCTTCTGGACTTGTACAGGTAGGAATGTCACAGGCTCAGCAGCACAGATGATTTAGTGGTGAGACAGCTGTAGCTTGTGATGTTTGGTTGAAGGGTGCTTCGTTCTGTGATGACACCAAGACCGACTTCAAGTGAGCCCAATTCCATTGCAAACATCTCATGCAGCTTTATTATCCATAAATCAGTTAGCATATTAAAATACATTACAGGAAGAAATCCTTTGCCTAGGGCCTTTAATAAAGCTTTTAAATGTGCTCTCTTTAGTTTTGTTGCTTCCTGTTTGAAATATATAAATGAATAATCAGTACATCAATTATTTCTATCTATTTTCTAGTCAAAATGCAAAATATCTCTGGCAAGTACCCTTGTTTATTAATTTCTGTGTGATGTCTAAAATAAAATGAGATAATTAATAACAATTATACTTATTATTTAACAATTATACTGAAGAAAAGTCTTGAGGCCTCCACAGCAAATGTTACACAAAAATTGTGGAGAGAGAAAGGAAGCATAAATAGCACTCTGCTGCAAGGGACACTAGAGTCTTCCTCAACATAAATGGTGAGAAATAATTAGGGCAACTTACCCAATTCTTTATCTATGTGCATAATAATACAACATCCCTGTTGTATTTGAGGCACACTGAGTCCATAAACTTGTGGCTATGAAACATAAATACTGTGCACTTACATCCAGTATTGTTCATAGCAGTTATCCTGAAACTGTACACTCTTCTTTCAGACCACCCTTCTTGGACAGAAAGAGGTGAGATGCATTTGTACAGGAATAAGTAAGAACACAGGAATACAGGTTCATCACCACTGATTGTGTCTAACCCTCTAAAACATTTTTCTTCTGTGGCATTGGCAATTATTATTTCTTATAATTTATTATAAAACTAGAACTATTTCAGCAGGATTGGTGAAGATACTCCAGGTTTACATCCAAGATTGAGAACAGAGCCAGAACCACTATTTACAATAGAAAACAATTAAATGAAGCCTATTTCCTTCATATGAGTTATCCATGAATGGATTTAAATGTCATCGTTTTACCTTTATTCAAAATTTTCTAGTGATTTCAGTAGACCCATTTCAGCCCAAGGAATTTTGACAGACAATGGGTGGCAATTCACCTTTTTCATGGGGTGACTAGACACAAACCAAAGACAATACTCTTCTGCAGGCACAGGAGAAAATGGCACCTTTTAAATGCAGAAGGAGGGTCTACAAAGTCTTTATGCCAAGAGAAGCCTAAGCACACCCTCACACAACTATTTATCTCTTTCTTCTTAAATGAACAAATGCTTTTTTATGTAAATATTCACAGAAAGTCAATTAAAAGTTTTTTACAAGAGGAAATTCTTTTCACTTGAATGAGTAACCACACTTTTATAGATATATAGATATGGATATGTGTGGGTGTGTATATATACATATTTTCAGTATTTTCTCAGTGTGAGTAGATACGCTTGACTCAATGGAGTCAATTTTTCCCAAGAGGTAGCTTCTGGCTCCTTTACAGATAGTAACAATGTTATGCTCTGAAGTGTTATTACACTTCCAGAACTGAAGACATGTCTTGATAACAAAAGTTAAGATTTTTGTATATATTTATGAAATTCTACTTATCTCTGTTGGTAGTAACATATCCTCAGGTACAGAAGAAAATGTCTTCAATGCATTAATATTGATAGTATTATTTGCGTCTCAGAATTATGAATGCAGGAAGTTAAAAAATCTTAAGTACTAAGAAGTGCTATGTTGCTTCAAAGATAATCCTCCAGGGATAAATCCCAAATGTCAGCTTTAAAAAGCTTCACATAGTGCATAAACATAAGAGCAGGAAGGCTGCAGGGAGCGAGGTAAAGAAGTTGCATTGTTGCTTTGCAGATACAACTCTCATCTAAACTTTTGTTGGTTTATTTGGACTTTGGATTTTGCATCTTTCAAAGGGTGGAAGAAGTTGACACGAGGCTCAGTTCTGCCTGGTTCGGTCTATGAAACTGAAGATGTAAGTGGATGTGAAATATAAGAAGGGACTTAAAAGAGATTGTTTTCCATTCTTACTTTGTCTTTTTTTTTTTTTTCCCTTAAAGGACAATTCAGCGCTGTCTGAGCTGGAGAACACTAAAGCCCTACAGTCATAAGGACCTTCTCACATCTGAAAATATCGCTACTGCTACTTATTTTTCTCTACACTTCCCTGTTTTACTGTTCTTCAAGCTTTGCCGCAGAGCCGCCAGAAAGAAGCACCACAGCTGGCTAAATTCAGACCATTTAAAGTGTTTCAGGGGAAAAAAAAAAGGAGAAAAATATGCCCCCAAATTGCTGTTTCTTCTTCTATGTTCTGGTCAAACTCAAACAGCTGCAAACTGAGAGTGACAATATTATTGCACACTATTATCCACTAATAGGAGATGCTGAGATCAGCTCTGGTGTAGCCCCATGGATGCTCTCTTGGTGGCATCTGGAAAGTAACTGTGCAAGGCTCTCTGTCACGCCAGCACTGCCGCGAACACTCCTGGTTGTTTTTGGACAGTGGCTGAGACCAAAGGGCTGAAACCTCTAAGAAAGGAGTGAAAAAAAAAATTTAAAAAATTAATTAATATCAAGCTGGAGAGGGACCGACACAGATGGGAAAGTGGCAGAGGGAAAGACAATGAGATGCTTTGGAGCGGGAGGAGGAGCAGCGACCCTGCTGGGGCACTGCCAGGCTTCGCATCCCGGGGGATGCAGGAGCAGCTGGCACCCAACCAGAGACCCACAGCAGGGGGGTGGCCCTGGGGGGACAACCCCCCTCCTCGGGGGGCACGTGTGGCCTTAGCGGGGTGCCGGGCAGAGGCAGGGGTGCGTGCACTGCAGGAGCACCCACACCTCCCACAGGAGGGTCTGCACGTGGGCACCTGCACCCACACACAGGGCATGGGGTGTGTAATCCACACTGCCCGGGAGGGGGGCTCTTAAATGCTGGGGCTATAAAAGCATGCTTAGAAATCTGCAGGCATTCGTTAACGTTTTGCATGTGTCTAGTACTGTGGTTTATCTGATGTGTTGCTGGTTTCAGTCTTGAACATAGAGTTCACTGATTGCAGGTTAAATACGTGCCGCTAATAAATCAATAAATTGCTTTAATCCCAATTTGATTTAAACCATGTGAGCTGAGCAGTTTTTCCTTGCAGTAGGGCTGCATGTGCCAGTGACGCTGTATGAAGCCAGGACTGTGGTGTCCAGAGTGGCAGCAGTGACTGTGACACTGGGGACGCTGTCTTCCACAAGCAATTTTAGCATCTAACCTACCTTCCAATGTTCTCCTGATGGTGATCACCAGAGTAAAGCTATGCACCATGCTCTTCCTATTGAGGTCCGGGGTAATTCTTTTTTTTTGTTTTTCCAGTTTCAAAGAAACATTTTATCCCTCTTTCCAGTTGCCTGTAATGGTTGTGCGGTATTGGATTATTTCAGATAGAAGTTTCAGCAGTGACTAAATGAACTTGTGATTCTTAATGACAGCTGTGAGAGCTCGTGTCTTTGCTTCTGTCATTCATTGTGTTGCTGGACCATGACTGAAGAAACAACCACAATTTGATCAGTTAGAGAAATGCAGTGAAATGCAGAGTAACACCGACTATGTGCATACTGAAAAGGTACCTAAAATAGGCCCAAGCCACCCTTCACTCTCTCCTGCCTGCTGGACAGTTAGAATTCAGATCCAAATCAGGGCATCTTCTACATCATGAAATTCTAATTTTCATACTAAAAAGTATGAAAGAACACTGGCCTGTTCCTATTATGCAGCATTATACACTGCTGACGCTGGGGCGCTCCTGGGTAAATGTCAGCGTAAGCTCTGCGTTGTGGATATACTTCATCGATGTGCTTGAGTATATTACTCAGGGATTTTAGGACAAAGACTACAAAAGTATTTCAGGCCTTGGAATGTTCCATTTCTGGGCAAGTTTCATAAAAAGGACCCAATTCCCAGCAGCTGGTGATAAAAATCTCCGTTATAGACCTAGCTAAAATAAATAGGCAAATCCGTATGGCCCAGATCAGCACACGCCTGCCTGGGTGAACCATCACATTTAATCTATAGATAGAAGAAAAGCGATCAGAAGACTGTATCTCGCTGCATGCTTTATGAACTTTTCCACTGGATTAAAAAAGAAAGAAAAGAGAAGGCTGCTTTGCTGACTGAATTGTGACAGAGGGAAACGAGGCATTTCTCAGGTCCACTATGAGTTGACTGGAAATCAGCCCACCTCCATCGAAAATAGGTTTTTACGTGGAGTTGAACAGTACGCCACGTCTTCCATTCTGCTTCCCGATACACCAGTGAATTTGCCCTAATTTCTTTATCTACAAACACGAAACGTACCGCCGCGTGTTCTGCAAAGTGGGAGCTGTTCTATTTGAGCAGTGACCCCGGAATATCCCGAACCTTCCGCCGCGGATCGACTCCCTCCTTTGGGCCAGAGGTGCTCCCGGCGGCGCTTTACGGCTCGCCGCTTGCCGGCTGCAGAGGCTGATGTACTGTGGCAACAGCAGCTGGCAAATCGATAGTTCTTTGCTGATTAATAACTGATTTTCCACTGACCGCCACGCCGCCTTAGCCCCACTGGAGCTGGGCGGCGCAGGGCGCGCACGGCCGCAGCTCCGCTTTCCATGTGCCAGATGCGAAAACTATGCGAAAACTCCCCCCCTCCCTTTTTTTTTTTTCCTTTTTTTTTCTTTTTTTTTCCCCGCCTTTAATATTTTTTTGCCCCTTCGTTCCACAAAGCCCTACCAGCGCCCACACGACGGCGGCGAGCGCGGGAAGCGCGCATCCCCGGCGCCGCCGCTGGCCGGCAGGTGGCGCTGCAGCCCGCCCCTCGCGCCGCCCGCCGGCGGGAAGCGGGGCCCCGCCCCTCTCCCTCTCCCTCACCCTCTCCCGCTCCCGGTCCCGGTCCCGCTCCCGCTGCGGCGGCGGGCTCCCTCAGGGGAAGGGAGCTGCTGAGGGGGGGGTCCCCGCAGCCTGAGCCTCGGTAAGGGCTTCCTAAGGGCCCTGCTGAGCAGCGGGGGCGGCTGTTGCCTCGGTTCGGGCCAGTTAACGTTCTGCTGTAAGGAAATGATTTTCAAGCCCGTGGTTCGCGTCTTCGTGACAGGCTCCACGGTTGACTTGCAGGTCGGGTTCTGTTTTGGACCGGTTTATTTATGTTCACTTCGGTTTCGTCTCACCGTAGGGGTGAGGAAGGGGCTCCCAGTAACTCCGGGGAAGCAGCAGGACATCCCCCGGTCAGACATCCCGGGGAAGTCATAGAATCATAGAATCGTTTAGGTTGGAAAAGACCTTTAAGATCGTCAAGTCCAACCATCAACCATGCCCACTAAACCATGTCCTGAAGCGCCTTGTCTACGCACTTTTTGAATACTTCCAGGGATGGTGACTCCACCACTTCCCTGGGCAGCCTGTTCCAGAGCCTGACAACCCTTTTGGTGAAGAAATTTTT
>JANHGO010000042.1:100981003-101006730 GCA_024606505.1 Aquila spilogaster
GGGTAGGGTGTGCATTTCAGACCGTATGAGACCAACCTGATTCATATGCAAAGCCTTGGAATAATTTTTGAAGAAGAAATAATGAAACGTGTGAGGATGGATGGAAAATTAATGCAGCATACCTGTCAGATGAGCTTTGTATCTTTCTTGGAAATCATAACTGATATTTTTAGCCGTTCTCATTACGCATTACTAAGATCAAACTCTCATTCATAGATGTCTGTAAAACATCTGCTATACAGCCACACAGGAAATTATGTTGAGAAGAATGGGTATGAACCATGTAGTGTGAGTAAGGATGCTTGAAGGGAGAACATCAGCAGGATGTACTGGAAGGGGCAGTGTGAGGCGGGAAGGGGATGGCAAGATTCTCAGGGACAAGATCTAGTTTAGTGTTATTGCTATTATCAGTGTAAAAAGTGGATGAGAGCTAATGAGATTTGCCAAGCACACAGTCCTCGATATGGAGGAGACAGGCTGTTACATAGACAGATTGCCCCAAGTGCAGGAGGATCTGGAAACGAGGAGAGCTGTAACACACAAGGCCATGCACTTCAGCAATAACAATAAACGTGTGCTATAAAGCTGGGAGTTACTCAGCTGGCAAAAAAAAAAGTCACCAAATAATGTGTGGCTATGTGTGCATGTATACTTCAGGGAATCACAGACTGGCTGAGATGGGAAGGGACCTCCGGAGGTTCAACCCCTGCTTAAAGTAGGACATCCATAGCAGGGTGCCCATGGTCAAATGTAAATATTCACTCATGTAAATGTCTGTGCTCTTAGCCTTGCAGCCAAAGAAGGCAAGTGAAATGTTGTGACTGAGAACACTGACTATCACTGGGGTTGCCAACCACCTATGTGAAAGCTGAATTTTAACTAGACCGGACACAAAGGAGAGGACTTTTAGGATGAACAGAGCTATTGGCTGCACTTAGCAAAGAGGACTAGGACAGCTGGGTTTGTTGAGATGAGGCAAGCCCTCGGGAAGGATGAGGCTCCTCTACATCAAGGAAAAGTTATTTCAGATAAAATGCAAAAACGGTAGAACAGAAAAATAGCATAAACTAACCACGAACAAGAAAAGAGAGACTGGAAGTGGTTTTTGACCACTGAAGTCAGTGAAAACCACAAAGTGAGACCAAGGCAGTCTCAGATGGGATTTGTGACACAGTGTACTGGGGAATAAGAAGATGCAGAAATCCTGTCTGGGTTTATATACACAGGAGAGCTCCAGACTCAGCAGATGCAGAAGATATAAAGGTTAGACTGATCTAGATTTTGATGTTTGGGTGAAGGGTGCTTGATTCCATGTTGGCACAAAAACTGACTTCAAGTGGGCGCAGTTCCACTGTGAACATCTTGTGTACCTCTATTATCCACAAACCACTTATTGTATTAAAATACATTACAGGAAGAAGTCCTTCATCTAAGGTTTCTAACAGAGTCTTTAAATGTGTTCTGTTGTCCCCCATTTAAAATAAATAAATAATCTGTACATTAAGTATTTCTGTTCATTTCAGAGTGTACCAGTCAAACAGTAATGCGTCTCTTGTAGGCACACTTATTTATTAATTTCTGCATGATGTATAAAAGAGAATTAGATAAATAAGAACAATTGTACTTATTATTTAACAATTATATGGAAGAAAAATCCTGAGACCTGAACAGGAACCATTACACAAAAAACATGGAGAGATAAAGGCAACATAAATATCGCTCTACTGCAAAGGACGCTAAGGGTCTAACTCGATATAAATGTTAAAAAGTAATTATGAGAACCTACCCAGTTCTCAGTCTATGTGAATAATAATACAACACCCGTGTTGTTTTTGAGGCACACTGAATCCATAACCTTATGGTTATGAGACATAAATACCACGCACTTACATCTAGTATTGTTGATAGCATTTATCTTGATACTGTAAACTCTTTTGGGCCATCTTTCTTGGATAGAAAGAGGTGAGAGGCACATCTGTGTGTGAGCAGTGAAGAACTGTTCACCACCACCGATTTTGTCTAACCCTCTAAAACCTTTTACTCCTACAGTGAACATTTGACCTAATCACGATACAGATTCTATTTTATCGTGATTTACTATAAATGTAGAACTACTTCAGCAGGAGCAGTGAAAATACTCCAAGTTTACAACCAAGTATGAGAATAGAACCAGAACTATTTACAATAGAAAAGAAATAAATGCAGTTTATCTTCTTTGTATCCATTAACCATAAATGGACAGAAACATCATTGTTCTATATTTATTCAGCATTACAGTGATTTCAGTAGACCAGTTTCAATTCAAGAAATTGTGATGGGCAGCTGGTGACAAGCCACCTCTTCCATGGGGTGAACAGACAAAAACAAAGCAATAATCTTCTGAAGTCACAGTAGAAAAGAACACTTTCTAAACTCAGAAGGAAGGCTCTACAAAGCCTATCTGCCAAGAGCAGCCTAAGAACCCCCACATCCAACCATTTGTTTCTTCTTATAGGGAAAATGATTTTTATGAAAATATTCAGTCATTTAAAGTTTTTTTGCAAGAGAAAACCCTTTTCACTTGAAGGATGAACCACACCTTGATATACGTATAGAAGATACTGAGATATATCTTCAGTATTTTCTCAGTGTGAGTAGAGATGCTGACTCACTGGAACATCTCTCCTGAGAGGTAGCTTCTGGTTCTTTACAGCTAGTAGCGGTGTTATGCTCTGAAGTGTTATTACAATTACAGCACTGAAGGCATGTCATGATAACAAGAGCTAAGATTTTGTATGTATTTATGAAATTCTACTTATCTCTGTGGGTAGTAACATATCCTCAGGTACAGAAGAAAGTGTCTTCAATGCATTAATATTGATAGCATTATTTGTGTCTCAGAATTATGAATGCGGGATGTTCAAAAAAAAAATAAAAATTCTTAGCACTTAAGAAGTTCTGTGTTGCTTCAAAGATAATCCTCCAGGGATAAATCCTCCTGTCAGCCTCAAAGAGCTTCACAGAGTGCATAAACATAAGAGCAGGAGGCTGAAGGGAGAGTGTTGAGGATGTTGCATTTTGTCTTTGCAAATATGACTCTTGTCTAAACTCTAGCTCGTTTATTCAGACTTGGCATTTTGTTTCAAAGAATGGAAGAAGTCAATCTAAGGCTCTGCTCTGCCTGGTTTGGTCCAAGAAATGGGAGTGCATGTGACACAGAAGAAGGGACTCAAAAGAGATTGCTTGCACTTCTTATTTCTTCTTTTTTCCCCCTAAAAGACAACTCAGTAGCATTTGAGCTGGAGAACTCTAAAAGCCAGAAGCTAAAATGGCCTTCTGAAAGGCCAACTCTCATCTGAAAATATCACTACTACTGCTAATTCTTCTTAATGCTTCCCTGCTGGACTGTTGCTCAAGCTTTGCCATAAAACCATCAGCAAGAAGTAGCACGACTCTCAATTTGAACCACTTAAAGTTTCTTGGGATGTAAAAAGAAAAGGAGAAAACCGTGCCAACTAATTACTGTTTTGTTTTGTTTTTTTCCATATTCTGGTCCAATCTGAGATTCACAACACAGTGAGTGTCTATTATGCACTAGTGCATACTAACATGAGATGCAGAAATCAGCTCGCGTATAGCCCCTAGGATGCTCACTTGGAGATGTCTGGAGGGTGACCATAGGAGGGGCAATCTCACTCCAGCACCAGTGAAATGCTCAATTCTGCTTCTGGGCAGTGTCTGGGATCAAAGGGCTGAAACTTATTTAGGAAAATCTGAGGAGTAAAATATACTAACTCATGTCAAGCTGAGGACCGACACAGACAGGAAAGTAATAGAGGAAGAAAGCATTTCTGCACAGGAAAGGAAGGAGTTAAATGTAAAGGGAATGCTGTCTTGAAAAGAGGCTAAGGGAAAAAATAAACCAGGTTTATAAAAGGAGGAAGAGGTTTAGAAATATCAGGTTGAAAATAAACAAGCATATCTAGAAACATAAATACCATTTAAACAGGAAGAAAATCACTACAAGGGAGGGAGTGAAACTATTACAACAAACAACTCAGTTTTATAGCAAGCTGCTTATAGAGAGGATCTTAAAATTCTGGGCTTGTTTTTCACACAGTGTGACTGCAAAGTACAAAGCACATCTTCCCTGCCTCAATCAGCACTCAGCGTCTCTGGCTGGATGTCTTCATCCCACCAAGGTGGCCAGACTAAGCGGGAAGCAACAGGGAGAGCGTTCCCAAAGTCTTGTCCTGGAGAAGAGACTCAGTGCAGGAGGTTCCATCACTTCCTCCATCCCTCTGGACCAGGAGCACACATACAGAGCTGCTGCTGCCGGCAGCACTGGGGAAGCATGTGGGGACCACAAAAATGATCCGTGGAATGGACCACCTCTCCTACAAGGACAGGCTGAGAGAACTGGGGCTGTTCAGCCTGGAGAAGATAAGGCTCTGGGGGGCTTTCAGGCTTTAAAGGGGAGCTTCATGAAAAGAAGAGGACAGACTCTTTAGCAGAGTCTGTTGTGATAGAACAAGGGGAAATGGTTTCAAGCTTAAAGAGGGTAGATTCAGGTTAGATATATGGAAAAAATCTTTTACAGTGAGAGTGGTGAGGCACTGGAAAAGGTTGCCCAGCAATGTGATTGATGCCCCATCCCTGGAGACTTCCAGGGTGAGTCTGAATAAGGCCCTGGGTAACCTGGTGTTGCAACAGGATGTCCTTGTTCATCTCAGGTGAGTTGGACTAGATGACTTTCAGAGGTCCTTTCCAACTCTAAAGATTCTATGATTTTATTCTATGATGATATGACCCCGTGGTGTGCCAATGGGACTGCATGGCAGCAGCACAGCTGCATACAAGCGAGAGCACCCATGTCTCCCCACAAAGGTCTGCATGCAGAGCACTTGCACCTACACATGGGGCGTGGAGGATATAGCCCACATGGCCTGGGAGGGAGACTGCTCCATTTTGGGATCACAGAGAGGTGCATAGAACATCATGGGTGGTCATTAACATTTTGCAAATGTTCAGTACTGTGGTTTACCTGATGTGCCGCTGATTTCAGATCTGAACATGTACAGTTCATTGATTACAGGTTAAACACATGCTGCTAATAAATCAATAAATTGCTTTTATCCCATAGTGTTTTAAATCATGTGAGCTGACTAGTCTTTACTTGCAGTAGGGCTGCATATCCCTGTTCATTGCAAGAGAGTTGGATTAGATAACCTTTAAAGGTCCCTTTCAACGAAAATAATCATATGATTCTACATGCTAGTCATGCTGTATGAAACTGAGACCGTACTACCCTTAGTGACAGCAGTAGCCATGACACCTGAGTCACTATCTTCCATGAGTAATTTTAGGATAGAACCTATTTTTCAGTGTTCTCCTGATGGTGACTACCAGAGCAGTAGCCAGTAGCTCTAGTTTCATGGAGACATTGTTTCCCTTTATAGTTGCTTGTAATGGTTGCAGGGTATTGGATTATTTCAGATGAAAGTTTCAATGGTGAGTAAATGAACTTGTGATTCTTAATGACAGCTGTGAGAGCTGTTGTCTTTGCTGCTGTCATTGCGTTGCTGGACCATGACTGAAGAAACAACCACAAGTGGATCAGCTGGATAAATGGAGTGAAATGGAGTGAAATGTAGAGTAAACCAGGCTATGTGCATACTGAAAAGGCACCCTAAACAGATGCAGGCCTGCCATCACTCTGCTGACTGCTGGACAGCTAACACTGAGATCCAGATCAGAGCACCGCCTAGGTAATGAAATTATAATTTTCATACTAAAAAATATAAAAGATCAGTAGCTGTTTGCATTGTGCAGCACTATGCACTGCTGGAGTGCTGCTGGCCACATCAGCGTGTGCTCCGTGCTGCAGATCTGCTCCAATGATATGCTGCAGTGCAACAGAAATTTAGGTCTCCAAAAGGTCCGTTTCAGAGCAGGTTTATGAAAAGAACCTGGAGCCCAGTAGCGGGTGAGAAAAAGCCTTCATTATGGATGTGTTTTAAATAAACAGGCAGGTGTGTACATTCAGGTGAGCGCACGTCTGTCCCAATGGAGTGCTGCACGTGGTCTGCACTTGGACAAAAGGAGCCAAAGGACCCTGGTGTTCACCTCTGGTGAACATTTCCACTGCATTAAAAGAGAGAAAAGAGCTGGGTGACTGCAGGCTGACTGCAGAAAGAGGAGAAGGAAGGATTTCACAGGCTCGCTCTGAATTTACTGGAATAAAACCTTTTAGAAAATCTTGTTCATTGTGATTAACCCAGACTACGCTGCTTTGGTACTCCTGCCTGTGAAACACACCCACAGGCGCCCTGTGTGAGCAGTGACCCCAGGAATCCCACATCCCCACCCCCACTGACTCGCTTCTTCGAGCCAGAAGTGGCCCATCTCCTACGGACACCATAGCTGGAAAATCGATCCCCCTGGGCTGATTAATAACTGGTTTTTCCACCGATCAAAACGCCCGTCCTGCATTGGCCTGGTTGCAGCCAGCGGCGTGGCACCCTACAGCGGCACACATCGGCTCCAGAAACTCCATGCTTTGCACGTTTTCCCTACGCTTTGCACAACCGGGCCAGGCCGGGCCGAGTAGGGCCGGGCCGGGCGGGGCCGGTATCTGTCCGCCAGGGGGCGCTGCGGCCGCTCATGGCGCCGGTCCCGCACGGCCCGCGACCCCAGGACGGCGGAGGCGGCCGTTCCCTCATGAAGCTGCGGTTCGCGCCAAAATTATGTCAGTGCCCGCAGTTAACGCGCCCCTCATGGGCTCCGCAGTTAGCTCAAAGCGTGTGAGTTCCGTTTTGGGCCGTTTTATGTGCAAGAGCTCTGCGGGGGACCGTTCCAGGAGGGGAACGCTGGACCATCAAGTCCCGTCCTTATTCAGTCCAAGCCCTTAGATGTACTCAGGGTCTCCTCGTGAGCCCCCTAAATGTACACTGTGACCCTGCGAGGTGTCCAGGATTGGTATGAAAACCAGAAATGCCACTGCAAGGACCAGTCAGCTTCACAATGTCAGACGCTTCATTTCCCACTTGATTTTGTGTGGCTCTTATGATACCGTTTGCCTGTAAGTTACGGAGCTCCTTATCGCCCAGATGTCTGCTGGTGGAGGTTTCTGTAACCAGCCCAGCCGCCCTCACAAGCAGTCAGAAGAAGGCTGTCCTGCCTCCTGTGCTGCGAGGCTGTCCCTCCGGCCGTGCTTCAGCTTCCCAGCCTTGCTGCGCTGCTTACGATTTTTCAGCAAATGAACATGACCGCCCTTAGTTCTTACAGATAAACTCCTGTGTGTATCGTGTCAAATGGAAATGCGCTCAGCGATGTAAAATCAAGGTCCTGGTGCTCGTTCACATTAGAGACCTTTACCTAACTCTGGCAAATTGCGTTACATTTATATCCAATTTAATGCTTCCATAAAATGCCAGTCCAGGCTGTAAATAAGGAGTTGACCCTCAATCATTTTTATTGACTTAATGCTGAAGCCCTGACAGCACTGTCAGGGTTACTGCACTTCTGCACGATGAGAGGAGCACATGGGCTGGCACTCGCTCATTCTGACTCAGCTGCACACTTGTCCCAGCGTTTTCTAATGCAGAACAAAGATTTATTTCCATCACCTTCCACTGAGACAGGACAGAAGTGCTGCCCCTGAAGGCCACTGCCCTGTGCTGGAGTGGAACTGGGAGTCCTGACAGGCTTCTCTCCCCACCTGCGCTGGCTTAACTTCATTCTCCTATTCAGTGGATACACACCTGTTTTTTGTCATCATTAATGAAATAAGAATCACGCCTGTTGCTTATGCCCTAAATTCCTATTACCCCCTAACAACCTTGCAAAGACATCCCCGATTCTGTGTTCAGAAAATTTCCTTTGTTCCCCCTCAGTGCACCGTTAGTAATAGCTAAGTAGTGGACTTGAAAGGCAATAAATACATCTGCATTTCTAAGCATGGCTGATGCTTGCTTTCTTTGAAATTACTTACATGTGGCACCTACTTGCCTGAGTCATTAATTCTTCTTTTGCAGAGACCGTCTCCATTATTTTTATGCTTTGTCCTTGGTGTTTGCTTACATTGTCCCCGTTTTCCATGTCAGAGAGCGCAAGGTGCTGTACCCCATTAAGGATGACTAATACACGGACAGAGAGGAAAAAAAGAGATTAAACCGGAAAGAAATGCATACTAAAAACATCGCATAGTACTTAACGGAAAGCCCCACTGCTCATATGAAAGCAATCTTATGAGAGGAGACTCTGGCTATTAGAAAGTGAATGCACATGACTGGGGTGGAAATACAATTAAACTACCAGAGTAAAATAACAGAAAATGCGGCAGCAAGGTTAATAATAAACTCCAGTCATGAAAGCACGAAGTGTAGAAAGGAAATTGCACTGCCAGTCATCGTCTCTTTATTAGGGAACTCATTAAAACCTAAGCAGTGCAACTTCTTGCAATGGAAAATGCAGACGGGTCTGTCCTGCAGAGACTGCAGCACCGCTCCCAGTGCCCAGGAAAGCACTGGGCACAGCGAAGGGGAGATCACTGTGGTACTAAAGTCATATTGTCTTTAATTAGTTTATGAGCATTCTGTGCATGTGCATCACAAGCACAGCTTATTACACAGTACTACTCCCTTGGCTTTCCTTTATCTCACTCTGCCTCGCATACCTTGCAATTTAAAGCCCCATATTTCAATTCCATGACAGAACAATCTGATGCAAAATCTTCTCTCCTTACTGCTTCAGTCATCCTGGCTCATTTTATTCCTACTTTGCCAGTTCTCGGCTCTTTCCATGTTGACTGTCCTTCCAGCTCCATGTGTCGTACTCCTGAATTCCCTCTTCACATTCCTTTTCCCCCCTGTCCTCTCTTGCCTCTGCCTTCCCTTAGGAGCAAACACATTGCCCCCTGCTTGCACCTGGCCCCTGGGGTACCAGCAGGTGGGGATGAGAAAAGGCCAGAGAAATCAGGAGTGATGAGGTGAGGGAAGGAGACCAGACAGTGTGCTCCTGTGTATAATTTTTGCCCAATAAAAAAGGAAAATAACAGTGGAAAAAGAAATCTGATGAAAGCAACACATTTACAGAAACATTTCAGTTCTGGGTCTTATTCAAAGTGAAGGCTCTGTCAATACAATTTGCTGGGACTCAAAGACCTTTAAATAATTAGAATAACTTTTCTGCATCTAATTTGAAAAGTGCAAGGGTTGCCAAAATATGTGTTGTTTCATTGTATTCCTCTGTGGGTATGTTAGAAGCACAGACTCAAGGTGCATTTGTATTTGGAGCTCACGGTCTTTAGCTTGTGCTCTCCAGCTAAGGAAACTCAAGGTGAGAACACCACTGGTGACCCTCAGAGCCCATTTAAAACCTTATCCCACACTGCTTGCAGGGCCCGTGTGTTCACAAAAAAAGTAGGGAGGCCGTAACTTTCTGTGAAATTTGATATATTCAAATGTGTATGAGAGCAGAACTGTCGAATGTCTCACAGCACCTTTCTTTCCATGTTAGGGTTCTGCTGAGGGAGGGGTGAAGGTAAGGGGCAGCTTTGTTTCCAGGAGCCTTCCCCTTTGCTCCCCTGGTTCCTCCTCTGGGCTTGCTGTCTTCCTGTACCCTGAGGGAGCTCTGGAGGGCTGCTTCGCTTTCCCCTGCCTTTCTTGCTGTTGTTGCCTATTTTCCTGAAAATTGCTTTCTCCACCACTGCTATGGGATTTCACACTCTGAGTTTTCTAAGCCTTTCGCGGCTGCAGTGGCCCTCAGTACACGGCTGCCAGAAGCAAACAATTTGTGTGAACCAAACCTGGGTAAGAGGAAGTGTGATTAACACTGAACATCATCAACACACCATTCGTGGTATCACTGGTGGCAAAGAGACTTCCAATCTGCAGATCACCAGAGGACTGGGTGGCGGGCTCTGCTGAGTCCCCACCGCATCCTGGGGCCATTGGGCTGCATTGGGGTCCTGGTGCCTATGGTGACACTGACAAATGTGGTCTTTAGCCCTTCTTCTGGGTTTGGTCTGAGGTCAAGGAGAGCCTGCCAAACCCAGCAATCAGCAAACAGAAACGTTTCCCAAACTGCCGTGTTTGCAGGGTGGTGCTGCAGTGGAAAAGGGAGGTGTGGGGACGGCATCAAGCCATAAAGCTGGGCTTAGGAAAATCCAACTGTTCCTAATCTCTGATATGCGCAGTGGGTGGTGAGAGGAGAACCACCAGTGTGCTTTTCTTCTGAGTGTATGGCTGTTGAGGCACTGAATTTAAATCTCCTACAGTTAAGCTTAAGCTTGAGGAGAAACACTTGAAAAAATGTAAACAAGAAGTGACAGAATCCAGACCTTAAACACCTACTCTGATAGCCTAAGAGAAAGCTTTTAATAGCGGGGAAAATAATCCTCTGACAGAAAATAAGCCATAGGGGAAAAAAGCGTAAGCAGCAGCTGTATATTTGCTGAGATTCTGGGGAGGCAAAAGAGGGTTTCCTCTTGGGATCAGGATGGGATCCAGAAGTCATTGCCGAGAACAATAACCCTCAAACCTCCTCCCCAAATTGCGCAGGCATTTTGCAGTCCCTGAAGGCTACCAGCATCCCCCTCCCATCGTGGTTCTCACTTGGTGGCCTTCTCAGCTGCAAAATTTAAACTACTCAACTACAAATTGGTTTACAAACAGCGGCTGGCACCTTGTGTTTTAGCTGGAGTCACTGGTGATGTGTCCAGGCTTCCTGGAAATGTATTCAGAAAGGCTTGTATTGATTTAGACCTCCATGCTGATCCATTATTCCCAGTGAAAACCTCCAGGGGCTGAGATTTGTTTCTTCAGCTGATGATCGTGGCAAACAATCCCCTGCCCCCATCAGACAGGGCACTTGACAAAACCAGTTTGGGGAAGACAGAGACGTTTCATTTGACGTAGAAAATAGTGTAAGAGAATTCTATTATCCTGGGTATTCAATTTGTCTTTCCTCCTCTTGGCTTTACCTCTTGACACTGCTCTGGTGGAGGCTGAGCCAAGCAGTCAAGCACCACACTGCACGCAATTGAGCTGTGAGTTACACTGATCCCAGCTTTGTGATAAGCTCTCTGCAGGGTTGGAGCCCACCTGCACTGCGAGATTGGGGCATTATTGAAGAACCCTTTATCAGGAACCCTGTGTAGGGTTACATGTAGGGTGCTACTGGGATAGGAACCCTGCCAAGGAGAGGCTGTGCCAGCCGATGCAGAAGGCTGAGGTTAAAAAAGGGGACTAGCCTTTTCTTTGTAAGAGTGGTAGGAGCAGTTCTGGTAAGGCACAGCTGTGTTTTAAATGTGGGGTTAATAAAATTCTGCTGTCCTTTTATGCTGTGCATTAAGGAGGAGCACTGAGCATGACTGCTTTGAACAGATTTGGTAATGAGACCTCATGCACACAGCGCTGCGATACGGCTGCTTCAATCCAAGAGAGCAAAAGGAGTGTCTGCTGAGCTTGGAAGACTGTCACACTAATGCCTCCCAGCAGAGAGAACGGGGTGAGATGGACACTGATGGGCAAGGGGTAATGCGAAGTGGGCAGAGGAGAGCCATCCCGAATGCCCATATCTATTTCTTGTTGATTGTGTTTCTTCTTCTGCCTCCAACACCCCCTCCCCAGCCCTCTGCAAAACTCGTTGTGTTTTCTTCTTTGAATGTTTTTCTTTTTCTGTGTTTGGGAAGAGTTGCTCATTGAGGGAATGCAGATAAACAGTTGCATTGCCTAGGTTTGGGGGCTGGACAAGACTGTTGGTATTTTTCAGAGGGCAAAGGTTTAGGTAATTCTAATTCAGCGTAAATTCTGCAAACAACTGTCAGAAAAGTAACAGCACTCCCCTGTACTCACTGTACCTCATCTTTTTTTTTTTTAATCTAGGAGATTGGGCAACCGTGATTGTTGTCTGATCTTATTTAATATTTAACATGTTCTTTATATCACTTCAGTGTCTGCTTATTTTTTGTAATTCTGTTTTGTTTTCTCCCTGCTGGAATGTTAAGAAATCAGGCGAGCAAGTTTTATTTCCAAAAAGCTATAAGCAGTTGAAGAAAAGGTTTTAATAAAGAAAATGCCTGTTTTATTGCATTGCTGTGTACAGCAGCAATATCAAGAAGGTATAAAAAGCATGCAGCTCCCTATAGAGGAGAAGAGGTCTGTTTATCACCAAAAAAAATCCTGTTTAGCATTGAAGGAAACATCTTAGTTTTCTGTAAGAGCTTAAAACCCCCCAGTGCTTCTTTTAGTCCTCCACTGCTGTCCCACAGCCACTTATTGTCTCTGTTTGAAATTAGATTATGAATTCTCTGTGACTACAGCTTCTCTGTAGTGCAAGCAGTGCTGTGAGCCCTTCATCCCCGTACCTTCTGTGTCATTATCCATCCCTGCAAAGAGGCAGTGCTCAGATAAGGATGGATGCCTTTTATTTACACTGTACTCATATGAATTACACAAAATGAGTGTCCTCCTGAAAGCTTTGGGCAAACAGTGGCTGATGCTCTGACCCTGTTAAGTCAGTGGTGAAGCTACTGCCGACTGCCAAACAGCAAAATATCCATTTTGAAATTCTAATGCCTCTCAACATCTAAGCTGACACGGTGGACACGTGAGTCTGCTTTGATGAGGAGGGCCTGGGTGTGAGTGAAAGCAGCACATCCAGGATTTCAGATGTTTTGCACCCGTCACAGAAAAACACTGACATAAGAAGGAGGAGCTGCATTTTTAAAATTCCTGCATTAAACACAAATGTCTAAACGTAAATTTGACATCAGTCACAGAAAGCTGGAAGAACAAGACGAATGCTAAAGTAATTAGAATGAGCACTGCTAAGTGGTGCATCTGAATGCAGGTATTAACCAGCTTTCAGAAGTATTTTTACCTTACGTTCTGCCCATGCAACTTTCATTCATGCCCACTATAAATACACGTTCAGGTGAAGATGATGGATCATGAGTGAGGAAAAAGGACTAGAAAATCCAGCTCTTATATATATGTAACATATATAACGTCATCCCTTAAAAGATTGTGAGTAAGAGAAATGGTTCAGACTTTACAATAAACAGTGATCTATAAAGTGCTTATCTGTTTTGGAGTGACTTTGATGACTGTGACTCCATCTCTACATTTTAATATATTTACAATAGTTTTGTCATATGGAGGTCAGGGTGGAATTTGAAATCTCTGTGCTATGCTTGATCCACAAGTGTTTGCATATAGCTTTGTAGATGAAGTTCTCTGAAAAATCTAAATATGTACAACAATAGACATGATTCCTTTTGTCTTTTATTCATCAAAATAAATAAATAAATAAAAGGTTAGTTTTGTCCAGACAGTTAATTTCAACAAGAGCACAGGAGCAGAAGACGGAATATCTAGACAGGCTAGTTGTATTCCTGTCAGCTGGCTTTGAGGAAGTTTATCCAAGAGCAAATTAGGACGTGAATACCTTCTGAATGGCTGATGATCATTTCTGAAAATTGCAAGTGGATGGGGAATCCCAAAAGATGTGACAAAAATGCATTCAAAATGTATCTTAAGAGCAAGATTAGGAAGAAACCTGTGGAGATGGATGAGTTCCTCTTTGGTACCTGGAAATATTATCACCAAAGGGTTATTTCATAAACAACAAAACAGACAGTGTTTTCTGTTAAGATCGTATTGCTTGATGCTGTTCTACACAAAACTCTTTACTGTGGTTAGAAGACTAGCAAAAATTAGAGAGATCATCTTCCAACTCTCCTGCTGTGGGCAAAGACCAGGTTGCTCAAAGCTCCATCCAGCCTCAACACCTCTAGGGAGGGGTCACCCACACCTCTCTGAGCAACTTGTTCCAGCGTCTCACCACTCCCACAGTGAAGAATGTCTTCCTTATAATAGTCTAAATCTTCCCTCTTCCAGTTTATAGCCATTACCCCTCATCCTGTCGCTACATGCCTTTGTAAATAGTCCCTCCCCCCCTTTCATATAGGCCCCCTTCAGGTACCTGAAAGCTGCTCTCAAGCCATTCTCCACCCAGCCTGTATTTGTGTTTGGAATTGCCCCTGTCTAGATGCAGGACCTTGGACTTGGCTTTGTTGAACTTCATGAACGCTTTATGGGCCCCCCTCTCAAGCCAGTTCAGGTCTCTCTGGATGACATCCCTTCCTTCTAGTGAGAAAGCATTTATATTGACCAAACTGCAGCTTAGAACAATCTCAAGTGATGTTTTCGTAAGTAAGCTGAATGAAAATAACCCTGAAAAAAGGTGATGTCCAACCAATTAATATTCAGTATTTGAGCTTATCATTCAGTGAGTTGCTTAATTGAGATGACACAAGCAGTGGGGTCCTGTAGAAACTTGTGCTGATGTGTTTGCCTTTGCCCTGCTGCAGAAAAGCATCCAGATGGTTACAGTGGAGTGCAACTGAAAGTAGAAAATACAGTGCAGTTGCAAAATATTCAAATGCCCTTGTGAGACGCATTAATGGGTATAAAATATAGGAAGCAGTTCTTTTACTCAGCTTGGCACTACTGACCTCGTCTGGAATACTGTGTCCATCTTGGGGCTGAATATTTTTAGAAGAATGTAACTTTGAATCATGCAACTCAGAGGTGAGCAATGTGATTGGCAAAAATATGGCTTCTTGGGAATGGCTGGAATAATTGAGCCTGTCTTTTCTAGCAGGAAGACAAGGATGATGATGTGAGACTTGCACGCATAAAATATGTACTCTTCCTCCAAAATTAGTAGGAAAATAAATAATCTTGGTTGCTGAGAAGGAAAGTAATTTAGATTAGATGTAAAGGATGAACTGAGTAGACAACAGAGCATTACCACAGGGGCTGCTGGCTTTCTTTACAATGAACAACTATAAGAGCAGCTGAGAAAAGTGTAAGTCTGCTGCTTCTGCCAGCCATCCAAAGATTGCTTGGACAGTTTACCCAGCTACAAGCCAGTGATGACCTGAGTGAGCTGTGTCGGATCAACATTCTCTGCCCAGCTCACAGTTTCATAGAAAGATCTCTCACATGGTGGGTCTCCCTGAACGGAGAAGGATGAGAGACATTTGGGAGAATGGTGGTTGGGAACAGACAGTCTGTCTGCTCAGAGCTCATTCTTCGCTCAAGTATGAGGATTACCTGGAAAATCACAGAATCACAGAATATCCTGAATTGGAAGGGACCCACAAAGGTCATCAAGTCCAACCTCTGGTCCCCCCATTGGATCACAGCAAAATCAAACCCTATGTCTGAGAGCATTGTCTAAAAGCTCCTTGAACTTAGGCAGCTTGGGGCCATGCCTGCTGCCCTGGGGAGCCTGTTCCAGTGCCTCATCACCCTCGGTGAAAAACCTTTTTCTAACTAACTCCCCACCTGTCCCCCACCTGATGCAGCTCTGTGTCGTTCCCTCGAGTTGTGTCACTGTCACCAAAGTATGGGAGAGCCAGGAACACTTTATGTGAAGTACAAGGGTAGCAGCAGAATACACCTGAATCTGCAACAGAAGGAGGTGACTGAGAAGCTATTCCTGGATTCAAGATTTCCGTGCTGCGCTCTTGGGACAGTGAGGGACCCATGAACCTTTGATTTGGTGGTCCATAGTCTGCCTACAGAATCATCATTCAGTTATTCACCTTTAAGGACTTGCCAATAAAGCTAGAATGTAGTTTGGGAGATATTTTGAACCTTGGCACTGATCCATCACTTCAAAATGTGTGTAAATCATTAGATGAAATAACCTCTAAAGGTCATTTTCAGCCTCACATTGCAGAGGTTTCTGAGCAATGGTAGAATATTTTCACTCTTCTTTGGAATAACAGCAAGACTAAAAATGGAATAGCAAATAATAGATAAAAAAGATACGGTTTCAGTATCCATTACTGACAGAGCAAGTTCATGAGGCTTTTCTATTTATGCTATACCTAGTAGAATGTTAATGCAGATTTGAAAGAGATGGTGTGTTAAATTATGCCATTTGAGAATTATACAACATCTCATCTTTAGTGAAAACTTGTGGCAAATAGCTAAACTATGTAAAACTGTATTATTTGAGAATTACACAGGCTGTAATTTGAGAGGAAGGTTGTGACAGGTGCAACTACTTGCCTTTTCTCCTCACAAAGGATGAGATGCTTTATTCTTCTCAAATGCTATAACTGGTCAAGGAAAGAATAGTACTCCTTAAAACAATATTATAAACCTGAATCCTTAAGTTCCACCTGCCAGGAAGAGAAAAAAATGAAAGATTCTGCATATGGTATCTCGGTGACATGTACTGAATTTCAAGCTGCAGGGCAGGCAATCTTCTGTGGAAACACCCAAATTTAATGCTTCAGGACTTCGCATCTGTGAAAGCCATATCATTACACTGACACACAGGGTTGGTTTAAGGCACATTTTTCTTGGGACCTGTTACTTGTGCTTATCAGAAAAATCCCCTGGAATACCAATGCCTTATATAGCCTCATTCTCTGAAGGAAGGGACTGATCTGGCTGAGTCTGTGCTACAAGCACCATCTGAAGCTGAATTCCTGCCTTCAAGCCTCAGCAAAGCAGGGACCATCCCTAGAGCACAATAGTGCTCTCATCCAGCCCCGATTATTAAATTGCAGCAAATGCTACCACATTTCTTTACCCAGCTCTAACCCTTAAATTGATAAGGAATCGAAGTGTTTGAACATGATGAATAGCAATGTAAGCTATTTACATAATCACTGTTTACATTCTGTTAGAGGTGACAAAATCATCAAGAAAAAAATTGTCAGTGTTGATAAAGAGCATATCAGTAAACAGCAGATTAAGCAGGACACAGAGAGCCTTACAGCCCAATTATACATAATTTGCCATGGACATGGTTTGAGAAAGAAATGCACACAATGACTTAGAGAAAATTGCTTAGCTTGGCCACATCCTTATTAACAAAACAGCAGTGCCTGAGGGCAGATTGTCCTTGAAAAGTAACTCCTGGGAATAATAGCGTATCCTCATCCTTTGCCTTGTAAGGCAGAGGAGGTTACCTTATCCTTCTAATGATGCAGCCTGAGCCTCCTCGAAATTTAGCTGACCTTTGTGCTTTTTCATAGCTGCCCAGACATGCCCCCAGTCCCTTGGAGAGCCACGATCTGCAGCACCAACCAATTATGGGCCTTCAGCAGTTCATTTTAGGGGAACTATGCAGTGGTTTACTTCTACTCTACAACCAGGATGCTGTGGAGATGTGTAGCTGCAATACATCTCCCAGCTCTGGTCTGCAGTTTTACCCAGTGAGCATTCTTGCATTCTACCCGAAGTCTTATTCCCACCTTGTGTTGCACACATGCATTGACTGCAAGCACTGAGGGAAATCAAGATGCCAAAGAAGTGGGTGTGTGATCCTCCCTGCAGCCTAAGGAAAATGTCACAATTGCTGTATTTTATCCCAGGCATTCCAGAAAAAAAGAGCATTTTGTTTCTACCACACCTTCAGTGTGGAGCATTTTGTTTCATCAGTCAGATGAAATGATAGTCAGCTTACTGCAAGTTTTCATAATCAGACCATATTGAGGAGCATAAGGGTGGTGGCTTGTTGTTCAATGTTTTCATGTAATGAGAAAGCTTTGTAATTCCATCAAACTTACAGGAATGTTAAGGACAGACTACCAAATATGATGTCTTAAGAAAGTCTGAAAGGTGCAGTGTTTTTCCTCATGGCTTAACCTTTCCTGAACAGATGAATGATGATCCATTGCCTAATAGAATTTAGAATGAGTAATAAATGAAGCAGACAATAGAAAAAGAATCTGTTGAGGAATGTTTGGATGAGCTGGAATAACTCAAATTACCACAACCAGTGACAAAATCACTGGAGTCATTTGACAGAGAATGGGTAAAGTCCTGAGGAAGAAGAAGAATTCCAAGAAAGACAATCGTGTTATCATTTTGAGAACCAAGAGAATAGGTTTAAGTGAGGAATACCTGTCTGGGGAAGACATCGGAGAAGACCTGTAATGAACTGAATTTAACCATTCAAAGTGCCATACAGAAGATATGGGTGGTAAATATTGTCCTTCACATGATACTGCTAAAATCTTCATCAGAGTAATATTTCCTGTATTAGAGTCCACGTTTTAAGAAATATATGGATGTAAGGGAAGACTTTTACTTATTATGAATTCAAAAAAGAATTTCTAGAAATAATGTAGAATTTTTGTAGAAAAGTGTTGATGAAGGGGAGGTGTCACTGCTAGCTGTGTAAAATGTTGCTCTAAACAGGAAAGGGATCAGATATTCTCTGCTGGCACTGAGACATTAATCTGGAAATGTATGGGAACAACAAGGCTAATGTTAAATACTAGAACTTTCTTACCGTTGGGACAGCTAGGTACAACATCGGATGGTTGAAATATCATCACTGGATGTTCAGACAAATGTCTCCTGGCTTGAGATCAGTGGTTGGATTATACGACCTTTTGTGCCTGGCATTTCTACAATTTGTTTCTTCCCAGAACTTACCTTGATTTTTAAAATAATTCTGTTTGTACCACATTCAAATTCCAGCTGCAAGCTCTTTTTTTGTTGGCCATATGCTTTTGAGCACAGAGCAGTGTATGGTGCTTGACAAGCTGGAAGGCTCCAGGGACATCCTGTTAGAACAACATAGAGAAGAAATACTGGGAAGGTGAGCAAAGAGGGAGAGAGGAATATATTAGCTTTCCATCTCAGTGGAAGTGTTAAAATGCCACCAAAGTAGAGCCAGTTCCTCAGTGTCTTTGAGCCCAACTAATCGTGGGTTGAGTTTGCAAGCTAAGCACAAGGGTGCTATTTAAAACGTATATTTATGGTATCGTGACCATAACTAGGGTTTAATGAGATTTTCATTGTGGGAAGAGATACCATGAACAGATGGAAAGGCAGCAGTAATCCACAGACATATTGATGAGGCATGCAGGCCAACTGGGTGCTGGCCGAGCCCAGCTGTCCCTCTCTCTGGTCTAATCAATTTGGAAGAAAAACGGACAGGGTTTCGAACAGCACTCCCATGTGTTGATTTCTGCTTAGTGTTGATGTAGTGTGACCCTTTTTCTACTGCCTGTCTTACCCATAGTTAAGATGCCATCTTCACTGTTTTGCAGGTACCACCACTCACAGAGTGAAGTGGGATGCAGCAATCTTCTTTTTCCTTTTAGAGTTGGATCTGTATGTGCAAGTCTGTCTTGAGGAGAAGGTAAAAGGTGACTGCTTTCTCCTAGCCATGATGAGTTCTCAGCTGTTCTGAGACTGTAAGGTTATTGAAAAGAGACCATACCTTTGTACGTCTTCTCCTGTTGCCTGCCTAATGTCTCCTAAAATTCTTATACAATTGCTGTATACAACACATATAGTAGCATACAGTAATGAAATATCCTCAGCTTGGTCAGTGAGCTCCACAAACTCCCTAAAGATTTGAGGAGGTGGATATATGCTCTAGGACTTTGAAGTGATCTGCCAGTCTTCATCCCAGAGAGGTTGTGGATGCCCCCTCCCTGGAGGCATTCAAGACCAAGCTGGACAGGGCTTTAAGCAACCTGGTCTAGAGGGAGGTGTCCCTGCCTATAGCAGTGGGGTTGGACTAGATGATCTCTAGAGGTCCCTTCCAACTCAAACCATTCTGTGATTCTGTGATTCTATGATAACACAACAGACCCTTCAGCACCATGAAGCACTCATCATTTCAGAGTTTACCAGCTGTCAGAATATATCTTTATACAAAACAGAGACAGATTCAGTTACCTTCATATGGCAAGGGGCAACCCAAAAGTAGATATATAATCAAACCAAGTCTCCAGCCAAGACCAAGAAACTTTGCTATCTGCTGGTTCACAGTACAAGATATCACCCAGCTGTCTTGTAAGGCAGTTTGCAAGCCTTGACATACAATAGCATTTTTCCAGGGTGATTACTAACTGTCTCTGTGTGTTGCCAGCTCAGATGAAAGTTTGAGGCCAGTGAGATGGAGGACAATAGATTCACACAGGGCTCAATTAGTCTTCAGGTGGAGCTAAGCAACTTTTTTTTCTGTATCAGTCAGTGGATACAGCTTCACCAGGACCACTTCTGCCAACAGTTCTAATTTCAGAGTGGCTTGTTTCATCTTAACCTAAGCCTTTTCCCAATCAAATCAAGACAGAGAGAAAACCACTACTTTAACACTAAAATAAGTGTGCTTGGAGAGAAATTTGCTTGCATTTAGCTGTGCTGGTTTAAGTTCACATCCAGTTAAACTAAAACAATTTACTGTGTCAACAAGGTCTTGTGTAGGTCCCAACACTGAAACATAAAGGTGAGGGAGGTTCCTTTCTGATTTCAAGAGAAATTACAACAGACCCTTTGACTTCTCAAGGAAAAAAAAAATCATCAATTTGAGGCTCGTGAAAAAAAATCACAACATGGAGAAAGAAAATATTTTCTTTATGAGCAATGACTGGTAACAACCTGGAGCTATTCCTCTTTTGAGGGCATTTTGTTAAGTTGCTGTTTCAGACATGAAGAAAAGCTGGTATGCCTAAACATTTGTTTGCTTAGGTTTTGCTTTGCCTTCTACTGTATCATTGAGTTGACGAGACGATAGTACTTCTTACTTCTCCTTACAGGCTTGCCTCTCATCTGCTAGGACACTGGTGCTACAATAACATTACCTCATTAATATAACATTACATTACAAACAAAACACAGAATGAAATGTTCAACCCTGCTAGTGTCAAGACCAAGGGTCAAGAAGGCTTTTCACATACAGCTTTTAACTCTCTTTTTGTTCATACTCAGGGCCTGCTCAAAATATAAGCAAACTGACTGAGTACCAGGACTTGGGGAGCTCAGTGACTTCTGAACTGAGTTGTACAGATACAAGGGAGGGATAGCCGCAAGGCATAAGGATGATCCTCTTCCTATTGTCTGGAAACAAAGATTTAACAGAAGATTAAAAGTGTAAGGGCTGAATCATAAATGCTTGAAGACCAATTTAAGTTTCCAGAGGCAGTCTTAATTCTAGCATTTCCTATCTACGAATGCTTAAATGTACATTTCTGAAAATATTCTTGTACATAGTATTTTTTTGTATGCAGTTGTCTAGGCTGCGAAACAAATGAACACCTCCCCTTATTATATCACCCCTGCAGATTATCATATTTTTGTCCCTACCCCATAGACCTTTGCTACTTGAGCAAATGGTGTACCTGTGATATGTCATAAAATCATAGAACTGTAGTATCATAGAATCGCAAAATCAGACTGGCTTGGGCTGGAAGGCCATCCAGGTCCAAGCCCTGCTATGATCAGGGTTGCCACCCACCAGATCAGTCTGCTCAGGGCCCCACCCAACCTGGCCTTGAACACCTCCAGTGATGAGATGAGTCTCAACACCAGCAGGACACACTCTGGCCTGGGTTTCAGAGGTGTTTGGTGGCAGATGTGTGGTTAGAGCATTGGTTTCCATCCATACCCATATCCAGAGAGCTTCCCTTCAGCAGGATCTTTGCATGTCCATTCCCCACCTCTTCCAGCCTTCACCACGGAATCTCGTGGCACAGATATTTGAACCTTTTCAGAGCTGAGGATTCAGCTTTTTGTTTCAAACTTATTTTTCCTTATGCATAAAGCACTTATTGCCACGTAAAACAGTGCTCATTTTTGCGATGGCTTCCACCATGCTCCACAGAGCCATGCTCACTCTGATGTCCCCTCGCAGTGCGCCACACTATGTCACTGGTGCCTCCCTGCTCTGTCCTTGTGAGGCCGGTCTGAGCCCAAGGAGGCAGCAGGACACCTTCCTTCTACCCGCTGCCTGTATCCACAGAGGTCCAAATGGGCATTTGCAGCTCTTCTTTCCAGGAATTTGGAGCTGGTTGCTATAGTGATAAACAAGTTGGCTTATTAGGGGAAGGAACAAAGCACTAGAGAAAATGATTTCAAAATGGCCTACGTGCATACATAAACATGCAATCTCGTCCTTCATTATCAGCGCAGGCAGCTGGGTTCTTGTTTTTGGAGCAGCACAGACACCTTATCTATTATTTTAGCACATCCAGCCTGGTTTCCACTGCCTGTTTTTTCTGCAATATCTTGTGTGTGAGAGTGGGGTCCTTCAATTCTGAGTTGGAGAACAACATTTCTTGGGGACTTCCACAACCAGACACCATAGGGAAATGCGATCCCTTAAAGAAAGTATTAGGTGACCTAATAAGGCTGAAGGAAGTGCAAAGGAACAGATGTGGAAAGAAGGAATTAAGTTTTTGCTGCATCCTGTGCCATTTATCTCATTTTTTTTCTTCACCTCCTGCTGACGCCAAGACACCTCTGAGCAGACACGCGGGGTGCTGATCTGAGCCCGTCAGATGGCACAACATTACATTCTCTGTAGGAAGTCTGGCTTCAGCACTGGTCTTCTG
Source organism: Aquila spilogaster (assembly GCA_024606505.1). Taxonomy (NCBI): domain Eukaryota; kingdom Metazoa; phylum Chordata; class Aves; order Accipitriformes; family Accipitridae; genus Aquila; species Aquila spilogaster. The sequence continues at coordinate 101,003,370 of JANHGO010000042.1, forward strand.
GGCCTTTGTTGAAGTGCAATAAACCTGTTCTCATTTAAATGCCTGGGTAGTGACGAGATCAGGCTCGCGCCCTTGGATATGCGGCAGACAGTGTATGTTCTTTGACATTCCTGTGAGATGCAGCCCTGATGCTCTTTTTTGGCTAATCGTGCATTTTGATTGACTGAGCAGTGCCAAAAGGTACAAGTTCAAACACTAAAACCCACGCTGCATATATTTAATTTAGATACGGAGGCCCATTGCATTGCCTGCTACGATTTGAGTCACCTTGTATCTGTTTTCACCTGTCACAGAAACCAAGCTGATGAGCCACCTCTGCACGTCAGAGCTGATTACCCATTTTCATTTATCATCAGTCAATGCTGTTGAAAAACCCCAAAACATTCCAGAGAAATGAACCATCCTTGGGTTTAGTCTATTCTATTATAGACACGTGAAATAGGAGCTATTTCTCTACAGTGTTTTATCCACAAGTTAAAAATAATGGCCTGTTTTGATATTTTTATCCAACTGTTTTCACTTCTGTTCCTGCAGGACTATAACAGTTGATCAGCTGCAGAACCTATGAAACAATCAATTTTAATAGCCTTTTTTCAAATACTACCCATAACTCCAACTGTCTTTCCAATATCTGAAGAATAGCCTGCAATGTTGTACATAGCTTGAGCAAATCCTACTGCTCAGAAACCGAGGGGAAATCCAGATGCTTTGAGCCAGAAGAAGGTTTGGGCAGACAGAAGATTCTGCAGCATGCTCTAATTTGGAAAAAAAAAACAACTTAAAAAGCCTGTCTGATCCTGTAGAATGAGATTTCTTGTGTATGTCCGTGCATATGGACACTCAGACACACACACTGCTTTCTGTCACTGTCAGGCATTCCTTTGCCAGGCATCCTCCGCTGGTAAGAACAGTGCACAAAGTGAGGTAGAGATAGGTAGTTTTTATCAAAACAAATGAAAAATTGCGTGCCAAGTCCTGACACATCTCTGACAAGAATCTTAGGAGAACTGGGGCAGCAATCAGCAATACTGTAATAGATGAGCCCAGCAATAAAGCACTGCAAACAAACAGTACTGGACTGGATCCTGGAGAGATATGTCTGCCCCCACACCATCACACAGCCCAGAATATGCACTGCGCTGCGTGTTGTGTGTGAAACCATAGGAGCAGTCTGAGTCACACACAGAGATTGGTACCATCCATCACAACTTAGAAACTTGTCCTTTGTTTCAGAGTTGCACCTGAGGCCTCAAATTGGATGTGACAATTTTTACATCAACCGGTGCTAAGGTGTTCTGCAGAAAAACCTATCTTTGTAGACAGCTTATCCCCACAAATGGGGTGGTTATTTGATTGGGTTCCTCCAAATGCCAAAGGAAGAATGTTTTCTTTGCTCATCAAAAACCAGGAGTTAAATAAATAGGAGTTAGCTTGTACATAGTGCCTTGATTATAGCTTACCTGCCCCTCTGATACAATCTGCACCCGAAGCTAACAGAATGATGCCGCTTTATTTGATCTCATACCTGACGTGCTTGAATCATGACCTCCGAGCGTCCTATGGCACATGAAAACATCTCACAGTGGTTCTGTGGTAAAAATGCCATTGTTGTAATTTGTTACAGGACAGGTGAGCATCTCAGATTGTCGTGTTAGAGGTCTGTGTACAGTTAGAAGCAGTAAATACTGTGCTAGCAAGTGTGCAGATACATACAGCTGCCAGCTCTCAGGAACACAATTAGAGAGATGGAGGAATACCACAGAGTTCATCGGGAATCTCCCTGGTGCTGAGTTAGTGCCTGCGCTCCTTCCTAAACCACCACAATTGTACTCATCTGTCCTTACTGCTACCTTCACTCAGGTTATAGCCACTAACCATTACACATTCCTGCTAGCCTAAGCTCTGAGTACGTACATGAGGTCCACCAAAGACAGTACTTCTGGCTGAACTGAAAAGAACCTATACGCCCTGCAAGGAACATCACTTCACCCTATTTCTACATTCTGCCTCAGTGGGTTTTCAGGGTGCTGATGCCATATCTAACAGCTTCTGGCTTTGGATTAACTTTTCCAAATGAGAACAAACAGCAGCTCACTGGTATGCAGCTTTGATATATATGTTGCATTACTTAAATGAATTCTCTCTGTAAATAGGATATTTGGGCAAATGAGAAAACAAGGGTATGTTCAGTCATTGGGGAGAGATGGCATTTAGATTATTGTCCTTTAGATAAAATGCAGGAGAACAACATGGGCAACTGTAATTTCATGTCTGAGATGGTTTCCATTCGGATATATTGAACTATTTATGCTGGCTGCATTGTGCTGTGTTACTCCATAAATCACGCAGCGACCCTTCCATCTCCCCACCGAACACGCTAACCTCCATTACCTCTCAGCCACACAGATGTTCCCTCATTGAGATACTCCGTGCGTGGCCATGTGCCACCCTCCCTTTCGCACGGATTTCAGCCTATGTTATGTCACATCCGCGCCCTTACTGTGTGCGAGCCCTCTGGGTTCATACGTCCTTCTGAATAACAAATTGATTGCTCCATGGGTATGAGCAATAGATGCACTGCACTATCTGCGGCTGTTGTACACGTGCCGATGCAAAGGAAGCACAAAGAGCAGAAAGGAAAGGAGCAGCTTAAGAGGAGGATGCTGTGTGAAGATGTGATCAACGTCTCTAACTCACACTATTCCCACTGAATGCTCAGTGATGAATCACCCTATTTCTGAACCCAAACAGTCCCGGGGTCGGTGAGCCTACGATTCAGTCTGTGAAAGGGTGAATACTTCACTCAGAATGAAAGAGAACTCGGAAATTCGTAAATACCAGCGCCTCTGTGTTGTCGTGCAACGCTCAGGTGCTCGGTTCGAGTTGCACGCAGCCCTTCAGCTATGGCAGCAGGGCGCTGCGAACGCATGGGAAACTTCCTCGGTGAGAAAGCTTTGGTCCGACACACGCGTTCCACGCGTGGCGTGGCACTTCGTGGATGCTTTCTCACAAGCAAAGCAGAGACAGGTGCGCTACTGTCAGATCCTCGTACATTAATGCTTGGTGAAGGAGCTCTCCCGTCATTCTGATCCCAGAGAAGCAGCGGAGCTCGGGACGGCCGCGAAAGGTGCGCACGGGGCTCCCGGTGCCGCTCCTTCAGGCGGCGGCGGAGCGGAGGGCGGCAGCCAGCGCCCAACACGCGCGGTATTTACAACTTCGTACTTCTGCCGCGCTGCGAAATATTCCTCCTCTTGGGAAAAAAAAAAAGAGAGAAAACGGAGGCATGAGCTGGCAATGTGTGCTCGCAGCCCAGAAAGCCAACCGTATCCTGGGCTGTATCAAAAGAAGCGTGACCAGCAGG
>JANHGO010000042.1:101012902-101035029 GCA_024606505.1 Aquila spilogaster
GCGCCCTATCTGCAGGCACAACAGAACTGGGGATCTGGGCTTTCCCAGAGACGAACATGCAAGAACCTTTAGGCGGCGGGGCAGCATGAAGGCGCTGCTGCTCAGCCGCTTTCTCCTGCTGCTGCCCTGGGTGCTCGTCGTCGTCATCGTGCTGGACATCGACAGCAGCCGCGCGCCGCCGCCCGCGCCGGGACCCCGCGGAGCTGGAGGCGGCGGGAGCGGCGGCGGAGGGTCCCGGCCGGCGGCGGAGCGGGCGTCCCCCCCGCGGCTCCCCGAGGCCGCGCTGCCCACCATCTATGCCATCACGCCCACGTACAGCCGCCCGGTGCAGAAGGCCGAGCTGACCCGGCTGGCCAACACCCTCCGGCAGGTGGCGCGGCTCCACTGGATCCTGGTGGAGGACGCGGCGGCGCGCAGCGAGCTGGTGAGCCGCTTCGTGGCGAGCGCCGGGCTGCCCTGCACGCACCTGCACGTCCCCACGCCGCGCCGCTACAAGCGGCCCGGGCTGCCCCGCGCCACCGAGCAGCGCAACGCCGGCCTGGCCTGGCTGCGGCAGCGGCACCAGCACCTGCCGGCCCCCCAGCCCGGCGTGCTCTTCTTCGCCGACGACGACAACACCTACAGCCTGGAGCTCTTCCACGAGGTGCGTGGGGACGGGCCGCGGGCTCCCCTCGGCGCCGGCCGTCGGCGCTTCCCTCCTGCGCCCGTGCTGTGCCGTCCGGTCCGGTCCCGCTCGCTGCCCGACGCCCTAGCTCGGTCCGGGCGGGCACCCCGCGGCGCCCCGGTCCGCGCCCCGCCGGGATGCGGCGCCTTGCTGGGGCTCCCCGTAGCCCTGCGGACCCGTGACGGCTTTCCCGTTTCCCTGCCGAGCGAGGCGGGTTTGGGGATTATGTAACGGGTCCGCGCCGCCTGAGAGCCGCGACGGACCGCGCTGACCGCCCCTGGCTCTCCCAGGCTGAGCCCCGCGCTCCGTCAGGTGACGCCCCGGCCGCTTTCCCGTGGCTCCTCGTGGAGCTGCCCGGGCTGCGCGAAGCTCCGAGAAACAGCGGATCGGATCGGATCGCTCCCGCGGCGATCGAGCAGCCTTCCAGCGGTCCCTTGGTGCGGGGATGCGCTGTGTCTTTACTTCAGCCCCGTGCTGAGGCACTCCGGTAGGTGAGGCTCTCGGCTTTCTGTGTGGCCCCCCTCGGCATGGAGGAGGGGTGCGCGATGGGTGGGCCACCAACAGCAGAAGATGACTGTTAGAGGTGTAACCTCGGCAGGGATGCGCGGGAGGACACGGCAGGGTCGACGGGCGGATGGGAGCATGAGACTGGTGGTAACCCACGTCCCTCACTGAACAGAACTGCTTGGGATTCACAAGGGTCATGCTGCTTTGGATGCCTTAGGCCATCACATGAAATTCCCGAGACCACATTGTTATAGAAGTGCTTTATTTGCTCGTGGTAGTGCATCCGTTCCCGCTTTCAGCATGCTGGCAGGTATGTGGTCCTGCTGAGCAGGGTGCCCCATTTCCTTTCTCAGTTCGGCATTCAGCACTGATGCTGCCAGTTTGAGGACCTCGGCCTGGAGGCGCAATTCTTGTAGTGAGTGGTGTCCTTAAAGTCCCGTGGCTGTGCTGAGGGTGATGTGATGTCCCAGTCCTCCATGGGTGGAAGTGTCCATCCCTGCTCAGAGATACGAACTACCCTGATGCTTTCTAAGGGGCTGTGTAAATTGATACAGAAAATGCACTTAGAATCGTTTGAGTTGGAATGGACCCATAAAGGTCATGTAGTGCAACTCCCCTGCAGTGAGCAGCAACACCCACAGCTAGATCAGGTTGCTCAGAGCCCTGTCCAGCCTGACCGTGAATGTCTCCAGGGTTGGAGCATCCACCACTTATCTGGGCAGCCTGTTCCAGTGCTTCACTGCATTTATCATAAAAAACCTTTTCCTTATATACAGTCTGTGTCTCCCCTCTTTTAGTTTGAAACCATTTCCCCGGTCCTATCACAACAGACTGCTTAAAAGTACTGGAAGGCCGCTCTCAGGTCTCCCTGGAGCCTTCTCCAGTCTGAACAGCCCCAGCTCTCTCAGCCCATCCTGTAAGAGGGCTGTTCCATCCCTTGGATCAGTTTTGTGGCCCTCCTCTGGATGCGTTCCAACAGGTCCTTGTGTGCTGAGGACTCCACATCTGGACACAGTACTCCAGGCAAGGTCTCGCCAGCACAGAGCAGAGGGGCAGGATCCCCTCCCCTGACCAGCTGGCCAAGCATCTTTTGGTGCAGCCCAGGGTACAGTTGGCTTTCTGGGCTGTGAGGGCACATTTGCATGAAAGCAAAGGAATAAACGTGTGAGGGGCTAACATTGAGAATTACTGGCATGGCAGAGGATCTGTGCTTCCTCTCGCTCACAGGAACACCTGCAGCCACGCACCTGTAAGACCTCTCTTTTCACCAAGCTTAGCTGGTAATGAAGAGCTACTGTGCCCTATGTTTGCAGGCCAGCCCGTGTGCATGAGTGATTTCTCCCTTGAGATGTAGCAGCTGGAAAGCTCCAGTGCAGGAGCAGAGCAAGAGCTTTTGCTTCAGGTTCCACCAGCTGTTCCCATGGCTGTCTTCTGGTGTCACTGGTGTGTATAAGACAGTCTCTGGGATGCCACCAGTAGTCCCACTGGGAGCACCTCATCCACCTGGCAAAGCTACTGGAAGTCCCCTGGCGGGGTTTGCTGGCGGGATGTGTGTTCACAGAAAATGGGACGTACATGCGCAGGGAGATAGCAGTCTTGTCAGCCAAGGCACTGCTTGAAATTTTATTTCTTGTTTAAAAAAACCTTCTCTGTGGTTACAGATTCTGTCTTGACAGCTTTGTAGTAAATCCTGCTCTCTCCTTCAGGAATTGATTGATTTATGAGGGTAAACTGAGCTTCTCTTTTCCAAGCACGAAGAGAACACTTCTGAATGTGTTGCATGCAGAAGGAATCCAGTAGTAATTCTGCCTGAAAGCGGCACTGAAGATGCGTGAGAGGGAGGGTTTCTTTCCCTGTTTTATGGTACCGTACCAGGAGCCGTCCTCCAGCTCTGCAGCTGCCGCATCCGGACATCTCTCACCCATTTACTTACAGGAGCGGTGTGAATGTGAATAAGGAGAGAGGAGCTCTCCATTCTGGTCGGAGCACTGCCCTGTGCTGGCTGGGCAACCCTCTGCAAGTTGTGCCACAGACGAAGGGACATAAGGGTGGGTGCGAGGTATGCATTTCACTGCTAATTCCTGGTCAGAGCGTGTTACAGCAGGGTAGAAGATGTGCCAGAAAGCTGCATGCCAGTGTAGGATTGTGTTCACAGCAGCTCTTCTCCTGTGGGTTTCCTTGGTGCTGCAATAGAAGACAGAGCCTTTTAACAGAGCTTGCTGTGAGCAGAGGTGTATGAGCAATAGGGGCACAATAAAAAAGGAGTGTGCTTTGACATAGGATGCCATGACACATTGCTGAGAGCTTTCGATGAGGAAATTCTGATCTTTGTCCAAAGTATTCCTATCTGGTACTTACAGGAATGAGTGTGTTATATTTGATAGGGAGTGAACTATGCAGCGTGTTATGTGGAAATGAGGGGAGTAGAAAACAGGAACAAAAATAACTCTACAGAGGTGTTTTACTGGGAAACAGTATCTGTAGTAAAACTGGAACTCTCTGTTGCTTTTATAAATGATTGTGCTTATTTTTGTAGGACATACAATGGATCATGTGTATAGCTGGACAGGGGCTGGGCAAGTTTAGCTGTAGTTCCTAGGATATGATGGAGAGCCTGGGTTGTCTTTCTGCTGCTCCAGTCCATTGGTCATCTGCTCAGCTGAGCATTTTGGTGGGGAGGGTCCTTCTTCCCTGGATAGGCTTGGGGTTGTGACCTTCTTTGGAAGGCTCAATAGTTACAGAAGTGGAGGTGTGGCCTTTGAATTATTCCCAGCTCTTTCCACTTGAGAGTATAATGGTGCTCAGATGAAAAATCATGCTTTTAGTTCAGTGCCGCTGGTGCTGGCATATTGTTTTGTCATTTATTCTTTTGGGATGCAGACCTCAGAAGTGATTTATTTTTTTCCATGCTCACACGTGATGTGTTTGCCCGGAGGTGTCCGTCTGCATCAAAACCAGCAGTCCACTTTCTGAAAACGTCTTTTATCAGCTGAACCTCAGCTGCATTCATAACAAAGCCACCGCGAGGCCTGAAATCCCCAATTCAGCACGTGATACGCTTTACAGATGTTTCTATATGAATCATCATAACTTCTATTTTTTACTGTGGATCGTTCTTTTTGGAGTGATTCTGTTAGAGTTTGTTGCCTTTGTGCTTCAACCTGTTCCTGAATGCAGGTTATTGTAATATTGTGACTGATGCTTAGCAACTGCTGATTTTATATTTTCAGGCATTCTAGAGGAAAATTTAGGTAAGACTCACCTTCCACTTTCCTAGAGAGGTGTTCTGTCTGTCGCCTTTGCTTGCATTTTGCTCACACACCTACAGTGAGATACATTTGAAATTAAAGTGCTTATGTCTAAAGCCATGGTCTCCCTCGCTGCCACCCCTAGCCCTGTGGTCACTGCTGTGTAAGATTTCATAGCAAGATTCACTGGGTGCCTGAAGAATGCCAGTACAGCACATACTGCTGTCATGCCTGAGTGTGAGCTGAGGGTTCCTTAGAGGAATAAACGCTGTACAGCGTGTTCTGAATACAGCCCTGTGGAATGGAGTTCAAAGTAAATCACAGCATTAATTCTCATTTCTAAGGAAAAACAAATCCTTTTATTTAGTAGCTCAGCATATAGCCTAGTTGCTCACTGAGCTGGGGACCAGAATTCGAATTGCTGTATCTCTTGCCTGCACAAGGATGCCCTGACTATCATGCTGCAAGGGAAGCAGGGGAAGAGAGAGAGCTCCACCCTTTTAGCTTGAATTTGAGGTTGTCTTCACAGATAATTCAAGATTCACAGAGCCACAGAAAATATGAGAATCTGATCAGTGCTGTCTGACTCAGTCAGCTGGGTTGCTCTTCACAGGAGTAATTTAAACAAACATTGAATTAAACACAAGATCTCTAGTGTTTTGAAAGTATGATAATACCTAGGTAGTGGCCTAAGTTGCCCAGGCAGGATCATCCTCAAATCAACCAGATGGGAACCAATCATGAAGAAGAGATGGAAAATAATAAAGATTTCTTCTTTGCTAATAGACACTGATAATTCTCGTAGTGGCACTGTAGAGCAGAGGACGAGTTGTGTGAGTGGTTCAGAATGAGGGGCAGGGACACAAGAAAACATTTTCGTTCTCCCAGGAGGTTTGCATGAAGGCAGCAGATATTCTAACTGCTGTTAACAGTTTGCAGCTGGAAAAAAATCCTTGTTAGTGAAAGCAGAACCTATATACACACAGACATCGTGCATCACATAGACATCTGATGGACAGTCCAGGTATCTGCCAGCCACCATAGGCTTCCTTCCTTTCCTGGTGGCTCTCTGTGACGCTGGCTTTCTGCTTAGCACTGCTGGGGCAGGGCCGCTTCAGTTCTTCGATGGGACCTGCATGCTGCAAGGTGTTTCCTTTCAGCTGCAATTCTGGCAGCTAAGGGCCGTTTGTGCTGTGCACCCCTTGCAAGGAACTCATGATCTTGCCAACCTGTTATGCAGCATCTTTTCCAAAGCATAGGTAATGCAGGTGCTAACTCTTCAAAGTTAATTTTATACATGTTTCAGGGGATGGTTTGCTCTTTTTTAGTGGCTTGAATTGGTTTGGTTTTGTATATGTGTGGGGGATGGCAGTTTTTGTTTGCTACTTTATTCATAGACTTAAACTAGCACCAAAAATTCCAGGGACTTCTGATCTGTTGCAGCAGTCAGAGAAACCTAATGGGAGCTTTTCCCCCTGATTTGAATAGTTTCTGGTTAAAACGTAACTGGGAAGTGACACTGATGTCTGTTTTGTCAGAAAATCTCAGTAAAATATTTTGAAAGCAGGGATTGAAATTTCTGCATCTCTGACTCTGTTCACGACTTTTATTCCCTATTAGCAGAAGAGGGTTCTACATGTTTTTTCAATTCCCCTTTTTCCCCCAAGGGTTTTGTTGTTTTTTTTTCCCCTCACAAGGAGACTTTGCACATTAGATACGGCTTTTATAGGAGTGAACAATTGGAAACTGAACTCATGCTTCAGTTTTCCCATGATCTTCTTTGTAAAACATTTTGAAAGCAGCTCAGAAAAGACAGAAGAGGTGAATATTTCCTACTTATTTCACATTTAACGAGGGAGGGGTTCGTGCTCCTTTGATAGCTTAATATAGTGGATTAAGGGTAGGACAGTTACGTAAAAGTTGTCTTCCAGGTAGTTTTTAATGGAAGTGGTTATGCAACAGATTTAAAAGTAGTAAAAGTGAATCTACTTCTCTTTGAAAACACGGAGATCTTCTGTTGCAAAATCAGATTTTTGCCATCCTCTTAAAAATAACACTCGCTAGCACAGGCAGAATTAAGTATTGGCTGGCTGTCATTAGTTATTTGCTTCATAATAAAAAAGATCTAAATAAGAGTTAGCAGTGCATTAAATACCTTTCTGGTATATAAATTATTTAAGAATGCATGGCAGATTTTAAATGCGCACTGACATTCCCCTTGCTCATAGACATGTAATACCTACACTAAAAAGGTTGGATTAGAAGAGACTGGTAGAGAAACAATGACATAGCTTGAAAAATGAGAGGAAACAGTGACAAAAAGGTTATTTGAAGTGGATTTATCCAAGTGAGGGACTGTGGATTACAAGGTACCGAGCGCTCTCTATTTCTGTACTTTGACAGCAATCTTCTCTTTTTTACCTGCAAAACTAATACCGTTGCTATGAAATTAATTATGAATCGATGGTGGCTCTTTAGAGGTGTGTTGCACGATGCGGGAGCACAGCTGAGTGGAGTGACAGAAAGCAGGATAAGAAAAAGAATTAGTAAGTGGAAGAGCTGGAAGAGTTGTCTTTTGGAAGTCTTCCCAATGCAGAGATTGGCTCCTAGCTGCAGTAGTTAAGGTTTGTACAGCCTTCTCCTGTAGGGAAACAGTGCTGACATTTTACCCAAGGATGCTGATGTCATTTAGGAGCATTAATCAGTGTATCCAAAATGTAAAATGTTGCTTGAGAGAGGAGAAGCTAATCTGTCTTCCATATGCGGTGTGGACTGTAAAAACCAGTGGAGGCAGTGTAAGGAGAGGTAAAGGGAAGAGCTGTCCAACGGTATGATGAAGCACTGAGTCTCGTCACCTGTAAGGGCTGTGGAGCTTCTGTGGTGTTTAAGAACAGATGAGACAGGTGTCTGACAGGTTGTGTTGAAGTGCCGTGTCCCCAGCTGTGGGGCTGGCTAGGGCAGTGACTGCTTCGTAGACCCTTCCTGTGTATTTTCCAGTGGAGGCACAGACTCTTTATGGTCAAGTTCACTGACATCACACTTGCTTTTTGAAGTTCCTTTCCCCACAACATCACAGGCACAGATTTTCTGTGACACAGTACCCCTTTGAAGTGGTGTTAGGTAGGGGTGGGAGCTCTGTTCTGTGCCTAAGTAAGTGGGTAGCAGAGGAGCTGTTCTTCTGGCTTGTAGTGCAGCAGTGTAAGTTTTGTTGAAACAGAAATTGGCTTTATGTGACCTGAGAGTAATGCACGATGCCCGTTTTGAGAACTGATAGAGTAGCTGGCTGTGCTCATGTAACCTGTAGCACCTGTTTTCTCGGAGAGCTGTGCTGAAGGAGCTCTAGATGACCTCTTTGGTAACAATAATTTGGAGTTTTGCATATAGGTGTATTTGAAACTCACTGTGATGGAGTTTGATCCAGGCAACCAGGACAGATCACACCAGGGCTGAAGCAGTAGAGGACAGAACAGTGCTTACTGCTTGCAGCAGACAGATTTGCTTTGCTGAAAACATTGAATCCCAAGTAGACGCGTATCAACATCAGGCTGCAGTAACACTAGGGTGGTTGTTTCGGCATCGAAGCCTTTTCACTGTAAAGAAGTAGGAATCTACTTCCTTCTCTCTGTCATTTGCCTTCATTCCCCTAGGGCTTCTTTATTTTCTCACTGGCTTGACATCTTACCTATCCATCAGTCCAGCACATCCCATTAAGTAGCTTTCCTTGATTGACTGAGATGCTTTTTTTGGCAGTGCTTTTAACACTATCTTTTTTACTACTCAGCTACATTTTCTGCATTTTCACTTGTTATTCTTCAGCGGTTCCTGTGTTACTACTATATCCACTGTCGTGTTCCCATCACCTCATTGGGATTTCTGCTGTCAGTTGTTAATGCTCTCTCTGTCATTTCCTTGCCTACTCCTTCCTAGTTCTCCTTGCTTCATTTTGGCTTTTTCTACCATCTTAATGTCCTTTTCCCCACCTTCCCCCACCCAGAACATCACTCTCCTCTGTGTCCCAACAAAATTAAGGGTAGGAAAAAGCATTTCCAGAAGGAGATTCATCCTATCTTAAGGCAGCTGTCTAAACCAGGCAGGATGAATCACACTGGCATATTTGTATCTCTGCTCATTAACTATCAAAGTTGAACCAGGATAAACTAGATGCTTGATGTACAGAGTTCCCTGTAAGTACGATGAATCTCATTCTTGTACACTGTGAGGACTTGAAAGCACTGAATAGTAAGAGGGCATGTGATGCCACATTAAAATGACAGCTAGAAGAGCAATTTAGGAAGCTGTTTGTAATTTATAGGATTTGGGTAGTTGCGTAACCCACAGCAGCAAAGCTGTTTAGAATTAGCATGTTTCTGAATCACCTTTTTGTTTGGTAGTGTCAAATTCCAGCTGCAAGCTGACCTTTTAATCCAAATACAGCTTTCACAGAATTGAACATAAATACAGCCGTAACACATCAGTATGTTAAATGCAGTAATGCTATTCTCAGAAGATTAAAAGAAATATTCCTGCTTCCATCTGCCTAACATATCCCGAGGCTGCCAGGTATTTCAAAATTAGCATAAATAGTGGTCTAGATGTGCTCTTGCAGTTTATACTTAAAGGGATTGTTGCATTCTTGACACATGCTTATTTCATTCTCCACAAATGGAACCTGTGAGAATAAGGAAAATAACACAAGGGCAAAATAAAGAGCTCTGTAAATGTTTACCTATTTTCTCCTGATGTATGGTGGCTTTGCTGGCTTAACTTGCAGACACGGAGCCAGACCCAAGGCTATAATAATTCTTGGGTCATTTCCTGCCAATTTCATGAGGTCAGTGAGATACTCTGGAGTAACGAGGTTTTGCTACACACTTTGTAAGGTGAGATATTAGCGTAAATCTGTCTGGCTCTGTTAGCATGAATGCTGTAGCCGGTATTCACCCAGTGCAGAAGTGTTGTGTGACCTGGTTTAGTTTGCAGTATAGCTACACAAATGTGAGAAAAGTCCGGGCTTGGGCTTACTGTGCATGTGCTGCCCTGGTGTTGCTGGGGGCATGCTTGCGCTTACCTGGGGGTACTTTGTGCTTGCCATGGATGTGGACAGGCAGCTGGCACAGAGCAGCTGGGGCACTGTAAATCAGTTCAGTGATAAGTTGGTCCTGCAGCCATGTGCTCAAGTACGCACTGGTGCTGATAGAGAAGAGGTAAGGGGACGTCTGTGTTCATCCTGCAGATAACACTAACTTAGCACAGTAGGATGTTTGGCTTGATCATACCCTGCAAACCTACTGGAAAGATGGCTGTATAGACAAACCCAACAGGATCATGCCTTGTGTCCATACGCATGGCTTTGGATGTTAATGTCAATACTGTGAACGTATCATTAAAACCAGAGCTAAAATCATGAAGATGTGCTGACCGTGAGATAGTGGAATTCAGCATCTTACATTGAAGAAACAAGACAATAAGTAGGATTGTGACCCTGGACTTCAGGAGAGCCAACTTTGACCTCTTCAAGGACCTACTTGGAGGTATCCCATGGGTTGGAGCATTGGAAGGTAAGGAAGCCCAAAAGAGTTGGTTGACATTCAAGCACCACTTCCTCCAAGCTCAAGATTGGTATGCCCCTAACAGTGAGAAATCAGGCAAAGGTGGCAGGAGACCCACATGGATGAGCAAGACTTCTAGAGAGTCCAGTGAAGGGCCACAAAGGTGATGATTGGCCTGGAGCATCTCCCTTATGAGGAAAGGCTGAGAGACCTGGGGCTGTTCAGCCTGGAGAAGACTGAAAGGGGATGCTATCAATGCTTATAAATATCTAATGGGTGGTAGTCAAGTGGATGCAGCCAGGCTCTTTTCAGTGGTGCCCAGTGATGGGAAAAGGGGCAGTGGACACAAACTGGAAGTTCCAAATGTACATGAGGAAAAACATCTGAACTTGTGAGAGTGACAGAGCACTGGAACAAGCTGCCCAGAGATTTTATGGAGTATGAAGGTATCTTCCCTGGAGATATTCAACACACGTGGATGCTTTCCTGTGTAACCTATTCAAGGGAAACTGCTTTAGCAGGATGGTTGGACTCGATGCTCTCCAGAGGTCCTTTCCAACCACTACGGTTCTGTGAGGTTTGACTGATTTCTATATCACGACAGTTGGTTGCTAATTCTGCATTTTCTGAATGGAGGAAAAATGGGAAAAATAATCTGAAGCAGGCAGGAGCAATAAAATAGTCAATGGTTTGGACACAGAAGATGGACAAAGAGTTGGAAGGAGAAGAGATGTACAGCTCTCTTCTGTGTGTGCATACATAACTGGATTTCTAAATATGAATTTTATACGCTCCCTATATTCACTTAAAAATCTGCTAATAACTTAGAAATGCGACCCAGAGTGAAATGCTGTCTTTGTTTTTTTTTCTGGTGGATCTCCAGGGAGTCTAGGTGATGCATATGGTAAATCTTGCACCTTGACAGAAAGAGAGGCAAGTGTTTAATATTTAACCAAGGTTGTCTTTTACTTGAACATCCATCTATAGGGGAGTGCATTACAAATAAGTAAAATTGTATTTGTTTTTTGCAAAGATGAGTGCTTGAGAGAAGAAAAGGATCACATTTCCCTAAGGAATCGGCCTCAACTACTCTAGAAGCTGAGACTGTTTTAAAAATCAATCAAATTAAGCCTGTGTTACAGTGGGATAGCTTAATACTTGCTTAAATAGGACCGTATTTAAGCTGATGTAAGTTAAATCAGCGTGGTACAGCTGGGGAGCTGTAGTGCCTGCACTGTCTGTTCCATGCTTGGCTCCTCAGGCTCACTGCGAAGCAGCACATCAGTGTTTATATCATTTTACCTTCCCATTCACTGCAGAAGATGGGCTGCTAACCGGTGTGCTGAATTCAAAGAACCCCAGTCCCGTACACTTGTTGCTAAAGAAAGAGTCATTTTCCACTCTCTGTAATCTCCTGCAGGATAGATGAGGCCAGTGTTTACAGAATTACTTCTAGTTCTAGTACTCCCACACTGCCCAGCCTGCTTTCTGCCATGCCCAGAAACTAACAGTTCTTTCTGAAACAAAATGTGAATCTTTAAAGGCATGACCCAAACTTTTCTCTTTTTTTCTTTTCTTTTTCCTTTTTTTTCTGTTTCCTTTTTTTCTCTTTTCTCTCTCTCTTTTCTCTCTTTTTCTCTTTTTTCCCTTTTTTTCCCTTTTTTTTCTTTTTTTTTCTTTGTATGAGCCTTTAATAGATGTAATCTCTTTTGTACAGATCTGGTGTAGTGCAGGCAGGGGGAGAGTTGTGTGTCACAGTTTCTTGTACTCAACACATTTGCTACCAGTCTCAAATTAATTGTATGTTTCCTAATGAAGTGTGTATTTGCTTATCATTCCTATAATAGCCTATCTCACTGTGCCGCTACACTACATAAGCAATCTATAGAAATAAGCTTACTGAAAGAGTGCTGAAAAGAACGACCTCATACACTACACACCTTTAAAACCCCAAAACGTGAAAGCAAGTGCCATTTTTTCATGGCATTAAAAATTTTTGTTATAAAAAACATGAATAGGGTATTTCTGGTAGAGTGGAGGCGCCTACTGGAAGAGAGCTAGAGCTCCCACAGAAAGTGAGTAGGCCTTTGCAGCCTCCAAACGCTTACCCTGTTGGGCTGACATCTGTAAGCTCCCATTGCTTTTAAATGACTGTTACTGAGGATTAACGCGGAGGCTTTCCACCAACGCTTACAGAAAAGCTGTCTAGGAAAGCTGCAGGAAATCACGCTCTGCTCACCTCTTGCAGATGCGCACAACTCGTAAGGTGTCGGTGTGGCCCGTGGGGCTGGTCGGGGGACGGCGGTACGAGCGCCCGGTTGTGGAGAACGGCAAGGTCGTCGGGTGGTACACGGGCTGGAGAGCTGACAGGCCCTTTGCCATCGACATGGCCGGTAAGTGCTAAGCTTTATGCTGTATGAATGAAAGAAAGCTCATCGTGCCTATTCTTACATTTTTTGTGAGTGGGACAGAAACATACATCCCAGTGTAAGCAGATTTTAAAGCTTCTCAAGCGTATATGCTGTTCATAGTGCTATAGCATTAAACATCCTGGAAGTCTTAGTTTGCACACCTCATTTAATTAAGTTGCTTCTTGGTGATGGCACAACTTACTTTCGCTTGCTTGTAATTGCATGTGGCAACTTGGCTTTTATGTTGAATGAATTGTTTTTCTGGAATGAGTTAATTGTAAATCAATTCATCCAGTTAATTTTTGCAGGGAGCCTTGCCTTGCCTTGAGTCATCCATCTACAGCAGGCAGTATAAATGGAGACCCTTCTTAGACCTCATGTTGTAAAACGCTACTTTATCATGACATAATTCATTGTTTTATTGGCTATTTGGAGTGATGGTGATAACTGTAGATGGATATAGTATGAAATGCTGGGCTTAGGGGGAAAAAAATCACTGACAGCTATAGCCTAGCAGATGAAGGCAGAAAAGCTTCAAAATTGATCTAATCAATCTTCCACTGGGAAGTTAGCACACCACACAGCTCTGTCTTGCTGTCAGTCCATGCTTAGGCACTCTTTCCTGTATATTCACAACTGCCACATGAGTCACTGCTGTGCCGAATTCTGATTTCTGGTGCAGCAGCAGCTGGTTTCTCAGCTTGATACAATATTTGCACTTCAGCATTTTCAGCATAGGTTGCTCTGAAAGTAATGCCTTCTATTTATTTCCATGGAAACTGTCACAGCTAGAAAGAGCACAATAACGCTATTTGATAGAGTAAATTCTCAGCTGCAGAACAATGTTTTTCAGCATAGTCACCACCATTAGCTGTGCATTTTTGCCAGTGATGAACAAGAGCCTGCATGCTGCACTCATAAGCATCTGCATGGCCATCCAGAATGTGGCTTGTCTTTCATGTTGCTGTCGCCACTGCTGAGACGCACCACCCACCATCTCACTATGCTCACATCCACTGTTTGGTCTCTATAGATGTTCAGCAAGCATAGGTGAATGTCAGTGGGTGCCATTTTATCTGCCTGGGGAATTCAGTGACACACCTTTGCTTCATACGCACTGCCACGTCAGACGCCACGTTGTCAGACTGCCCGTCTGCTGCCGTCTGTCACACAGCAACAACATGGAACGGAATATTGGTGGGAAGGTTCAACCTCTATTGCCATACCACCAACATCTGCCTCTGATGTTGTGGGCCAACATAATAAAACAGGAGGCATTACTTTTGGAGCAGCTCCTGGATATTCAGAGCGGAGAGGGATGGGTGGAAAAATACAGGGATAAGAATGGGATAGAATTAGCCAACAGTTTTCTTTTTTTTTTTTTTGAGACCTTTTTGTCTTGGGAGTGGAAAAAAGACAGTGCTTTCTCATCTTGAGGGTTTTTTGTATGGATTGAGGTGTTTGATGAAGGGTGGTAGAAGTATCAACAGGTGAACTTTTCTACACTGTAGAAACCTTTCAGGTTACTGGTATAGCTGGCACGAGGACATTAGAGGTAGAGGTAGTCCTCAGGGGGAGCTTGAGTTCTGCCCGTCCCTACAGTCATGCTGCGTGTTGATGACTGCGGCCACACACTGTGAGAACAGTCTGTATATGGATTATAGATATAGCTCCTGTGCTGCGGAAAGGCATTATAAGGATGATAGCATGGTTCATAATTCATTAGCAGCAGGCAAAAAGCCATTACACTACATTAGCCAAGGGACTAACCTTGATAGGAGGAGATGCATGGAAAGCTCATGTCAGCCTTGCTTACAGCTTGCAGTTGCTGCTGCAACACTGGCACGAGGGAGAGGCAGCTCTGTGAGCATTACCTGCTCCTGCACCTACAGCAGTCTTGGAAGGGAGGGCTTATGGAGACAGAGGTACACGAGCTGAGAGTATGGGAAATCACTGCAGAATCACAAAAAATGGAAGTGCTGCTTTGGAGAGAACTTTTATTAGTCCAACAAAAATAACATAAACATTTAAATTACAGTTTAATATCATTATTTCAGTAAAAAGGGAAAGCACATGAACTTCTTATTCTAGACTTGAACGTACGGGGCCAAATTCATGTCTCCCACAAGTCAAGTGGAGCTGATTTCCTGGGGATCAGCTGAGGCCCTAACTGGCCAACGTCTGGATTCTTCTTTGAAATGTCACATTTTATCGGTTAAGGGAACGTAGGTTATTTCTTTCTAGAAGTTTGTGCCTGGCACTGTTATTCCCCAGTGCTAAATTGCATTCAGAAAGCAGAGTAGCTGTTTCCTGTGTTCCTTATTGTCAGGCAACCACCAGAGCATACAGATTAGTTGTGGTGTTTTTAGAGTACCGCCGCAGTTTTAACAGTAGGTGGTTTGCAGAGTTAGACACAGACTTAAGGGAGGAAAAGGGAAAGAGAATTGGGTGTTGTAAGCAAAACATGACACTGCGTCTGGGCTAGTAGGAAAAGGGGGTAAGAAATGACTGCAAACGTGTTGAGAGCATTCGGATTTTAGAGAAAAGGGAGTGCGGCCAAGAGTATGAGGCCAAGGAGAAGGAGGAGAAAAAGAACAATTTGCCTGGAAAACAGGCGTCTAAGTGCACACTCAGAAGAGGAGGAAGGGGAGTGAATAATTTTGTTGTTGTTCCTCTCAGCTCTGCCCACCAGAAGCAGGGGAGAGAAGGGCCAGGGGGAACAGGATGGAGCTGCAGTTCGCTCTCACCTCCTGCGAGCCTGTTTGATTCGAACCCAGAGCTCTGTGATACCATAAGCACCCCTTGTTTTCCACAGTTAAGTGTTTCCTTGCTCAAGCCTGAGTACCAGGGCTGTGTGTCCATGCTTTCAGTTCTGGCTGCAGAAAGCAGGGCTCAGCATCTGCAGCGTGAGCTGTTGCCTCTCATCTCTGTGCGTGCTCTGGAGCTGATTTAAGGAGCTAAAAACACAAACCTTAAGTAGGAAGAGCGGTGTGGCAGCACGAGTCAAAATTATTTTTGAATTTCTAAGGCAAATTCTACCTATTTATTTGTTTTCAAGAGAATGGTGAAAGGTATTTCTTGTTGGCTGAAATTCAACTTTACTTATCGCTTTGGAAACATATTACCTAGAACTCATGAAGAAATGTTTTTGTAGTTCTCAGTGAAAACAGCACTTGACTGGATTCTGCAATAAATATTATTGGTGCTTTTAGCCAGGCTATGATAATATTTTATTAAACAGAGCTAAGCAAATTCTGTATCCATTACAGGAAAGTTATAGGAGTCGGGCTCTTGTATAACAACACAAACAAATTTGTTTAAGAAAAATGTTCTTTTAGATATAGACAAATATTGCCCAAAGGTTAGAAAGGGAAACAAACTGTCTATTCAAATGTACAGTCCCAAGGCTTTGAAAGTATTATTAAAATATGGGTTAAACATGAACTGAGGAAAACTAGTTTAAAAAAAAAAAGTTTAAGTTATACTACCGTGTCAGAAAGTAAGAAGTATGGAAATGAATCATCGCTCTGGGCAGGTCTCACTTCACTCTAAGCAAAACGTACCCCAGGACAGCTACCTTTTGTCACTGGTATTTCTGTCATAGACTGATCAGAACCTGACTGCAGTAGCAATGAAGCATTTTTGTTCCAGGTGACCCTAGCTGAGGTGCTCTTATTATAGTAGGTTGACTGAAAAATAACGTGACAGACCCCAGCTCACTCCTCTTTCCAGGGGAATGCTATAGTAAATGAAATGGAGCCAACAATAGTTGGTTGCCTTGATGTAGAACTACCTGAGAAGGTAAGTGGATGGAAGATGAATAAGCAACAGTTGTTTCCATTGTTTGGTTAGAAATGCACTATGCCTGTATACTGCCAGATAAGTTCATAGAATCACGGAATGGCTTGGGTTAGAAGGGACCTCAAAGATCATCGAGTTCCAACCCCCTGCCACAGGCAGGGTTGCCAGCTACTAGATCAAGTACTACTAGATCACATTTCCCAGGGCCGCATCCAACTTGGCCTTAAACATCTCCAGAGATGGGGTATCCACAGCCTCAGTGGGCAGCCTGTTCCAGCACCTCACCACTCTCTCAGTAAAGAACTTCCCCCTCACACCTAATCTGAATCTCCCTTGCTCTGGTTTAAAACCATTCCCCCTTGTACTGTCACTATTTACCCAAGTAAAAAGCTGATCTCCCTCATGTTTATAAACTCTTTTTAAATACTGGAAGGCCACAATGAGGTCTCCCCACAGCCTTCTCTTTTTCAGCTGAACAAGCCCAGTTCCTTCAGCATATCTTCTTCCAGCCCCTTGGATCATCCTTGTGGCCCTCCTCTGCACCCTCTCCAAAAGCTCCACATCTTTCCTGGGGGCCCCAGATTGGGATGCAGTACTTCAGATGTTACCTCATGAGGGCAGAGTAGATGGGGACAGTCACCTCCCTCCCCCAGCTGGCCACCCCTCTTTGATGGAGCCCAGGATACCATTGGCCTTCCAGGCTGTGAGCGCACACTGCTGGCTCATGTTAAGTTTTTCATCAGCCACAACCCCTAAGTCCTTCTCAGCAAGGCTACTCTCAAGGAGTCCTTCTCTCAGCTTGTATACGTATCTGGGATTATCTCAACCCAGGTGCAAAACCTTGTGCTTTGCTTTGTTGAACATCATTCGGTTCACAAAGGCCCACCTTTCAAGTTTATCAAGGTCCCTCTGCATGGCATCCCTTCCTTCTTCTGTATGAACTGCACTGCTCAGCTTGGTGTCATCAGCAAGCTGGCTAAGGGTGCATTCAATCCCATCATCTGTGTCATTAATGAAGATGTTAAAGAGTACTGAACCCAAGACAGACCCCTGAGGGGTACCACTCATTAATGACCTCTGCCTGGACATAGAGCCGTTGACCACAACCCTCTGTCTACAGCCTTCCAACCGATTCCTTGTCCACTGACTAGTCCACCCTTCAAATCCATCTGTCTCCATTTTAGAGATAAGGATGTGTTGAGGGACCATGTCAGAGGTCTTGCAGAAGTCCAGGTGGATGACATTAGTTGCCTTCCCTTTGTCCACTGATGCTGTGACTCCATTATAGAAGGCCACCAGATTGGTCAGGCATGACCTTCCCTTGATAAAGCCATGCTGGCTGTCTTGGATCACCCACTTGTCCCCTTTGTGCCTTATCTTCCAAGAGGATCTGTTCCACAATCTTCCCAGGCACAGAGGTGAGGCTCAGCAGCCTGTAGTTCCCCAGGTCCTCCTTCCTCCCTTTCTTGTAAATGGGAGTGACGTTTCCCATTTTCCTGTCCCCAGGGATTCTGCCTGACAGCCACGACTTTTCAAATAAGATGGAGAGCAGCTTGACAACCCCCTCAGCCAGCTACCTTAGGACCCTGGGATGCGTGTCCTCTGGCCCCATAGACTAGGACACATTCAGTCTTGTGAATTGGCCTCAGATTTTTTTCCCCTTACAGTGGGGGGGAGTTTGTTCCCTCAGTTCCCAGTTCAAGTCAGCCTGCCTGCGCTTGTCTTAACCTCAAGCTCTGCAAATAGTTACAGTGTCTACGAGAACATACAGGAATTCCTCTAGACAGATTCTGGACCTAAACAGCCTGATTCAGATTTGAACTCTAATCTGTCATTACACTTTGATATCTAAAGGAATGCAGGCCATTACAAGAACACTTGTGGGCTTTTGGGGAATTTGAAAAATCTCAATGGAGCGTCACACATAGAAACAAAAATTTTCAGGTTATCAGTAGCCACTTGGGCAGCTGAAGTGAGTGCAGTGTTGTTTATTATAGACTTGATTTTAAATCTTCTGTGACACTGTTATTGATTTACTTACTGCTTATTCCCAATGCAGGAGTTTTTTTACCACCCATGAGCACTAGTTAGATCATGAATCTCCTAATGTCAGGACTGTTCAAGGAAAACAGACGTGTGCTTTATATTAGCTTTCCAGCAGCTGCTTCGAGTATACAGATTAATCTATACCTGTGAATCACTGGGCAAGCACATTTTGGAGTCATTCATTGTGCTCTGGGTCTGCCGCTAGGGCCTGAGCAACCACCTGTTCCTTGGATTCTGCAGTAGTATGCCATCTTTATTACATCTCATCTTTCTCATGCTTCTCCTAAGAAAAGAAGCTATTCTACTAATGACACTGGAAAACGTGCATATTTTGTCTGAAAAAGCCACTGCTGCAAGATAGAAGTACAAACAAAAAAACCTTGACTGGCTGTGGCAGATAAACTCCAAGCCCCCACCCCACCATCAAAGGATGTGACAACTATTTTAGAGGTTGCTGGGTTTAATGTAGAGAGCCTCTTTCATGGTAAATTAAATGTCAGCAGGGTTCTCTGTTTTGAAGTATAAAAATGCGTGGCTGTGCACCTCTACTGCATTGCAACTCAAATGGTGCATTACCCAAAGGGGAAGGAAGCAGACCCTAAGTCGTGCTGTGGTTAACAAGTCAGAGGCAGTACCTCAAACTGTGTGGAAACCAGCATATCTGTGTCACCATCAGCACTAAGCTTTAGCATTTATTCACTCTGGAAATGATAAAGACTCTGTTTCTGGCTTGCCTTCAGCTACTATGCTATCTGGAGCATTCAGAAGGCAAAGCTATTAATTGTGGCAACTACATCTTGAAAGGCGGTCTAACTGGCTAGAGAAAAATGTTTCCATCATTTAACAGAAGCTGTTGATCCAATACAAGTCACGGTGTGAACGAACAGATTCCAGAGAAAGCAGCACAGATGCAATCTTTGCTGTGTCTTCCACATGCCTCATCCTCCAACAAATTCATTCTTATCTAGGTGGCTCATCAGCCAATTAGATTTCATTTACAGCTTTGCATCAAACAGAAACAACAGAACACTGCGTTACACTTTGGCTATAAACTTGTCCCATGGTATTTCACGTCATTAAGCCCAGTATGACCCTGCAGAAATTATGTGCATAGCACTGGCTACTGTCACTGGCCTATTACCATGGATAATTAGCTACTAGGGGAAGTAACTAGTGCCAGTGTGGTTAAACCCTTCACCATCTCATCTCTTTTTGATGCCAAAATGTTCTGCCTGTGATGAAGTGAACTGAAAGTTGGCACTAGAAAATGGTTTTCACTCAAGTGCTTTGGAAGTTTGTCTACATAAATATGTCAATATGTGAAACTGAAGCAGTTGTAAAGCAGAGCTGAGGAACCGGAGAGCCAGGGGAGAGGTCTCCTTGAATTATTTTCAAGTTGCTACTTACTCGTATCTCTAAAGATACACAAAGAATGCATGACCACTGATCACGGAAATAAACCTCAGGCCCCAGGCCACTCAGTGTGCAGTACTCCATGTCCTTATGTACAACAGCTTAATGATTTGACTTCATTCTGTGCCTGAAACCTGGAGGGATTTTTGGAACCCACACTGTGCTCCTCGCAGCCAGGCGACAAAGACCTAGGCAGCAGTGAGGATCTCTAGCCTGCTGAAGACAAAGACCACCAAGGAGGGGAAGTCCAGATGGCCATCACTCTTCTCCCTGCTGCCCACTGCTAACAGAGAGTCATCGAGTGCAGTGCTGCTTCTAGCAGGTGGTGCAGGCTACAGTTCATTACAGAAAACTACGCTCCTTTTTAATAAGAAAAAATCTTAATACCGGCTTTAGAATTAAGTATTCTCGCAGTTTTCCAGAACAGATGTCAAAACTGTTGCAAAGAGACAGCTGGAACCACTGTGAACTGACCCAAAACCATTTATTTGGTAGACTTGCTCTTAGATACAAGGCATTACAAAGGTAATTTTCCGTTACAAGTGTATCAGGCTGACCCAAGTCATCCTTTAAGGAGTTTACATGTGACTGAATCCTTCTGAAATAACAGCTCCAAATTTCTGTAACTAGTGGCAAATTGGAGATTCATGACAGCTGCTTCAAAAAGGGTGAGCTTGTTCAAATCACTGATTTCTCAGTTGAGCTCCCTTTGAGGGACCTAATGTATGTTATTAGGGGGAACGCATTGCAAACACGCACTGATGAGATCCTTTGACAGTGCTATGCAACACCTGCATCAGCTACAGACTGTCCTGCAGGTGGCTTCTTACATGAATGGTTCAGAAGTCCGCAGTAGCCACAGGGTATACAAGGCAAATGTACACCATGTATGAATTGTCTTCCATCAGCAGTGTTAAAGATCTCTAAAGACAGCAGTTGCTTTGTCTGAGTAACATATTTGAATCCTTTTTCCTGATTCTCGCCTTCAAACCCAGAAATATTTTTTCACTGTGCATTCCGCATGTTAAGATTCAGTTTTATTTCTTAATTAGAAGGAGAAAGGGAAGATTAAAATAAAAATATTTCTTAATGACAGGAAACTGATGAAATGTTGAAAATCTGAATGCATCTTCGGGGCAGAAGAAAACAACGCAAGAGGTACTATCCTGCCGAATACTGTCTGCTCAGATAATCAGACTTACACGATTTTAAAAGGAACGTGGAGTTTTCTAGGCTAAGTGTAACTTGCACATACAATGTAAAACCTTATGGTTTTCCTTAACCGTTTTGTTCTTCCTTTCTTCGAGGATTTGCTGTGAGTCTTCAGGTGATTCTGTCACATCCAAAGGCCGTATTCAAGCGTCGCGGTTCTCAGCCAGGAATGCAAGAATCTGATTTTCTGAAACAGATAACAACAGTGGAGGAACTGGAGCCAAAAGCAAACAACTGCACAAAGGTACCCATTTATTTTCTAAAAAGGTTCTAGATGGTCTTTGTAGACGACCGTACTAACAGAACGTTATTTTGTAGGTTCTTGTATGGCACACACGAACAGAAAAGGTCAATCTAGCTAATGAGCCAAAATATCATCTGGACACAGTCAATATTGAGGTATGATCCTGCGATGAGTCACACAGTGCAGCGGATGTGTTGGAAGGTGCTCCAGTTCGGCCCCCTGTAACAGCCTACGGGTGTGAGATTTTTAGGTCACCCGGTGGACTTCTGTGGAAACAAAAGAAAGTTGTCAGATATTCTGTTAAGCAAATCAAATGGGTGTGCTTTGTTCTAACTTGTTTGCATGCATTTCTGAACTCATCTTAAACTGACACTTACCTTTGCTGTAAGGCTGTTTCCACATAGTAAAAAAAATCAATCAAGAGAAACATGATTGCAATGGAATATTGTCAAAATCATCATGTATGTATATAGTTTTTGTATTTATCCAGCTTAGTGGTATAATTATAAACTTATTTTAAATCATGAGCTGGTGATCTAAATACTTGCCTAAATAGATCCTCCAAATCAAACACGCTTTCCTTCATTAAAATCAGACTTAAAGAAATAGCTGTCAAATAGTTATACAATAATGAAATAAAAACCCACAATCATTTACGGATTCATCCTTTTAATATAGGGAAATAACATTTTATCATTATGAGGCACCATAAAATGTAAACACAATCACTGTCATAAACCTGGATATCTCTGCAAGGAAAAATAGATCTGTTCACACCACGTTACCTTGTATACATACCAGTTCTCAGCATTAATACTGCGTACATGCCTCGTGAGCCCACTTGGGTACTTCAGCACAGGAAACTCAAATGGATCAAATGCTCATTTTTAAAAGAATAAACTATTAATTTGTAGAACTAGAGTAACATCCAGGTTTATCTTCCTCTCTATGATCATATTCCCTGTTATGCACACCATAATAACATCACAGTGAAATGTATGATGAAACAAAATTTGTTTGATACACTAGAAA
>JANHGO010000042.1:101035310-101045752 GCA_024606505.1 Aquila spilogaster
TGCTTTTCACTACATCAAATTTAAATCAATATAGACCACAACACGGTCAGTCAGTTATATTCTTAATCTGAACAGCTGGGGAAGAAGAAAAAGAGTATGTACATGGAAGGAACAGCGAAAGTAAACGCATTTGAACAAGGAATGTTAGGTGGCCGTTCTGGGCGAGACTTCTGTTGCAACTTTCATTTCCACAGCTGTGTGCTGAGAGTCTGACCAGAGGAGCTTCCCGTCCACCCTGCCGCTGTGCTGGGGGGCTGCCCGAAGCCCATCACGTTGCTGGAGCTGCTGAGATTCATTCCAGCCATTTGCTGATTCATCTGTGGGGCATACACACGAGCCTAGTTAGCACTGGAGCCGAAACACAACACGCTGCTAGCCAAAAAGCAGTCACGCCCCCAGCTAGCAACCCAGTTATAGTACGTTTCCCTAAAATTAATATTTCTCATTAAATAAAAATATTGACTCAGTGTAAGTTTCTCAGCATTTTTTTAAGACAGCGGCTTTTTTGGAACCGTTCAGTCGCCATTCTCCATCAGCTGACTGGCTGTAGCACTTGGTCCAGTCCAAATCAACACTCCACTAGTGGATTTACAGAGCGTGTGACGAAGGAGCCCCATGTGTCTCAGTTAGTAAGAGCCTGCTTTCACAGTTTCAAAGCTGGCCAACAAAATTGTGGCAACCGCAACAAAGGAACACCAAATAATATAGCCTTGTCTGCATTTGCAACTCCAGATGTTTTTTGTTCCAGCAATATTTCTTTGGCGACCTCAAGATCTTGAATACGCAAGTTTTTATAGAAATTGTCCATTTAGGTGGCAATCAACAAAGAATGAGGTGGATTTGTAACCTGGGGATTACCTAAATCTAACTATTCTTGCTAAAGAATCTACTCAAGATACCATAATTTGTTAAAAACAGGTGAAATCATTCACATGAAACTAAACACAATGTCTAGTTAAAGGTGGGAAAGAGTTCAAAATTCAGCACATTCACTTCAGGGACGGTGCAAAAATATTTCTACTCTCTACAAATATTATCTAGCCACTGTGATTTTCAGTGCGCAATGTAAAAACGTTCTTCAGGTTACTCTCCCTTGCCTTCCAAAAAATGAACACTTACTGACAAGCCAAAAACCTAGCTGCACAGACAGAGTAAAGATATCCCCTCTCACGAGTCCGAGAGCAAAAGAGCACTTGGAGCAATCAATAACCAGAGCTGGTGAATAGGGATGTTGTATCAGCAACTTTAGATCCAGGTTAGAGACAGCATTAGGCAAAAATCAGAGTTCACGTAAGCATGAGCCAACAATACTGGCTTGCAAAGCAAAAATGGTGAAAAAAATTGTTAAGTTGCAAACTAGTATTTCAGGGTAAAATTCAGTACCGTGTGCTTTCACACGTGTATCTGCAAAAACAACCCATCACTGACTGTAGAAATTTAAAAAAAGCTAACGAACACATGCTTTACCTAGCTGTTAATCTCTTCTGGAGTAGAATTCTTAGGAAGCAGACTATATAAAGCACGCTATTCTGGTAAGTAAAGCAAGCTCTCCCCCTTTCGACTGGAGCCAGAGATGAGATCGCAGTTCCCCTACCAACGGCGGAACGTCAGCACGCTGGTGACATCTGATGTGCAAGGCGTACAGAAACACGTTAAGGGCTTGTTCTATGAGCCAGCTTTTAGTATACGCTTGGTAAGAAGCACGATTTTAATTTCAAAGCTGATACGGGTCTTTTGAAAGTTAGATACCTAGAAAAAGACTGTTAGCAGTAAATCCACAGATTTTTCTGGTTTGACATTTTGAAATTCCCACCTTTTAAAAATTACTTTTCAAGGCAGAATGACAGCCTGTATTTTCTAATTGGGGCTGTTTTATCCATGTAAGAAATGCTGCTTACCTTCAACAATGTTTACACCACAGGACTGAGCAGAACAGTAAAAATTAATATAATCCAATTAAGTACATCACTAAGGCTCACCTCCTGAGTTACTGCAGTAAGCAGCATGGAATTATTATATTGTTCTTATAATTCAAATAATAGCATGAAAAAAAGTTGCTATCATCCATCCTGAACTCCAAGGGAATCACTTAGGTTTGTCATCGCCCCCCAGTAACCTCTCAAGTACCAGATTTCAAGGTGTTTCATTGGATAATGTACAAATACAGCACTAAGTCTACACGAACACTTTTAGAGAACCTTTTAAACATGTTTAAGAAATTTGTAAGTGGCATGGAAATGCTACAGATAAATAACAGATTAGCCTGAGCAAGTTTTCTACAGGAGAATGTTACGAGTGCAAAGCACGGCACATTCCACTGAAATTTATCCTGAAGTCTGTAAACAAAAGTATTAATTGTTAAGAGCTATCCTCAGGCAATTAAACTCTGCTTTTAGTTATAAGGCTGTGTTTACATCTCGGTATCCTGTAGCTATAGCTAAGCTAGCTTTTTACCTGGCTAGCTCAGATGCCAGGATGAGAGTAGCTACAGAAGCAGAGAACTGGTTTACCTTGGCAAAATTTATTCTCTGCTTATGTATTAGTTATATCTAATGGAATTATTCACTTTTTTTTTTCCCCGGTGCCTCTGAGCAGTTCGTAGTCCAGCAGTCTGTAATGTGGCTACACCACAACTACAGCCAAACATTTTGTGTCCGAAAAGCAGCAGCTTTTCTAAAGCACACTTGTCTGGGAATAATAGCAAGTCTTTACCTGAGAGAGGTTCCATGGAGCTTGTTGGCTTTGTTGCAATCCATACTTATTTTGTGGCGTGACCATCTGTCCCACCATTCCACCTTGAGGTCCAACGACATTTTGAGGAAGTCCCATCACACCAGTTTGTGTAGCACCAGTAAATCCATTGGGCATTCCCATTCCTACCATCACACCTGTGCTCTGTCCCATGACTGGCACCGACTGTCCCATCACGTTTCCCATCATCCCAGTTGCTGCAGGCACAGGAACTCCCATGGCTGGAAAGCCTTGAAAATGAGTGGATGGTTGTGTGGTAAATGGCATAGAGGACGACCCCATGAACATACCTGAACCAGAGAAGGGAAGACTTCAGCAAAAGTGTTTTGTCATTTTTCTCCCCCATCCCCGTAAGTCAGAAGCGCACCAAAAGAACGTTAAAGGGTAACTCTGTCCAGTTGTACGTCAGTGCTGTTAATTTAGTCTCTGGTGAAAGTAAAAAAAGGCTTAACAGCTCTCAAAGGAAAGGGACTCACTGCCAGAGGTTAACTGCCAAAAAGAGTTTGGCAAATCCCTGCGGTGAACCAGACCCTTTTAGTCGCGGTATTGGAGGTTTTTGTTTTCACACAAACATAGCTGAAGTGAAGGTATGACAGCTCTGTGCTGATCCGGCCAGCCTGCTGTTGGCACCGCGGAGACCCAGACCTCGAGCGATGAATTAGATGGCAGAAGCTGAATTCACAAATCTTTCAGGAAATTGTATACTGGATAATTTGAACAGCTATAAATACATTAAAATCGCATACTATTTTTTTCTTGAGCTTCTGTATTACATTTCAGTAATTTTCTCATTTTTACAAATAATAAAGATAAAAATCTTCGCTTGAATATAGGCAGCGGGGTACCCAACCCTACATTTTATACTTGTAGGACAAAACTCTTCTAGGTAAAGCTTAAAACAGGACTGCACAGAAATCTTTACAAAATTATTTACCTGGAGCATTTTGCTGCTGCATGGTTCCTGTGCCATACAGTGATAAGATGGAGTCTTTGGAGAGTTGTTTCTTTGCTGATTCTTCGGATTTTGTTGTTTGCTCAGTGAATAGATCAAGATCCCCGGATGCCGCAGACAAGGTGGCAGCTGCTGGTTTAGTGGAAGTGCTCTGGGAAATAAAGGTCAGGACAGACTACTGAATGAAACCGGCAGAAGATGTTACATTCAATATTTACTGCACATCCTCACTCCTGAACCAAATAAAAACCAGTTCATTTACAGAAATTAACTTGAAGTAAATGAGGATTTAAAAAGCTGTGGTATGACCAAAGACAAAAAAGCAGTACATACGGTATGGAAAGAAGACCAGACGGAGGTTACAAAACACGCAAAACTAAAACCCCAACCAGCTCCAGGGCGCACACATACAGATTATCCACTCCTGTTGCTCCTACATTTTTCATCAGTGAGAAGCGTAAATCATGAGCTGTGGTTAGATTATGAAAAATAATTAGGAAATCAATAAGGAGATTACAATTCACATCTCATTAACCCTCTCATAGGCAGAATAGATTAGAGAAGAGCGAAAACAAAAGATTAAGTGCTCTGGAATATACTACTCCAACTAAGATGAACATGTTTTTTGGAGAAAAGGCAAAAGTAAAATTTCAGTTGATCTACTTAAAGCAATAACATTTCTAAAATACATTGTTTGTAACTGGCTTAGAGTTCTTTAAGCACATTTCATTTATTGAGAAAGCGTAATTATCTAAAACTTACTGTAGCCTACAACTGAAAAACTAAAATGCACCCAGACTGTCAGGCTTTTTACTGCTCTTGCACCGGAATGTTGGGTAAACAGATTACATCCAGGTATCTTTCAGTGCTGTTGCTTTGCTGCTCATGCACTTACAGCTCCAGACGGGCGCTTGCCTAGGGAACTAGTCAACACGCTGCGTTCTCGTTGTATTTCTTAAAATACACAACTCATCCTGTTACCAGTGGGAACTTTCGATGCGAATCAACTGTATAGGCACTGAAAAAGAGCCAGGATCGCAATGCATACCTAAATTACAGCCTTATTTTAGTCCAGCTAAATGCTGCCCAACTGCTTAGCATACACCTGCCTAATCCCACGGCACCTCTGGGTTTCGACTCTTTCCTGCACTGAAGGAAAATCCTCCTTGCTCTACCACCGCGAACGGACTGGATCTGCAACCAGGTCCCTCCGTTTGCTGTCGGCGCATACCAAAGTTCGTCAGACAGACAAGAAGCCACCACGACATACGCAGATACGGTAACACACCTATATTGTTGCCTAAAGCAACAACCTCCAAACCTTTCCTGGTTTTGCTGGCAGGCTGCTGACTAGGCGCTGAGAAGTCCACTACGGTCACACTGGGTTTGTACAAACACCACAACACAAACATTCAATACGCAGCTTCAGAAAACACATCGGACTCCTGAAGTGCTAAAAAGCTCTCGAAAAAGCTAAAAAGCTCAGTGTTATATATTGGAGGGGAAAAAAACCCCTGCAAAACAATTCCGGTACCAAGTAAATTGGCCAGAAACCATCAGGAGTGCAGGTTCACATGGCTGATGGTGAAAAATCTCTAAAACTGCTGTGGAAAGGGAAGAGAAAAAGAACAAGAAATGGAAACTCGGTGGCAACTGAAAACCCTGCATTTATACAACAGCTGATGTGGGCCAAGGTCACTAGACCGCAGTAAGCAACAAAAGGGAGGGTGATGGCACTACAGAGGGAAAGCAGACGGAACCAGGAACTGCTCAGCTCCTGTGACACCTTCTCTCTGGCCAAGGTACACTTAAAATACCAACATCCTTATGTACCTATTATAAAAGCTACTGCCTCTTGCTTATTACTAACAAAAATTTCTGGTTGCAAAGCAAAATTGATGTTTTTTAATGGGTAGTAGGAAGCCCTCTCCATTTGAGGCAACTCTTTGTCCGTGTGGCACAACCAGTCTTTAAAAATACCAGAGTTGGATTCAATGATACATTCAGGTAAAAGCCCCTCCTAAATAGCGGTGTTTGTTTTACTGTGCATGTACCCAGGAAGTCCCAATATTGAATTGTTCCATACTGACATGGTCCTCCTAGCCTGGCATCTGCCTCAGAGCCTCTGTACGACAGCCGTGCTCAGCGGACTGGAGAAGTACACGTAAGCAGGGAAAGCCAGTTAACAGAGGCGGTTTCAGCAGGGAAGGGGTCTGTTTTCCTCCAGAAGGGAGAAGAGCAGACATGTCTGCTGGGTTTGTTGTTAGTTTGGGTTTTTTTTTTAAATAAATAACAGCATCAAAGAAACTGCTTTCATCTGGGATGAACCACAGTTTGAAGTGTCTCCAAATCTATGAAATACTGTTACTATAGGTGCTTTAACAAAATAAAGCAAATCACTACATGTGTGCACAGAAGAGAAGGGAGAGCCAAAGACCCAGAGGACTGATCATCTATTACATTTATGTCATGAGATAAATATTCACTTAATGTCTCTTCATTCAGTTTGTTTTTTGGAAGATTCTGAGAGGAGCCAAAGCACTGAACAAGCACTCCCTGAAGTATTCATCAGCTAATAAATGGAAGGTAATGCAAAATACATGGCAAGAAAACAGCAGGTGGCATTCAAGCAAAAACAAAAACCAAAAAACATTGACATGATTTTCACATATCTAACATTCTCACACTATCCGAGACCCCTGTAAAAACACACACCTGGCATACGTATAATAGTTTTCCTTTAAGAAAGGCTACACATAGTGCTCTCAACCAGTCATTATACCAAAACTAAACGCTCGTCAGGTGGTCAGGGAACATACTGCTGGGTGGTTTCATGTCAGTGTAACAGAATTTTTCAGAACTACTGGAAATCATCTCCAATATGCTTCATGTTTAAACATAACTAATTTTTGTCATCAACAGCTTATGTATTACCTGTAAAAGGTAATACCTATCCAAAGGAAGTTTCCACTGTGAAATATTGGTCAGATGTGTCAGGACCACAAATACCGGAGCTGAATCCATCACTTCACACTTGCCATCTCACCACACAAACAGCACATGGCTGACAAGAAGTTTAGATTAAGGCATGAGACTAAAAATAAGTATTTTCATTTTGGCTTTTAATTGCCAAAATGACTGCAAAACAGCAGGTAAAGATCATGACATCCTCAATATTTTAAGTTGGTCTGACAGCTGTAGCAGTCCAGATGGCTTTTGTCCATTGCCTGTGGTCCTGTCACTGGGCACCGCTGGAAAGAGCCTGGCTCCGTCCTCTTTGCGCCTTCCCATCAGGTATTTATATACATTAATGAGATCCCCCTGAGCCTCCAGGCTGAACAGTGCCAGCTCTCTCAGCCTCTCCTCATAGGAGAGATGCTCCAGTCCCTTCATCATCTTAGTGGCCCTTTGCTGGACCCTCTCCAGTGTGTCCATGGCTCTTGTACTGGGCAGCCCAGAACTGGACACAGCACGCAGGGTTCGAGGTGAGGCTCGCTGGCCTGTAGGTGCCTGGGTCCTCCTTCTGGTCCTTCTTGGATATAGGAGTGACATTTGCTTTCTTCCAACCCTCAGGCACCTCTCCCACAAGAGTGGCTTCATAAAGACATAAGCCAGCTCCCTCTGCACTTGTGGGTGCATCCCATCAGGGCCTTGATCTATGTCCAGTTCGCTTAAGTATTCCCTGACCCGATCCTCTTCCTCGCTCCAGCCTTTCCCCCTGGTCTCTTGGGCCTGGGACTCCTGAAGGCTGGTCTTGCTAGTAAAGACTGAGGCGAAGGTGACATTCAGTACCTCAGTCTTCACATTTACATGTCCTGTTGTCACCAGGGCCCTGCCCCTTTCACCAATGGGCCCACATTTTCCCTACTCTTCCTTTTGTCACCTACGTACTTCTAAGTCCTTCTGTTGCCTTTGACATCCCTCACCAGATTCCACTCCAGTTGGGCTGTGGCTTTCCTAACCCCATCCCTGCATGCTCGGATAGTGTCTCTGTATTCCCTCCAGGTTACCTCTCCCTGCTTCCACCTTCTGTATTCTTCCTTTTTGTGTTTGAGTTTGGCAGGAGCTCCTTGTTCATCCATGCAGGCCTCCTGGCATCATTTGTCTGACTTCCTGCTCATTAGGATGGACTGCTCTTGAGCTTGGAAGAGGTGATCCTTGAATATCAACCAGCTTTCTTGGGTCCCTCTTCCCTCCAGGGCCTTATCCCGTCAGACTCTTTCAAGCAGATCCCTGAAGAGGCCAAAGTCTGCTCTCCTGAAGTTCAGGCTTGTGATCTTCTCTGATGATCCTCAAATCCACCATCTCGTGGTCACTGCAACCAAGGCTGCCTTCGACTTTTGCATCCCCAATGAGCCCTTTCTTGTTCATGAGTATGAGGTTGAGCAGAGCACCCCTTTTCGTTGGCTCCTCTATCACTTGGGTCAGGAAGTTGTCACTGATGCTCTCCAGGAACTTTCTGGATTGCTTATGTCCTGCTGTGTTGCCCCTCCAACAGATACTGGGGTGGCTGAAGTCCCCGATGAGGACCAGAGCCTGCAAGTGTGAGGCTGCTCCTAGCTGTCTGTAGAAGACCTCATCTGCTTGCTCCTCCTGGTCAGGCAACCTATAGAAGACACCCAGTACAATGTCACCCATCCCTGTCTGCTCTGAAGTCCTTACCCATAAGCTCTCAGCTGGCTCATCATCCATTCCCCTAGTTTAAAGCCCTCCTTACCAGGCCAGCCGTCCTGCTGGCAAAGATGGCTTTGCCCTGCTTGGTGAGGTGGATCCCATTTCTCCCAAGCAGATCCTAATCCTCAAACAGGGTCCCGCAGTCAGAGAAACTCCAACGCTCTTGCCAGCTCTGCGAGCAATGGCTGACACGCAGCATCAGTGCTCTCCTCTTTACACTCTTTCCCTTCACCGGCATGAATGAGGAGCACACGACCTGGGCCCCTGTACCCCTCACTAACCACCCCCAGAGCTCTGCAGTCAACTCTTCCCTCCAGATTATCCCTGGCAGTGCCCACATGGAAGAAAAGCCAGGGGTAACAGAGGGCTGGACAAGCTTCAGCACTCCCTTCACAACGTCCCAGATCCAAGCCCCTGGCAGGCAGCAAAATTCTCTAGACAACAGCTCAGGTCAGGTCAGCAGATGGGTGCCTGTCCCCCTCAGCAGGGAGCTGCCCACTACTATCACTCGCTGCTTCATCCTGGTGGCCTTGCATGGCTCAGGATCAGTTGCCTCAGGTGCTTCACTTGGAAGCACCTCTTCGGCTTGGAGGGCCACGAACCAGTTCCGCAGTTGCAAGTCTTCAGGTGGAGCTGGAGCCCCCTTCTCAGTGTCAGAAGTCACCAGCTTCCATTCTTCGCCTTCCCCAGAGCTTGCACTTACCGCTCTGGCAGGAGCAGACTCTGCTGGTGCCTCCACTGCGGTCGGGGTCCGGCGCTCCCGAAGCTGCTGCGTCTCTGAGAAGATCCTGTCTGTCTCTCATCCTCTCTCTCGCCTCCTGCCGTAACTCCTCCACGGGCTGACACAGCTCTTGAAGAACAGCACACCTCCTGCAGGTGAGAAGATCTCTCGTGGCCTCACGGAGAGGCTCCAGGCACTCCCCGCAGCCTGCGACCTGCAGGGCTGCATCCATCATGCGAAGCTCTGTCTGGGTCGAAGCCTCTGCGCTGGCAGGGACAGCTGCTCCGACACCCGTAAATCGAAAGAGAGGTGGCCGCAGTGGAAATGAAAGAGGTGAAGAGGACGGTGGGACACGTGGAGTTAAGAGAAAATGGCACACGGGCACTTTCCCGCTACCTGCAGGTCTCTGGCACTGGCTGGTATCTTGTGGGTAAGCAGGGATGGGCTGTAGCAAAGCCAGGCCTCTACTGTTTCTCATTTATATGGTGATAAATAATGGCCCCACACAACATTTTCCATTTCTCCCTGCTGACTGCAAAAGCTACCTGCATTCCAGGGAAGCAGGGAAAACACAGCCTAGCGCATCATTATTCTTATGTAAGCAAGTAAGGCGGTACACTATTAAGGTCTTAAATTCTGTGTACAATTTCTTATCCTTTTTATCTTTCCACTGTCAACAGACTTGCTGGTTATTTCAACTCTTCCTGGTTTTGATTTTGCATATTTTGTTTTTAGGCATCTAGACAGTTCCACTAAAAAACATCAACTGTTATTTCCTGGTAATAATAGATGAGGAAACAAGCACTCAGCTATATTCAGTCCACAGAATCAAAGAAAAACACTAAGAAATATTATCTGTTCTCTTGCTTTAAGGAATTATCTGCAATACCTGAAAAAGTCAGATGAAGATTTCTATCACTGTCTCAGGCAATATACAAGAACATAATTATCCTTACAGTAAGATTAAAAATTCAAATTTATTTCTTGCTGTATGTCCAGTACTCACAGCAAACAATGTAGCCTTTTCTTTGCAATCAACCTTTTCTAGGCTTGAAGACATTTATCTCCCCTGCAGTCTCACTTCTAACTCTTTCTTCAGATTTCCCTTCTCTAGAACTTAAAATATTTTTCCTTCCCTCTAGACTCTGTCCAGCTGCTCCCTTCTGGTTCTGAAGTATGATGCCTGCTCTTCCACTCTGCTCCACCTAAGGCATTTCCAGCACCAAAGAGAGGATAATCATAGACTCACAGAATGGTTTGGGTTGGCAGGGACCTTAAAGATCATCTAGTTCCAACCCCCTGCCATGGGCAGGGACACCTTCCACCAGACCAGGTTGCTCAAAG
>JANHGO010000042.1:101058044-101070380 GCA_024606505.1 Aquila spilogaster
CAGAAATAGGCTGTGATTTCTCACAGCTTGGGAAGAGAGGGAACAAATTGGGGGTTGCATGGCAAGAACACTAACACTATTGCTTGTGGAGAACATAAGAATATTTAGCTTGTATGTGTCCATTTCCCCACCTTTGTGTGTATGGAGTACTGAACTAAAATCTGCTACTCTGAATCAGAAGGCCAAAAGCCACAAATGTTGTTGGATCATCAAAAAGTGAATATCCAAACAGCATCTCAATAATTAAACCCCCGAACAAGAACTCGAGGGAACCACATGAATCTATTTAAAAAGGCTCAGAAGAAACACAAACATGATAGTATAGTCACTGAGGATATTACGCCTCTTCTACTATTACAAGATTTAAAGATACAATTTGCCTAGGCATATTATCTTGAAAATTTTGCAATTTGTAAAGAAAAACAAAAACCAATTTATTTTTAGAAGATTATCTTGTCTAGCTACAATCATCACTGGGTAAGTCCTATCTCACAGGATGTTTACCTTCCGATGGAGTCACTATTACAAACTCAACTGAGACAAAAAGAGCAATGACCCAGAGGTTAACCCCATACCCAAAGCTAGCACTGAGGCTTACTCAGGAAAATACTTTGCAAGAAGCTGGGCTGTTTTGAAAGCCAAAATTGTTCTAGTATGAATTGTCATCCATTAAAATTACTTTATCTGCTATCACAAGCGATTCTGATCTGCCCTAGTAAAAGCTACTACTGTTCTTCATTTACAGAAATGAAGTCCTAAGAGGATGAATCTTCATTACAAACACGTCCACTCAGTAAGAAGAATGAGCTATGCAATCATACCCATTTTAGTATTGTTTGATATGGCATATAAAACATTTTAATCAGCAGTGTGCTGCCGCAGTGACAAAGGCAAATGGGATTCTGGCTGCACCCGCTGGGGCATTACTAGCAGAGGCAGAGATGTGATCATCCTACTTTACTCAGCGTTGTCCAGCCGCACCTGGAGTCTGTGCCCCATTTTGGTCCCCACAATTCAAGAAAGAGGTGGACAGACTGGAGAGGGTCCGAAGGAGGGCCATGGAGATGGTCAAAGGGCTGGAGAACCTGCCCTGTGAGGAAAGGCTGAAGGAGTCAGGTCTTTTCTCCCTGGAGAAGAGAAGGCTCAGGGGGGACCTCGTCCCGCTATGGCAGTACTTAAAGGGCAGCTACAAAGAGGACAGAGGCGCTCTCTTCACAAGGAGCCACACGGAGAAGACAAGGGGCAACAGGTACAAGTTGTGCCAGGAGAGGTTTCATCTGAACGTAAGAATGAAATTTTTTAGAGTGAGATGAATTACTGGAACGACCTCCCCACGGGTGTGATAGAGTCCCCATCGTGGGAGGTTTTGAAGATGCTCTTGGACAGGATGCTAGAGAATCTCATCCAGGCTCCCCTCACCACTCTTCTGAGCTGCCTTCCAACCTGGGGTATTCTATGGTTCTATGATATATTGGGTTGAAGTGATCTTTCTTCTAATGCTGTCTGAAGTAGTCTACTGCAGGTATTAATTAAAGGACAACTCTCCAAATGAAATATGCAGGTCTGCTCCCATTGACACATACCTATCTCATTTGCAGCTCAGTGGATTCCAAGTGCTACTAGCTTATTACACTGCCTTTCAATTTGTTATTTAAAAGATCTTTAAACACTCCCTCCTCTAAAATTATGGGGTTTTAACATACAAATTATAAACTTTGCCCTTTGTGTATCTCACTGAAGAAACACAGCTGTTGAACACCAATTAGAATACTTTCTGTTGCATGTTACATCCAAAGTTAGCCTATGCAATCTGAGTTCATTATCATATCATAAAACAGTGTTACCAAGATTCTTTTCAAATTATGACTAAAAGGATACAGAAGCCTAGCAATCTCAAAACCACATATTGATTAAATTTTAGTTCTTAATTAGGTTGTTGGTCTGCTAAAGGAAAATAAAGGAGAATCAGCTTTCCATGAAGTCTAAATTACCTTTTTTTTTTTTTAATAGGCTCATTCTACAGCCATAATCTAACTTCTACTGTGTTAATTAAGATTTGCTTGCCTACGGTACCAGATTACTTGGAATGAGATGTGGACCACAACACATACATAACCGGTACAAAAACAGTATTTTACAGCTACTCTACATCCAGAGGGAAAATAACAT
The DNA here is from genome assembly GCA_024606505.1 of Aquila spilogaster. NCBI lineage: Eukaryota > Metazoa > Chordata > Aves > Accipitriformes > Accipitridae > Aquila > Aquila spilogaster. Next base: position 101,060,214 of record JANHGO010000042.1, read on the forward strand.
GCATTTTGAATGACAGTGTGAATTCTAAACCAGAGAAGACCTTTATTGTTTTGTTGCAAGATTATTTGTACCTTAAAGCCAAAAATTAAAAAACAACAAAGCATTTTTCTACAAGTTCAAGTTTTTAGAACAATGACATTTAGAAGACTGATCAGCCTCCTCCAATATCCTGTAAAAATTATGCAGAAATTTAAGAATAACCATTATATTGATATAAATTGAATACTCTTAATATCCACTCACAACTCTTAGAAAATTTTCCTAACACTGATCAACAAAAGGAAATAAAAATAGTTACTGTAATATTTCATTCTTCCAGTTCCATTTTAAGATTCTATCGAATGGAAAAAACACACTTGCGGTAATGGTAGATAAATGAAACACAGACTTTTATGAATATGGCCTTCAACAAGCACAGAAAAAGCACAAAACCACAACAGTATAGCCAGACAGTGCAAATTCAATGATTTGGGTCTAAACCAGTTTATTTACTAGACAAATACACAGTCACCTGCAGTCAGAAAACAAAAAGGTATATTAGATAAAAATGAATGATGGTCACAGTCAGTACACAACACTGAAATGCCCGATGTTTTAAGTTTTACAAGATACTAGTCAGCTGCAGTCAGACAGTTCAGTGTTCCTTTAACTAATATAGGAATTTTGTGATATAAGGTATTTTACGGATATACAATTCAGATGACCTCAGCATTTTCATTAAAAAGCACACTTGTACCATAAACATTGAAATACCACAATCCACAAGCCCTTTGAAGATCACTTTGATAACTTCCCCATCCCACAGGAGCTCATTACTCTCCTTAGCAAAACACAAGTATTGATATACCCAGATCCCCATGGCATTTTCCTTTATAGTTTCAAATTCATAGACTCAACCTTATGGTTTTCAAATTCATCCAACTATCAGTAAGCACAGAGAAAATAAAAGTATATCTATTAAAATTTAAAATGACATTATCTGTGTTTGATTTAAAAACAGGTAATTATGTATTGCTTACCAAGTCCTAAAAGGTCAATAGTGGGTTCCAATGACTTTTTTGGACTTGCTTTAGCTTCTGATTGCTGATCCTCTTTCTTCTGTGGCTTTAAAGGAAAAAAAAAAACAAACCAAAACACAAGTAACCTTTTTGAAAAAGATGCAGTGCTTAACAAATTCTCATTAAAGATGCTGCTCCAGTATCAGAAGTAAAAGCCCTTTTCTATATTTGTTTACCATAATGAATTTGATTTGTAAGGAAGTAAGCTGCAGTTATGGTCATAAGGGACATGGAACATGACTGTAAAAAATTATCCTTATACCTTCACTGGTATGTAATCAATTTTTAAATAAACTTAAGTTCCAGGATAGGTTAAAAATAAGCTGAAATCTTAAACTGAACCACCATATATCACGCACTAGGCAAAAAGCTCTCTGTAATTTGATTTATCAACTAAATTAATCATCCAAACTATACAGTTCTGCAGCATTAAAGAGAAAAATCTTCAAGTTTTTAAAAGCTTGAATTTAAAAATTAGAAGCAGACTAATGACATTATTTAGCCTTCCTGAAAAGAGCATCTGCAGAACATGCAGACTTTGTAGATGCTAAGCACCAATGGGCACAATCTGCATTCATGATCTTTTCCTTTTTAAACCTGAAGGCAAATAACAGCATTCTTCTCCTTTGGAAAAGGTAGCTCCTAGTCTTTTCTTGCCTAGAGATTTCAAAATGTAAGATCGTATTGACATGAAATTTCATTATGAAAATTATTTCATAAATCTGTTTATAGTTCTTCCCATACCAATATCAGGCTTATCACCTGAATCCATCAAAACATCAATTTTTAAAATGAATACAAACTGGTTTGTAGTAATGACATGACAAATGCGTTCTCTTGCATGCATTTAATATGCATTTGCTCCGTACTTATCACAAAAACATGAAGTGGATTGGTTTATCAATGAGTACAACCTTTAACTGGAACAGATTACCGAATAACGGCGGTAGAGCACTGTAAGGCTGGGCACCGGGCTGACACCAACAGAACCTACTTCGCTCCCACCTTTATCACTCCCATTACATGGCTTTGACAGAGTCACTGAGGCTCCTGAGGTTGCTGAAGTCCTTAAATCTTAGTATTTAGTATTAGGAGAACTTTATAGTTCAACACATGGGTATGAAGTTCTCATTTAGGTAATCCTTTACTTTCCTCTCCTGCAAACTGGGGATAAAGAGTAACGAGCTTGGTGTTTATAAAGACCAGTGAGGAAACTCAAGAGTATTCAAAGATGGCCCAAGTGAACAGAAGCCTACCATCCTACTGACGCTCCTCTTTCATGAGCAAGCCCCCACTGAAAACCTCCAGAAAAGAGCTGCAATGAACTGAACTCCATTTCTGCAGCTACCGGGAACAGGTCACTTCCCACTCAAACTGATCCCTGCTAATGTCTCAGAGAAATACTTGCTTCCTCTTGCCAAAAATCCTTATGTTGACTTTACATACCTTGTTCAAGACCAAAATTGTTTGGAAAACCACCTGCTGGAAAAATATTCCATGGATTCCCTGATTCTGTATTGTATTACAACTTTCATCTTTGAGTATGTGATCTGAAGAATAGCACACTGATTCCAAATGCTACTCAGTATTTCAGAGAAAAAAACTTGTATTTGGTATGAAAAAAAAAATATGTTTTTTGAAAGTAAATTTTTGCATATCAAGAATTTTTTGAAAGTGACCGTTCAAAATAAAGTTTTCTACAACTGACCATACCTCAGTAACTGTGCCAAAAAAATTAAATTATTATTATGAACATCAATCAGAATTAACAGTGAGTATTTCAGAACAGAATTTATCAAAAAAATTTGCACTTTTGGTTCTTCTCCAACTCTGTAAGGAACACCACAGGTCACAGAAGCTGTAAAAAGAAGCGTTTCTGACATGTTGCTTGATTTCATGAAACTGACTTTTTTTTTGCTGAAACAGCTTAACAATTCTGAATATAGAACAACAACTTATTTAAACTGAAAAGCAAAACTGTTAGAATTATATTAAATGTGCAAATTTTCATTACTCCAGATTAGATTTATGATAACTACCTAAAAGCACAGGTTTGAAATAAATTAAAGCTTGGCAGAGTTAGTTTAGAATGCAAACTGTTCACAGAAACCAAAACACTTTTGCATACATTAGTAAGAACTAAACAGAGTTCAAATAGCACTCGATTACTTATTACTGCAGGAAATTAATCTCATTACCTAAACTAAAAATTTAAAAATATAGTAGGAATAATCTACTTAAGTCCTCTGCTTTGCCAAATGAACATTTTCAGTAATTATTAAATGCTGATTTCTGTTTCATCACTCTCTAAGAAAGGCAATGAAGACACAAGGTATAAAAATATGAATTTCTATAAAAACAGGATCCTTTAAGATACCCTTTTGCAATATCATTACTATATTTCTTTATCAGCAGTTTCTTTCCCATTTTGCTTCCTTGCCAGTACATAAACTAATAGGCTTTAAGGTTACTTCACAGTTACTTCAAGAAAGACTGCAAAATTATTTTCAAGCTTGTTAGTACAGCAAATATTTCTAGACATTAAGACTGCATTCATTTCCCTGATGGAGATTTTCTCCTTAAAGCACTATTCAGCTCCTTTACAGCTACACAGTTTTCACCAGCATACTAACGTTTGGTCTGAAAAACAAAAAAAAGCTATTAGTCACCTAACAATTTACCAATACTTCATCTGTACAACGGTGGTCACACAAAGCAATATTCAGCAGCTATCTAGAACCAAACCCCTTCCTCTTACCCTTAATTTTACCTGCAATACTAAGTTGTTCCCCCCATTCTCTCACCATAACAAAACCCAATTGCTGGAATTTCCCATCCTCCTGTCTGAGATTTCAAACAATTTTAAAATTCGGTATGCCTTTATTTCTGGTTAAGATGTTTCATGCCACATATGAGGGAGGGCTTTTGTGCAAATTCAGAAGACACTGGTTTGGTGTTTAAGGTCTGCCATGATTCAGAGATGGACAAGGACTTCTCAAAAGCCAACTACACTTAGGCATAAATTAAGCAAGGCGCGCACTAATGGGATGAGTTAGAACAAGAAACTTGCATGCATGCAATTATTGTCAATTTAAGAATACCTAAATAACCCCCTTTTACCATGCTGCTGCTTAAGATAGTCTTGTTCTCTCTTTAGCCCCATGAATCTTGGGCTACCTGTCTGTACTGTGGTCCACTTGAAGAAGGTATAATGGAAAAGCAATGCCTTACTAAAGCATTCTATAGCAGAGATCATGCCATATTTCTGGGTCTGGACCAAAGGACCTCCAGAGGTCCCTTCCAGCCTACATAATTCTGGCATAAACAAGGTGTTGAAACTTTCAGAAAAGAAAAAAAAGGGAAAACACACTGGAGCCACTTGAAAATTTTATTCCAAAACATAAAGAGAAATGTGATGTTTAATTTCTTTTTAGTAGTTTTGCTCCAACAGGACTCATACATAACTAAGCTTTAAGTAGAGAGTGGTCTTTTGAGATGTTAAAGCTAAATATTGCACACAGTAAGCACAGAAGAGTGCAACAGGCAAAAACCTCCATAACAAGGCACTGACATTTCTTAAACTTAATGTTTAATTTAGTGTTGTGCTTTATCTAAAAATTACTGCATTTTGTAGAGGTGCAATATAGCATGACAAATGCTTGGGTATCCTGCTGCACTAGGATTCATCTGTTTCTATTACTAGTCTGCTTGACTCCCACAGCAATTATTTTTAAGTATTGACAGCAGTACTAGATAAACTATTCTTTGTCAAGTCCTTTGGAAAAGGCTGCATAAAAACAGGAGACTAAGCAGCATTAAATAAACTAAAAATAGCATTAAAAATCTGCTAGGAACAAGCCAAGTAGAACAGAACCGGTACATGATTTTGTGCATTCATTTTCAAGCAGAGCCTTCAAGGTTACTGGGGCTACTATTTTTTTTTTTTTTTTTACAACATTCAAGGTTGGCTTAGCAACTTACGTGGTTTTATTAAGTGAAGTACATGGTTATAGCAATTCCTAGATATATTTACTTCGGGTCGTATATTAACAGCTTCTCATTCAAAATCATCTTTATGGTACTAGTACATTCTTCTGAAACACTGTCCTCGCCAACAGCAGAGCATCAGAACACCTGTGATATGCAGCCTTACATTGCCATTTTTCACAGTTGTCACTAATGGCCACTAGACTATTCTTCAAGGTTGTTCTCACATTGGGAGTACCTGTTGAAAGCAAGCAATGTCCTCTGCCATAAATTATTCTGAGATTACTGAAACCAGTTTATTTGCAAATATCACTGAAAGAAACTGAGGCCAGAACAAGCTTCTAGGGAGTCCTTTCTTTTGCATCCTCCACATGATCAGCTTATTATCTAGCGTGACTTGGGATTTTCTGCCTTAAGAAAAACTGAGCCCCTGTTTTGAAAACAGCCACAATAACCCATTTAAGTCATCCCTTGTTCAGCAGGTATCAGGTACTTCTGCCAACTTAAGGAGGCAAATAAAGAATTAAACTTGCAACCTCTTACAAATATTTGCGCCTATAAAGAACATCTCTTCTGTAGAGGAGCAGGGACACACTCATTATTCAGATCCAGTACGAGCATCATAAATTTTTGCAATCACATAAATGATGGGTAACTGGGATACAGTAACCCTTTATTGTTTGTTTTTGTTTTTTTTTTCCAATGCTGTCCTTTTAACCTTTTACTTAAGTATATTCTTTTGTCACTTCTGAATGACTTCTGTGATTTAAATTAATTTCCAGTCAATCAGGTTTTGGTGGAAAAGTTCCAAAAATTGGTACCAAAGTTTTCAGGTTTATTTTGCTCAAATTCTGACTACATCCTTAAAGATCGAAAAAACATCATTGTAGAAAACTTCCCAATTTACATAAAGTGAGTTTTCCATTCCATCGTGAAAGAGTATCTTTTAATTCAGCAACCTGCATTTAATGTTGCATTACCATTACTGTGCCCCCTCCCTTTATTCTTTTTTTAGTCATTTTGTGCAACAATAAAAGTTATCTGAGCCTTAATTTGAAGAATAGGGTAAGAACACTAGTTTAGGCCAGGAAAAAAAAAAAAAAAAAAAAAAGAAAGATTTTTTTTGTCCCTACTAGGTCTCAATTTAAAAAACAAAGTTCAGTTTTATACAAACCAATATTACCTTTTATTGAACTCTCACAATGCATTGCTCTCAATATACCACTAGTGACACCATTCTAGTTCAACCTAATTCACGTGAAACACTTTTCTTGAGTTAAATAAAACAAATCAGCAAGTAACAGTGTTAATTACTCTACTGATACATTAAGTTCTAGACTTGATTTTACAGGCTTGTTTTTCTCTCTTACATGTTACTCTAAAGCAAATTATCTAGTAAATAAGGACGTTTCTTTGACAAGGACAAGAGGATTGATATCTGCTTTATACCGTATATTTTGCAAACTAATTGCCTCTATGGGTCTGTTTGGGATGGAGTTAACTTTCTTCACAGCAACAGGTATGGTGCTATGTTTTGGATTTGTGGCTAGAACACTGTTGATAACACATCAGTGTTTGGGCTATTGCTGAGTAGTGCTTGCACAGCATCAAGACTTTTCTTTTTCCCCACTCTGCATCCGCAGCAAGTAGGCTTGGGGGGAATAAGAAGTTGGGAGGAGACATAGCCAGGACAGCTGACCTGAACTGACCAAAGGGATATTCCATGCCATATGATGTTGTGCCCTCTAAACTTCGCCCCATCATCACATGGCATATTGATTTAATACTTTTGATAACTGTATAATTTTAGTTTTGCACAACCGTATTTCTTGTTTTGCTAATTAAAGCAAGCCAACCTCTAAGCACCTCGTTTTAATAAATTCAAGGACTATATATGCACACGCACATACATATACACATAGAGCCAGCAATACTTCTCCACTGTTGGTCCATTTTCTTCATAACCACCTTCTCTTCCCTTTCTCTAGCATTCCATAGATTTTGCCAAGCAGATACAAGCAGCACATTAGTCAAGTGAATCAACCTATACATGGAACCTGCCCTACAAACCACAGTGAATTCCCAAGTTCTGTCTTCCCATTGAAGCTTAGTGTACACAAGCCTCAAAGCCCTGAATTTGAGCATCACAGTTTTGCAGCAGACTCATCCAAAGGTAAACTCCCACTCCCTGGAACAGGCAGCTATGTCTTCTCAGAGACTTAGACAGCAAGTCTGCAGGAGATGGGATTGTGATGAACATTAAGTAACACCTGAAGCGTAAGTGGCATACTGTAGGAAGTCCAGTGTCTCAGTTAGGCATTTCATCAGATTTTGTTCAGCCAGCTATTTTTGGAGATAACCATTAAATGAGTAATTCATTCTGCTTCAGAGAAAAGAAAAATAAGGAAAGCATTGCCAAGTCAACCCTCCTCCTTCCTTTGTACAAAGATTACAGTACAGCACCTATGATGTTGTCTACAAGGGATATGGTTATCTCATGGGCAAGACAAAAAAGAGGGTCAGTACCGCCGTGACTGACAGTCACAGACCTATGACATTCACATACATAACAGGATGCTATGAGTCTGTTGCTGGTGTTACCGATGCTCCCTTTCTGCAGAACAACAGCTTGTCTTTTCCCAACTCTCAGCACAGTGCCCATAGGCATGTCTGGCTACTAGGGGTAGAAGACAGGTAGGGGAAGACAAGAAGAAAGTGGAAAGCTTTACACCAGCTTGCTTGGTTGACAGAACAGACAACGTACATGAGGTCTTCTGATACGTGTTAGACTTTGAAGGAGAAAAAAATAAGAATATTCAGACCTAGCAGCAACTACATTGCTCTGCAATTAACCCACTCTCTGTTTTTAATTACTATTGTAGCAAAATCAGAAAATAATCCAAGTTTGTGAAATGACTAAGGACACTGCCATCCTTTCAGAACATTTTTTTAACATGATCACACACTTCAGAGCCTATGGTCAGTCTAAACTCTGCATTTATGGGCTACTCTTCTGCACATCCCTGTTCACCAGATTACTCTCCTCTGACAGAGGCAGCTGAAGGCATTTTGCACTGGAATTGAGAATGGTGAAACAAATTTGTTTGGTAAAGCCTGGTTCAAAAGTGCCAGCATACAGTGAAAATACTGTGGTTATTTTTCATTGTAAATGAGTGACTTTGGGGAAAAAAGAACAGTGTTAGGTAATTCAAGTTTCCATTTTCTGCTTCTGTTACCTTATGCCAATTAGCTTCATACGTACAAACTTTAAGGGTTTAACAGTACTAAAAGACATATGACACCCAATAGAAATGCAAACCCCCCAAAACACTTTAAAAACAAGCGGAACGTTTGCTGAATTCACTACTACAAGATATTCGTGTAAATAATTTAGCAAGTTTCAGCACCAGCATTTAGGATTAACGTTGACCTTATTCTCATTTACATTACCTGAGAGTATTAGAAAGCATACATGGTGCAAGACGTAAGCCACATGACTAATAGCTCTGAAGTAGAAAAACTCTTCAGTCAGAGCAGTCATAAGTTACTACTGTAAATATCTCTCCTACTCTGAAGCAAGATATCAGTCACTGTCAAAAGTCTGATCCATCAGCTGTCCAGTCCAGTGATCTGCTCCTATTTTCTTTCATACTTTAATATTACACACAAATAATACTTCTCTGCACATTTTCCTCAATTTTCTACTTCAGTGAAAAATTCATATGAATCTAGAATTCAGTCTGTTTCATACACATCTGACTAGCCATGCATTTCTTATTTCTACACTCTACCTTAACTACAAGAAGCTTTATGAAAGCTGAAGATCCATCAAATAATTTAGTGAAAAGCACTTCTAACTTACTTAAAAGCAATTTCCAGTTTACTCACTAGAGCTCATAGACGCTTCTGTGGTTACTGAACAAAAGTCTTCCTTTGCTCTTATTAGGTAGGAATTGTATGCCTTGTGCATAAAGTAATCAGATTCCTTCCCTCTTTATTACCTGCTTCAATAAAACTTGCAAGACAGCATGAACATTTGAGAATTCCCATGTGAGAAAATAATGTTAGTAATTTACTATAAGCTTGCAACGGGTTTGTAGATACAATTTTTCCTGACAGCTCATATACTTCTACTATACAAGTTAGTTTAGTCCGTACCTATTTAAAGCATTACTCACATAGGTATCCTAGAATTTTTAAAGAACATTTTTACAGTTTTCATATCTGACGTAAATAGGTAAAAACTAATGCTTTCATAATATTGAATTTAAATCACGTTAAAAATGAAACGTGTTATTCTGTTACAGGTATCTCCTATAAGATACCCCCATTTTCTTTTCAGAATTGCAACTAAATATGAAGAAACTCAGATATCAGACTAACTCTGCAAAACTTAGGACACTTCTAGCCAGTGATGAACTTCTATTTTGTCTAACTAGCAAAAAAGCCAGAAAACAAGTATACTATATTTAATCGCAAGATGTACTACAGTGGTAGCATTATGAAGTTGTACAGACTGCAGCGACTCTGCAAGCAAACTCTGATGCATTTCTAATCAAGAGAAAAAACTGCATGTCAACCAAGGAAAAAAGCTGCACTCTTATTTATAAAACTAGAATTACCTCAAACAAACACCTAACCCAAGGGAAAAATGTAAGTTTATTATTCAAGAGTCCGTTGTGATTATTCCAATGAATCACCCTCAGACACTGAACTACTCACACTGATGTGGGTAAGCTAATTTAAGCCATTTATACCAAGCAAATCAACAAAACCAAATTGCCTTTTTTTGTTGTTGTTGTTAAATAGGATTCTGTACACATGAAGGTCATTCAGTTGAAACACACTCCCAAAGGAAAGCATTTTTAAGTGGTCCTTGATCTGCACTCCAACTTTAAAAACCTGGGTGTATGGTTTTCATTAGATTTTCACAGTTAGGGCAAGGTTCTTCTACAAGATTACGTAAAATGTGTTATATCTTTAGTCATTTGAACTAAAAACTTCATAGTAGAACTAACAGACAGCTACACCATAATCTTATCCATTAATATGATTTTATCTGGGTCTAGGCTAATATGCTAATAATTTCTATGGAAAGTGGATTAAGACTATTCCTTTGTTA
>JANHGO010000042.1:101070480-101118896 GCA_024606505.1 Aquila spilogaster
TGGTAGCATATTACTTGAGATGAGATATGGACTGCGACACATACACAGCTGGTACAAAAACAGTATTTTACAGCCATTCTGCACATAGAGGGAAAATAAACGGCATTCTGATTGACAGCATGAATTCTAAAACAGGGACGATACTTCTTGCTTTGCTGCAACATTATCATCTTGAAATGAAAACAAAACAAATCATTTTCATACAAGTTCCAGTTTATACTACAGGCTAGAAAAGTAATTACATTTAAAATACTTCTCTGCCTCCATCAATGCCCTGTCAATACTATGCCGAAATCTAGAATAACTAGTGTACCAATAAACACTGAGCATCCTAATATCCACTCCCAATATGTAGAAAAACTTCAAACATTACACAATAAAAGGAATTAAAAATAGTTATTGCCATCTTCTGTTTTCCTATTTTTTGTTTCTATCCAATGAGCAAACACACTTGCAGATTATACAAACATAACCTTCAACAAGTAAAGAGAAAGTATAAAAATGCTATCGTATGGGCAGATGGTGCAAAGGAAATGACTACAGTCCAAAACAGTTTATTCACACAACAAATAGATGGTTACCTGCCAGACAAGAAAATAAAATGTGCATAAGGTAAAACTGAATGATTGTCACAGTTGGTTCACAACACTGCAATACCCAGTGCATCACATTTTGCAAGATACTGGTCAGCTACAGTCAGACACTTCATTGTTCTTTTAACTAAGACAGATTTTATCATATAGGGCATTTTAGAGAAATACAATTCAGATTACCTCCGCATTTCAACTACAAAATATGCCTGTACCATAAACATTGAAATATCACAATCCACAAGCCCTTTGAAGATCACTTTGATAACTTCCCCTTCCCACAGGAGCTCATTACTCTCCCTAGCAAAACGCAAGTATTGATATACACAGATCCCCATGGCATTTTCCTTTGTAGTTTTAAATTCATAGACTCAATGTTATGGTTTTCAAATTCAGCTAACAATATCAGTAAGCACAGAGAAAATGAAAACTTATTTATTAAAATTTAAAATGATGCGTACACATTCCATAGAAAAACAGGTAATTATTTTTTGCTTACCAAGCCCTAAGAGGTCAACAGTGGGTTCTGATGACTTTTTTGGACTTCCTTTAGCTTCTAATTGCTGATCCTCTTTCTTCTGCGGCTTTAAGAGGAAAAAAAAATCACAGTTAACTTTTCTGAAAAGGATATGATGCTTAAAAAATTCCCATTGAAGATGCTACGCCAATACCAGAAATAAAAGCTCTTTTCTGTATTTGCTTATTGTAATGAATTTGATTTGTAATGAGACAAATTGCAGTTGAGATCATAAAGGACGAGCCATATTACTGTAGAACATAATCCTTATTCCTTTGCTGATATATAATCAATTTTTAAATAAGAGTTTCAGAATAAATTAAAAAAAAGTTGAACTCTTATACTGAGCCACTGCTTATCATGCACTAGGCAGAAATCTGCCTATAATCTGACTGACCAACTTCAGCTTCCAAACTGTACCATTCTGCAGCATTACAAAGGTGCAGGTTTTCAAAAGCTTGTATTAAAAAATGAGCAGCAGATTAAGGTTATTTACCCTTCTTGAAAACAGGATCAGCAGAATGTGCAGACTTTGTAGATGCTAAACACAGAAGGACATAATCTGTTTTTTTTGGTCCTTCTTTCTAAGCCTGAAGGCAAGCAGATTGACGTGAAATTGGATTATGAAAATGTCTTCATAAATCCATTTATAGTTCATGTCATACCAATATCTGGCTGATCATCCTAATCCATCTGAACATCACTTTTTAAAATAAACTGGTTTACAGTACTGACATAGCAAACATACTCTCTTGTGAGCATCTGACATGCATTTGCTTCACAAAACCATAGACAGGTGAAGCGGACTGGTCAACCAGTGAGCACAGCAGTTAACTAGAAGTGACGACTGAGTGATGGCAGAAGAGTACTGTCAGGCTGGGCACTGGGCTGAGACCACCATTATCATTCCTATAGCCTGGCTTTGACAGTCCCTGAAGTTGCTTAAGTCATTAAATCTTAGTATTAGGAGAATTTTACAGTTACATAACATACTTCTGTGCACAGCATGAAGTTACTTATGTAGTCGCTTACATTCTTCTATTGCAAACTCAGGACAGAGTCATGAGCTTGGTGTTTGTGAAGAGCAGCGACAAAACTCAAGAGTACTCAAAGATAGCTCTAGTGAACAGACTAATGTACTGTCACCCCTCTTAGATGAGAAAGCATCCACTGATATCCTCTGGGAAATATCTGCAACAAAACAAACTCCATTTCAGCAGTGACAAGGAATGGGAACCCAAACACTCAAACTCATCTCTGCTCATCTTCTAGAGATATATTTCCTCGCTCTTGCAAAAAATCCTTCTGTTGATTCTATGTACTTTGCTCAAGAATAAATGGGAAACTGCTGCTGGACAAATATTCCATGGCTTCTCCGATTCTAAAGTGTCTTAGAAGTACCATGTTTGAACACATTAATTGAAGAACAGCATACATTTTGAACGCTTCTCAATATTGCAGATAAATATTTTTTGGTAGGAGAAAAAAGTGCATTTCTGAAAGCAAACTTTTGCACATCAGTGATTTTTAAGAACTGATCATTCAAAACAAGGTTCTCTACAGCTGAGCATATGTCTGTAAACATACCATAGAACTTAAATTACTGTTAGAAATATTAATCAGAGTCTACAAAGAATATTTCAGAACAGAATTTCTCATAGAAATTTGTCCACTTGGTTCTCCTCCAACTCTGTACAAAACACCATGGATCAGTGAGGATGCAAAAAGAAGTGTTTCTGACTTGTTGCCTGAATTCATAAGACTGACTTTTTTTTCTTTGAACAGTTCAACATTTCTGAGTATAGAACAACAACAACTTTAAACTGAAAAGCAAAACTGTTACAATTACAGTAAATGTGTAAGTTTCCATTATTCCAGATTAGGTTTATGGTAACTATCTGAATGCTAAGTTTGTAATAAATTAAAACTTAACAGGGTTGGTTAAGAGGGCAAACTTCACACAAAAAACAAATCAGCTTTGCATACATTAGTAAATCCGAACAGATGGCATTCAAATAGCAGTTTCTTTTGTTTAGTACTTACTATTGTAGCAAAATAATCTTTTAATAAATCTAATATAAAAATACAGTGATAATCGCGAACTTGAGTCTTCTGCTTTACTAAATGAACTTTCTTAATAATCATTAACTGCTTATTTAGAGTTTGATAAGACAATGAAGGTACAATGTACATAAATTACATAAGATTCTCTAAGGTACCTTTTTCCAATATTACTGTTCTACTTCTTGATCAATAATTTCCTTCCTATTTTACTCCCTCATTAATATCTAAAAAATACGTTCTAAGATTACTTTGTAGCTAGTTACACTGAGACTGCTAGATTATCTTCAGGCTTGTTAATACTGCAAATATTTATTGTTATTTCTTTGAGGGAGATTCTCTACTTAAAGCATCATTCAGTTTCTCCTTTATATACAGCCAGTTTTCACCAAGACTAACCTTCAGTCTGAAAAAAAAACATCCCTATCCATCAACTTATACTTTATCAATACTTTGTCTGTACAATAGAGTTCCCACTATTGCAATAGTCAGCAGCAATCTAGAACAGAAAAAACATTTCATCTGAACATTCTCCTACTCTTAATTTTAGCAATGATGCTGCATTGTTTCCTCCTCTTCCCACCCTCCATTCCCTGACCACAACAAACACCAGCTGCTGGAGTTCCCTATTCTCCTGTTCGAGGCTTTTTTTTTTTTTTAATAAAATGTACCTTAATTTCTGGTTTGGAGGTTAAGATGTTGCACGCCATAAGGGCTCTTGTGCAAATTCAGAAGACATTTAGTTTGGTACATAAGGTCTGCCATGATTGGAAAAGGACCTACTTAAAGTAACCTATGCTTATGCATAAATTAAGCAAGGATGGCACTGCTGGGCAGTAAGGAAAAAGAGAAACCTGGATGCATACAATTACTCTTAAGAATACCTAAATAAAATGCCGTTTGATGTGCTATTTCCTGAGACAGTCTTGTTCTCTCTTTGTCCCCCAGGATTTTGGGCTGCCTGACTGTACTGAGATCCACCTAAAGAAGGTACAATGAAAAGCATACCTTACTAATGTGTTCTATAGGAGAGATCACGGCATATTTCTGGGGCTGGAGCAGAAGACCTGCATAGGACCCTTCTAACCTATATAATTCTGGCACAACTCAGGCATTGAAACTTCCAGAAAAGAACAATCACATCAGAGCCATTTGAAAATTTTATTCCAAATCCTCAAGAGAAAGGTAATGTTTAATTCCTGTTTAGTAGCTTTGTTCCAACAGGACTCACGCATCACTAAGCTTTATGTAGAGAGTGGTCTTCAGAGATGTTAAAGCTAAATACTGCGCACAGTGAGCAAAGAAGCATGCAACGGGTAAAAAAAAAAACTACGTAACAAGGCAGTGACATCTTCTTAACTTACTGTTTAATTTAGGGTTATGCTTTATCTAAACATTGCCGTATTCTGGAGCAGTGTAACGTACTATGACAAAAATCAGCTTGTGATTTCTGCTGCACTAAGATTCCTTTCAGTTTCTGTCCTAAGAAAAACTGAGCCCATTTTAGAGAGGGCTACAATAATCCACTGAAGTTATCACTTCTTCAGCCAGGTACTGCATCCCTTCATACAGCTCTTCAGATTGGCAAATCTGGGAACTTCTTGCACGTGTTTTCACTAATAAAGCAAACCTCTTAAGTAGAGAAGCAGGAAAATACTTACTCATTACCAAGACCCAGAATGGGTACCATCATTTTGTGTGATTGCAATAGATGATATCTAGTTGAAACATAGTAACTTTTAATTGCTTTTTCCCCACCAACAATATCCTTTTAACTTTTTACTTAACTATTTCTCCTGAGTGTGGAGAAGGGGAGGCTAAGGGGGAGCTCATCTGTATCCATAAATACCCGAAGGGAGGGTGCACAGAGGACAGAGTCAGACTCTGCTCAGTGGTGCGCATTGCCAGGCCAGGACGCAGTGAGCACAAACTGAAACACGGGAGGTTCCCTCTGAACACTAGGTGCACTTATGTGTTGTGTGGGCGATAGAGCATTGGCACAGGTTGCCTGGAGAGGCTGTGGAGTCACCCAGCTTGGAGACAGTGAAAGCTATTTGCAGTGACTCTTGAACAGCAGGCTGAGCAAGATGACCTTCAGAGGTCCCTTTCAGCCTCAACCGTTCTGTGATTCTGTCTAGTGATACATACACTGTTTGCTACAGCATTCACTTAGCAGATATTTTCAGCAAGGCTGAAGAACTTCCATGCTTTCAGGTACCCTAACAATGTTTTAACTTTTCAGTGGAAGGGGACAAAGCAGTCTTCTATGGAAGACTGTGGGCAATGCAGTTCCAGCACCAAACACTGAGTAATTTTAAAGGCACTCATCTATCTTGAGTGATATAACACAAAATGCATGGAAATCACTGTTAAGGATTGGTTTACAGCCTATTCTTGAAGCTCTCCCTGAGAGATAATTTTAGTAACTGCTCTGAAGATCGCTTCAGTGATGAAGTAAAAGCACCTACTGCAGAAATATGTGACATTCATATTCAATATGTTAAAGAAAACTGGGAAAAACAGTGAAGTCCTACTGCAGCAGAGGCTACAGTTATGAGTATCTCAAGAGGCATGCCAGCGTGTATGGGATGGCATGGAAAGGCGCGTGCTTAAAGGAGCTGAGTAACAATGGACTAAGAGTAGCTTTTTTTAATCCACTGTCTGAATAGAATTTCCCTTTATTATTCTTCTGAAAAGACCATGTGTGTTATGTGAGACTAATACAAATTCTACTCCTTCATAAAATATCTGAATTTTGATTTAATATTTAGAAGGCAGACTAACTGCCAGAACCTTAGATAATCGCAAGACCCATAGAGTATGCATTTTATTAAAATAAGACAAACATACTTGTGTAATTAAAATAGATAAAGCTGCTGTCATGGAAACAATTCCCTCTTCAAGTTTTTGCTCTGATTCAATTTTCTATTTACTATCCAGTGATATCCCACTGACTCCTAATTTTACACCCAAATGAAGCTCTACAATACAAGAAAACATACTATGACAACACAGCACTAAAACTTTATTTGTAAGTAGTACTTAGGTAATAAGATACATTATCTTGTAGTATTTAAAGGGAAGATATTTAAAAATAGTTAGGAACTTCTCCTAACTTTACCTCTAACAAATGAAATGAACAGGTCAGAAAGTATCTCTGACAGATAGGAAGAAAAGTCTCTTTCCTACCTACATGAAACAGAAATACAGAAATGACTGTATGAATTTTAATTTCCTCAAACCTTCACTGGAAGTTAATTGTCTTGAAATCAGCAGACGGAACATTAAATGCTGGCAGTATGCACGTACCTCTACACTGCAACTTGGTCAACGTTAACATTTTGTGCTAAGAAGCCATCCAAACAGAATTCTTGTCCTAACTGCTGTAAAAAGCAGTCAACTGTGAATAAAATCAGGCCATCTGTAATTTATTACACTCTTTAAGCAAGTGCATAAGCCTGCTTGAATAATTTTATGTCACGTAATTCTTCTGAAGACTCACACTGAGTTCACGTTTTCATTATGATGGGTGCACTCACCAGTTTGCTTCTAATCCATACACATACTAGGTATTACATAGTCAAAACCACTTATTGATCTTGTTCATTTCCCAACATCTCGTGGTTAAGATAATTTTCTGAATTTGAATATAAGCCGAAGTTCTGACTTTCATTTTGCTCAAATTCTGACCACATCCTTCCAGGATTAAAATAACAATTCTAGAAAGCTAATTTTGCTATTTGCCCAGGATAAGAAAGTTTGCCATTCTATCATGAAAGACTAACTTATAATTCAGCAATCTACATTTAATGTTGCACTGCTGTTTTCTCTCCTGTTACACTTTATTTACTCATTGTGTGAGATAATAAAAGTGATCTGAGATTCAAATTGAAAAACAGGATTTGTAGGAATACTAGTTCAGACCAGCCAAAAATAAAAGTTTTATTCCTATTAGGTCTCAATTAAAAAAAAAAAAACAACAGTGCTCAATATTACATTTTATTGAGCTCTCACAATTAATTGCCCTCGTTATAACACAAATAACACCATTCTGGTTCAATCTAATTTACATGATACATTTCTTAAATCAGTTGAAACCAAATAAATCAGCAAGTAACAATCTTAATTACTCTATTTACACATCAAGGTGCAGGGTTGATTTTATAGATTTGTTTCTCCCTCAGATGTTCATCTAAAGCAAATCTCCTAGCAAATAAGAATGTGTCTTTGACAAGGACAAGAAAACTGAATCATAGAATCCTTAGAGTAGGAAGGGACCTCTGAAGGCTATCTAGTCCAACTCCCCTGTAATCAACAGGGAACATCCACAGCTACCCAGGTTGCCCAGGGCCTGATCTAGCTTTGCCTTGAAAGTCTCCAGGGATGAGGCATTCACATCACTGGGCAACCTGTTCCAGTGCCTCACCACCCTCACTGTAAAAGACTTTTTCCTCATATCTACCCTAAATCTCCCCTCTTTAAGCTTGAAACTATTTCCCCTTGTTCTGTCACCACAGACCTTGCTAAAGAGTCTGTCCCCTTCTTTCCTTTAGCTTCCCTTTAGACACTCAAAGGCTTCTATGAGGTCATCATGGAGCCTTTTCTTCTCCAGGCTGAATAGCCCCAGCTCTCTCAGCCTGTCCTCCTAGAAGAGGTGTTCCATTCCACAGATCATTTTTGTGACTCTCCTCTGGACACGCTCCAACAGGTCCATGTCTCTCCTGTACTGAGGACTTCACATC
The DNA here is from genome assembly GCA_024606505.1 of Aquila spilogaster. Lineage (NCBI taxonomy): Eukaryota > Metazoa > Chordata > Aves > Accipitriformes > Accipitridae > Aquila > Aquila spilogaster. The sequence continues at coordinate 101,078,391 of JANHGO010000042.1, forward strand.
TGGACGTAGTACTCCAGGTGAGCCCTCACCAGGGCAGAGTAGAGGGGCAGGATCCTCTCCCTTGACCTGCTAGCCACATTTCTTTTGATGCAGCCCAGGATACATTTCTGGGCTGCAAGGGCACATTGCTGGCTCATGCCCAGCTTCCCATCCACCAATACCTCCATGATTCTTTTGGCAGGGCTGCGCTCAGTCCTTTCATCTCCCAGCTTGTGTTGCTAATGGGGGTTGCCTTGACCCATGTACAAGATCTTGTATTTGAATTTGTTGAACCTCATGGGGTTCACCTGGGCCCACTGCTCAAGCCTGCCTAGGTCCTTCCGGTGTGTCAACTGCACCCCACAGCTTGGTGTCATCAGCAAACCTGCTGAAGGTACACTTGACTCCACTGTTGATATCACTGATGAAGATATTTAAGAGTGTTGGCCCCAGCACCAATCCCTGGGAGACACCACTCGTCACTAATTTCCATCCAGACATTGAGCCATTAGCCACCAAGTCAACTGCAACTGACTTTATACCATGCATTTTAAAAACAAATTACTTGTATGGCTCTGGCTGGGATTAAGTTAACTTTCTTCATAGAGGTGCTGCGCTCTCAATTTGTGACTGGAACAGTGTCAATAAGATAACAATGTTTCTGACCATTGCTGAGCAGTACTTGCACAGTCTAAAGGCCAGTGTTTTTTCCCCATTTTGCTGATCCAGCAATTAGACTTGGGGTGGACAAGATACTAAGAGGGGATACAGATGGGACAGCTTACTGAAATGACCAGGGGGATACTCCATACCATATGATGTCCTATTTTTGAATTTCACCCCATCAGCACAGGTAACAACTACCTAATCTTCCCTGTCTCTAGCATGCTATAGACTTTGCCAAGCAGATACAAGGAACAATTTGGTCACCTAAATCACCTGCTTATGGAACTCACCCTACAACTCACAGGGAATTCTCAAGTTCTGTTTTCCCATTGAAGCCCAGTATACACAAGCCTTAAATCCCTGAATGTGAGCATTACAGTTTTGCAGCAGACTCATCCAGAAGTCCTCTCCTACTCCCTGAAATGGGTAGCCATGCTTTCTTCCACAGTCTTACAAAGCAAGTCTGCAATGCCTGAAGCTTAAGCTGCACGCTGTAGAGTCGGGTGTCCCAGTCAGGCATTTCATCAGATTTTGTTCAGCCAGCTATTTTTGAAGACAACCACTGAATGAATAATTCATTGTCTCATCAGAGAAAAGAGAAATAACGAAAGCACTGCCAAGTGAATCCTCTTCCTTACTCTGCACAAAGACTACGGAACAGCACATACGACGTTGTCTACAAGGGATAGTTATCTCATGGGCAAGACAAGAAGGAAGGTCAAGGCCACCATGATTGACAGTCACACATTTACTAAATTCACATGCATAAGAGGATGTTATGAGCTCTGTTGCTGGTGTTACCCATGCCTCCTTTCCGCAAAAACCAGCTTGTGCTTCCCTGACTCTCAGCATGGTGCCCACACACTTGGCTACAAGATGTAGAAGGCAAGCAGAGGAATGGGAAATGGCAAGCTGAACATACAGACAATGCGAGGCCCTTCAATATTAGTTAAGCTCTGAGGAAAAAAACTTATTATTCAGATCTAGCAGCAATTCCATAATCTTCACTTATTCTCTCCTTTTTAATCATCACTGTAATAAAACAGGAAATTAACCCAAGCTTGTGAAGTGATTTAAGAACACTACCCACATGCTGCAGTCCTTTCAGAACATTTTCAAATATGACCATGTACTCCAGAGTTTATGGGCCAGTCTGAGCTCTGTACTTACGAGACACTTGTCTGCACCTTCCCATCTACCAGATAACCCTCCTCTGACAGAGGTATCTGATGACATTTTGCACAGGAAATGACAATGATGAAACAAACTTGTTTGCTAAGGGTAGGTTCAGAAGTGTCAGCATGCAAAGAACATACTGTGGTTATTTTTCATTGTAAATGAGTGACTCTGGGACAAAAGAATAATGCTAGCTAATTCACGTGCCAATTTTCTGCTTCTCTAACTTTATGCCAATTATCTGCATATGTACAAACTAAGGGTTTAACAGTTCTAGAAGGCAAAGGACATCCAACAGAAATGTAGAACAGAAAATACTTAAAAAAAAAAAAAGAGCGTATCACAGCATTGTAGGGGTTGGAAAGGACCTCTAGTCCAACCCTCTGCCAAAAGCAGACTCCCTAGACCAGGTTGCACAGGTAGGCGTCCAGGTGGGTCTTGAACATGTCCAGAGATGGAGACTCCACAACCTCTCTGGGCAGCCTCTTCCAGTGCTCCATCACCCTCACTGCGAAGTTCTTACGCACATTTGTACAGAACTTCCTGTGCTTCAGTTTGTGGCCATTTCCCCTCATCCTATGATGCTGAGAAGAGTCTGGCCTCATCTCTTTGCCTCCTGCACCTTAGAAATTTATAGACATATTAATATTATAAATTTATGATTTATATTATATATATAAAAATTATAGACATAGAAATATTAGGAGGAGTAGCATACGGTGCAAGACATAAGCCACATGACTAGTAGCTCTCAAGCAGAAAGTTTCGAGAGCATTTGTAAGTTACTATCGTGAATATCTCTCTCCTACTCTGAAGCAACTGATCACTGTCAAAGATCTGTTCCATCAGCTGTCCAATCCAGTTATCTACTCGTATTTTCATACTGAAATATCATACAGAAAAAATGCCTCTCTGAACATTTTCCTCAATTTCATACTTCAATGAAAAATTCACATGAATCTATAATTTAGTCTGTTTCATACACATCAGACCTACTCAAGCATTTATTTCTATATTCTACCATAGCTCCAAGAAGTTTTATGAAAGCTAGAAGATCCATCAAATAACGTAGTGAAAATCATTCCTAACCTACTTAAAAGCAATTTCCAGTTTACTCACTAGAGCTTACAGATGCTTCTGTGCTTACTGAACAGAAGTCCTTCTCTGCTCTTTATTAGGTAGGGACTTCATGCGTTGTGCATAAAGTAATTGAATTCCTTCCTTCTTCATTACCTGCTTGCAATAAAACTTTTGAGGGCAGCATAAACACTGGAGAATTCCCATACGAGAAATTAATGTTAGTCATTTACTATAAGATTGCAGTAGGTCTATAGATATGATTTTTCCTGACAGCTTATATACTTTTACTACACAAGCTAGTTTAGCCAGTACCTATTTAAAGCATTATTCACAGGTGTTCTAGAACTTTCAAAGAACATTTTACAGTTTTTGTACCTGACAGGTAAATAAATTAAAACTAATTCTTCCACAGTATTAAATTTAAATCAAGTTAAAGATAAAATGTGTTGTTCTGCTTACCTTCCTATATGATATTAGTACTTTTCTCAAACTTTTAACTAAATGTAAAGAAATTCAGTAATCAGATCGATTCTTTAAAACTCAGGATACTTTTCACAAATGATGAACTTCCATTTCACCTGAATTGCAGAAAGAGCCAGAAAACCAGCACACTGCATTGAATCACCAGACAGCCAACACTGATATCGCTACAAGGTTGTACAGATTACAGTATCTCAGCTTGCAAAATCTGACACATTTCTAATCAAGACAAAAAATACAGCACGACCACAAAAAAAAAGCTGCAACTCTTATTTAAACTAGAATGGCCTCAAACAAACAGCTAACTCCAGGGGGGAAATTTAAATTCATTATTTAAGAGTCTACTACAATTTATCTAATGAATCACTCTTTGACATTGAGATGCTCACACTGATATATATGAATTAAATTAGGCCATTCATATCCAACAAACCAACAACACAGAATAAATATTTTTTTTAGTAGGAATCCTTACACATGAAGGCCATTTAGTTCAAACATTTCTAAAGGAAAACATTTTTAAGTTGTCCTCGGCCTTAACTTCCATTCTAAATACCTAAGTATTTGGATTTCATTAAACATTCACAGCTAGGGCAAAGCACTTGCCCTGGTTTTGGCCAAGATAATTTTCTTCATAGTAGCTGGTATGGTGCTGTATTTTGAATTTTTGATGAAAATAATGTTGGCAACACCAATTGTCAGTTGTTGCAAAGCAGTGTTTACACTAAGGTAATTTTCAGGTTCTTGTGCAGTCCTGTCATCAAGGAGTTGGGAGGAGATGGAACCAGGACAGGTGACCCAAATGGGCCAAAGGGATATCCCATACCAGTACAAATATACAATGGTGTCTGAAATAAGGGGATGAGTTTTTTTTCCTAAGAGTTTGGCACTTGAAGGAAAGCACCAAAAGACTGCATGTTCATTAGGTAACAGTCACAACAAGAAGCAGGAACCTGGAGCTGAGCTAGAGATGGCAAGACTGCTGGGAAAGACAGGCCTGCAGCTGGCATGCAGAAGTGACAAAATTTGCTAGATTCTGAAGGTAAGAATTTCAGCAGAGCTTACTACAGCTGAGAATTGTTAAAATAACTGCATTTGAATCTAGAAGCAAGGACCCACTTACAAGGACACAAAAGGCACAGGGAAAAGCTGTTTATCGACCCTTTTCCTATTTTGTCTTATCTGGTCATGAAAATTGATCAGATAAAACCAAAGTATTCTACTTCTAATCCAATAAAGTCTGTTTTTAAAATCTTAGAGAAGTCATTTTAAAGGAGAAAATCTAGACATTTCCATCTTGAAGCTGTGGCGCATGCAGGATCTCATTACAACATCTCTAAATCAGATTAAAGTGGAAGCATTCTAATGCAGCTCAATTTGCAAGCTGTGAAATGCAATACGTGGTTTGTATTTCTGCAGAGCTGTCTTAAATATGTCTTCAGTTTTACAATCACATAAGCTGAGTTCATAAAACAGTAAGTATTCCTCCTATGCTTACACTGAGCTAATTAGCCTGGACAATATGCAGTAATATTAGCTTCAGTTCCTTAGCTCATTCACAACCATGTGGCACTGCATTATGTTTTGAAAATATATCCTGAAGAGGATAATATCAAGACCCTACACACACAGGTAGTCACCAACTCAGAGTGTGGATCTTTCCAGATGCTGGTATCCTACTCACTGGCTATGTCAGCTCACGATGTGCTAGCTGTTACACACACATGTAAGCACACTATGGGTGCCTCCAGAAGCTGGTCACAGATGTGCTGCCTTCATAGTAAATGACTTGTCAATGCTGATCTCTCCATCTGCTGACCTGATGGCTACTCTGACCTGAGTCCTTCCAGTGACTGGCACAAACCTCTTACCCTACTTGCCTGATACATGTTATCTTGAGCAGAAGTTACCCGCACTAATACACAGTGTAAAACGGCACTATTCAGCCTGCAGACAAATCTCCAGTAACTTATTCTAACACAAATTACAATGTCCTCAAGCTGAGAAATACATTTGCTGAACAATGAGATGCAGAGACTTATTTTGCAACAGTACACTGACAACCAGCATGGGGACCAACTGCAGAATGGTCCCCTTTTCTAGCTGCAAGTGCCAATTTTATAAAGGAAAAATTTCAGGTAAGACAGAAAGACAAATTTATCCAGCTGTAATCCTTTTGTTAACAGAGATGGGAAGCAACTGACTGCAGATGGGTTAACAGTGTTGATCGACATTCAAGGAATTCAGCATTAAATAGACATTAGATATCTGAACAACTAGTTAATGGGTGACTTAACTTTGTACCATGCATCTTGCAAAATTTCCTACAGTGAGAAACTTGTCCATTTCCTTCAAATTGCATTAAAAACTGTCTCTACCTTGCCCTGCTTATATCTTTACCAAAGTTAGAGTGGTATCTTCCAAATACCTTTGAATGAAGATTGTGAAAACATAATTAGATAACAGGATTAACATCAGAGCAGTAAGGATTTTTATGCACAATTCTACTGCCATGAGACACTATGAAAACACAATGAATTCAACATGCTAAATACTCTAATTCTTCTATTAAAAAGACACAATCGATATCTATGTCAGTTGTTAATTTAAACTGTAAGACGTTGAAAATTTCATGACAGTGTTAACTTGAAAACTATTTAACATTCTCTTTTTTAAAAAAGAAATTACTGAGAGCTTAAACTAATGTTGGAGGTTTTACTATCGCCTGTAGCATCTAAAATTATTTCTCATGAAAAATGAAGTTACCATCTTTACTCTTAAGTACTCTGACAGTTCTTCCTGCTATCCAGCTGCTGTACCTTGACGCTCACACACTGAAGTGGGGTACCCCTCCTGAGGGGGTTAGGCATGTTCTAGCCTAATCATGGTAAAACGAAAGGGAACACACAAAGACCCCTGACCGCTTTGTTCCTGATTCAATACTTGTAACTACGTTAGGAAAACAAAGGAAGCATGTTATTCAAAACATGGTAAGATTATTATTTTGAGCAACATTATTTAAATTTCTTGTTCCTGTTCTCAACTTCATATCTTTCCAGTCTGTATCCCTCTTTATATGCAACTTCATATGTTGGTACCACTTCTGTAAAGATATCATACTATTCTGTTCTTGCACATTTCATCGATTGTGCACAATCTAACTAGTGCTGTAGTTTTTATAAAATGTTTTATATGAGATTGCATATATACACTTTTAATCATGCATTCTCCTATAGCTTCAAAGGCCTCAAAATACTCAAGTCTTGGTCATGTAAGTGTTTTTAATACAGTGTCCATCTGTGAATAAAACTGATTTAGTTCAAACCAATTTAAATGTGCCCACTTTTCTTTTTATTAAATATGTATCTACACACACTTGTAGGAGTCAGATCATAACAAGAGACTAAAAGCAGAACTAAAGTGCCTCAGCACAAATACTAACAATTTAAAATGAGGCATAAAAATAAAAGCTATAGTATAAATTATTTTGGCAACTCTGCAGGAGTTGCCTTTCCCAGTTTTCTCAGCCATACAGGAAAAAGCTGATTCTTATCAGATGTAAGCAGGATAAATCAGAAAATACCATTTGTTAGTAGGTATTACCAACTCAAAAACCAGGTCTGATTTAGGATTTAACAGGGTAAAAAGTTAACTAAGGATCATTTAAAACTAAGCACACCTAACAAAACCTTTTTGTTAAAGATAGTTTAGCAAAAGTAAAACAAAGACAAATTTAATCAAAGCAGCCCAAACCTAAGCTTGTTTTCATAGGTTCAGGATTCCGTTTATTTAGAATTATTAAAGAACAAACTTGAAAATAATGTTCTGCCACAGAGCAGAGTTGATAGAATCAAGCAGATAGATGCATGATAGAATGCACATTACACTGAGGAAAAAAAAAGTGATACTGTTCTTACAGGTTCATTCTTCTTCCGAAACTAAAAAGACAAATATCCTTTTTCCTCCCATCTGACAAATAAGGTTTTCTTTCTATTACTTCTACCTGCAATATTTATTTCTTAATATCTTTGTCTACAGCTCTAATAGGTAATAAGACCCATGGCAGATTACTTTCATGAGATTAGAGGTTTCAAAGCAACCCTTAAACACAAGGAATCCTTTGTTACCTGTACAAAGAATGAATTACAGCTTTGGGAAGGAGAATCTCATTTCTTATGCTAATCTGCAGAAGGGCATAGGATAAAACCTCAAAAATAATCTGTTCTCTTCCAAAACATGGAGAAGTAAGATTAGAAACAGAAAACCAGACTGCACAGGTCCATAAGAAACAAACCATGAGAACAAGCCCGAATACACCCTCGGCAGACGTAGGAAAACAGACTGTCCTACATTTCATCGCATATTCCTGAAAGCTGAGCTTTCACTCAAATCTACTTCCCATTAATTTATGCAAACAAGGACTAAGTGTATAAATAAGACTATGTACGCAACCACAGTGAAAAACTTATTTTTGTGTTCCTCTGGTAAATACTCAATTATATATTAACATCAAATTTTTATAACATTTTATGTAAGATTGTAAGAAAAAACATTAAAAATGAAATCACTCGGGAAGGCAAAATTATGCTTACAGGTTTAGGAGAATATGCACATGAACTCGTGATTTAGCAGATCTCATCAATCATAACATAATCAAGCAAATACAGACTTACACTATAGATATTCTAAATGTTTAAATTATAATTCAGGTCTATATTTGCTGAGTTGACTTATTCTTACAGTTTTAAAGTAAACACCTAAGAGCACCACTTTCATCAAACTGGTACTTAAGCGTACAGCAAAATTTTAGCCAGTTTTCACTCTTCCAGTGAACAGGGACTAATATTCCTCTTGCCTCACTTGCCTAGACAGGCTGATTTCTGTGGGACTTTCACTTGTCTTTGGGGGCAGAGGGGACAACACAAAGAAACTACAACAATTTCTTCACCTTTGGTAAATGAATGTTTGACACTGTTTTGTCTACAGGAATGGGAAAAGCTGCTAATATAACGTGTCCCACTACTACTTGAGGGGTTTGCAAGTACTTTCTAAAAGGGCAAATAAATTTATGTCAGTACCTCCATAAGATCTGGTGCAAGCCGGTAACAACTGGACGGAGTCAACACATCACTGTTATCACTGAGTTCAAGCTGGCAATTTAGTCCACAGTTTGAGGAAGAAAAACAGCCTTTGATATACTGCTACTGGAAGATAACCTCTAATTGACCCATTCCTGTCACTTAAATCAACTCTATACATAAACAAGAGCCAGTTACAAATTCAAGATGCAATATAATAAACCAAATTCAACTTACAGTGTCAAAGAGTACTTCACTTAATCAAGTTACCCGCTGCGCTCTTATAAACATTCATCATCCTGATACGTTCAGGAGAAAAATCTTAACTTTGAATGTCAAAATTAGTTTGCAAAAGCACAAATAGTTTGCGAAGACAAAAACAGCTTGTTCTTTACATCCTGACCATTTAACTTTACTGTCCTAATACAACAAAATCAGTCTTGGCAGGGTCCATTTAAAAAAAAACGGGGAGATGTAGTTTCATGGTAATTACAACCTTCATTATGCAGTATTTTACAGTGAAACCATCAGAATAAACCATGAAAGCCTTCAACTGATGTAAAGTCCCCAAGATAAACATCATAAAAAGCTATACAGTGCAGAATGAAAACAATTTCAAGGCATTAAGTGCCTTGGACTTATATGAACTTTATTATTTTATAATCAGAAATACATGTCAAGTTTTTTGAGGATGGTTTTCTAAATCACTTCTGGCTTAATTCTGGATTGCTAGCACTCAAGCACATCAGATTTCCTGTATTTAACAACTAAAGCCATATAAAAAGTTGAATCCTACCACACCTGAACACTTCAGGCACATGGATTTTCTCACCCCTACTTCTGCAAGAGAAGCACTTGCTCACCACCTCTCAATCGACACCCAGCAAGCCCCCCAAGCAGCAGAGGAGAGCAAGGTGCTCTCCCAAATCATTCAAAATTTCTTTCTTATAACATCACATGGTACGAAATAACCCTTTGACCTGTTTAAGTCAGTTGTCCTCGTTCTGCACCCTCCAAGCTACTTGGGCCCTTCGCTGAGAATGGCCTTAACTCTATAAAACACTGCTTAGCAGGCAACTATAAACACTGGTGTACTATCAACATTGTTTTTCTCCTAGAACCAAAACATAGCATCACACCAGACACTCTGAAGCAAACAATTCCATCCCAGCTGAAACTAAGACATACTGTGCAGCTTTAATGACCAGACTGCATCTCATCCTTCCCTTCAGTGGAAAACCAGTAGAAGATGGATGGGGTGCACTCTGCATGAAGCAACTTACCTGAAGTGCTCTTTTGTGCTAGGAGCAGACACTCAACACAAAAGGAATGAACAGTTTAAGTTTGAATTCCAAAAACTACTGTAAGGCTTTGCTAGCTCCCTTACGCACTAGTAGAATATGTAGGCTACGTATTCTTTTTAAAGTTGCCAAATGACTGTAAATTGAGCACATTCAATTTCCTGAGAAGTAAAAGGTCTTTCTCAGTAGAAATACTAGAAATAAATAGGAGTTCAGTGTTGTACTTCGCTCTTGAATGAAGAACCAGTTCAGTCAGCCTCAGCAGGAAAGGAAAGCACAGAAAATCGTGTCTGATTTGGGAAAGTTCACCAACCTCAACTATGCCAAGGACTAATAAGAAAGAAAAGCTACTCAGCAGTTGATGAAAGGGTTGGCAAGGTGATGAATCTTAAAAGATGGTTGTTGAAATTTTATCCATTTTTTCTTGCCAAGAAATTAAAAATTTTCACATGTAATGATCAATGAAATAGATAGGAGGTAGCAGACTATAGACTCCCCTTCCCCCTAAACTGGTTACAAGCATCAGATTTCAGGGTTTTTTTTTTTTTTAGCACATTTAAAATGTTAGTTGTAACTGTGCATACAAAACATCTAAAAATTGCCTTCATTGCATGACAGTCTCTCTTGCTAAGGTTATTACTCTTGCTGTTGGCCCTTAAGAAGCATTTTATAAGCACATGAGTGGCCTCACTTGTTTATTTTTGCAACTCAACATACTTTTGCTAAAATTGGTATTTCTGTTGGTTGCAAACAACCTGGGCTTCAGCTCCAATTTCCTGGAACCAGTTTTCACGTTGTAAAAATCTGTTTAGTAATCATTCCAGCAGTTTTCTTGCAATCTTCTCTCAAAGTAACTGTAAAGGTAAGGTTATCTTAAGCACGAGAAAAAAAGAAAACAAGATCTGTAATTGTGGAAATGGCACAGGAAAATACCCTGGGTTTCTCAGAGACAAGGGCTTTTACTGAATGAGTGCTGCTGATGTGCTGGAGATGCTAGAGTTTAGTCCATGCCAACTCCAGCGTATATGTTAATGAAAGACTTAAAACTGAAAATTAATGAGTGCCAGAAGACCTTTCAGGAAGACCTTGAAAATGTGAGCTACTGAATACTGAGAGAAATGTGCCATGTAATTCTACTTTTATCCTTGTAGTATTGTATTACTTATTCCGAGCAGAATCAAGTAGACATTGAAGGAAAAGAGGATGCAAGAAATATCTCCTGCTTACTAGGCAGTTATGTACTGTATTCTTTGAGAAAATTTGCATATTTCATACAAAATGGGAGATTTATTTTCCCATTCCTTACAAATGTTAGTTCAAGAGCTTTATTTCTCATGCTCCAGTTCTCTGTCCATCCTTATACAGAATGATTACTTCCCTTTAACTTGTATTGAAAATCGTGATCTGAATTTGTGAAATGAGTGTGCTGGAAAAGTGGCACCCATGTTCTCAGACTAATAATATGATCTGTTAATAGTGAGAACTTCAAGTCACTGGTAATTTCCTATTTTAAACTTACATAAGAGTCTTCCGTGTTTTTGAGGCCCTAGCTCTCAATTACTAGCTTAAAATGTGAAAATATTTAATTGAAAATTAGGATAATTTGTCCTTGGAAGTTGCCATCTTGAAGCAAAAATGCTTAAAGTGTAAACAGACTCCTGTCTACCCACATTTTACTTTCATTAGGGCACTAACAATTCTATTTTAACTGTTCAAGTAAGAGTTTCTCAAGAAATTTAGATTTTTAAACCTATGTGAAGGTGACCTAGCAGAAGCAAGAAACCTCCACAATCTGTAGTTCTGATACACAAGGAAGTAAATGCATTCATTTTGCTGGTTAATCTGCTATAATTTAAAATGTGAATTTGAATCCTGACAGATTACTATACCAGCCCCATTATAAATATGCAGCCCATAGCAGAAATTCTAAAACGAAAGATAAAATTCTAGTTTCCTGACATGACAGACTAATATATAATCCTATGTCTGCTGAACATCTAGTATTCCAATTATTATACAGTTTTCCAGGAAAAACTAAAGCATGTTGACACTGAAAGCTCTGTCGTTTGTACTGGCAGTTGGCTATATTATGGCAACTCTTACAGGTCATCTTGTAATGGCACAAAATACTAGTGAATCAATGAAATCGTCAATACAAATTCTGTTACCTAATGGTTACAAGAAATTTGCTGTACATATGTTGGAACAGTTTTATCAGCTGAGATCCATGACTAACTACTGTATAGTACTTCAGGATCAAATTAGCACTTACACAGTAGGAAAGCTAACTCCCTGTCTTATCTGACCACTGTCAGCCTATTACCAACATGAAAAACACATCAGACACCACTGGAACATGCTTTACAAAGCACCAGAAGCTACAATTAATAACAGTGAAGTTGACAACATTGCTATCTCATAATAAAATTCCACAAGGTCTCAAATAGAAAAAAAAAAAAAAAAGCATTACAACTGCCAGCAACTTGGCAATATCATTATTCTATTTTTTCAGAATACTGCAGGATCTGATGCGGAACATCATACTGTTACAGACTACAGAATTGCAGGGGTTGGAAGCGACCTCTGGAGATCATCTAGTCCAATCCCCCTGCCAAAGCAGACTCCCTACAGCAGGCTGCACCGGTAGGCATCCAGACAGGTCTTGAATAACTCTACAGAAGGAGACTCCACAACCTCTCTGAGCAGCCTGTTTCAGTGCTCCGTCACCCTCACCGTGAAGAAGTTCTTTTGCATACTGGTGGGGAACTTCCTACGCTCTAGTTTATGGCCATTTCCCCTTGTCCTGTCCCCACAGACCACTGTTGGCTACTCCCAGTAAAACATTAATCACTGTAGCTGTCAATCTGCAGTCAATCTTGTTATAATACAAATTACCTGGTAATTTTATCACAGAAAGTGGAACATCCCTGAAAACTCGAGACCAAGCAAGTATCCTTTCTACTCACTGTTCTGCAGTAGATTTCACCTGGACCTTGAGGAAACTCTACTCTGCAATCTGAAATTGATGTCTCCAACGAGAACTTTCCTGAAAACTGATTCCCATGGAAACTGCCCTAAGCACATGATGATTCTTGCTAAAAAGCCCACCAGCATTTAATCCATTAAAATATAAATTTCTGTCATTTTCACTTATAGCCATCAGAGACTTGTATGATAACTACCTGACTCATTAACACAGTGTTGGAATATTGCACTTAACTAAACACGTTATAAGCTTTGAAAATGCAAAATAAACAGGGCTAAACAGTCAGCTTGTTAAAGGCTAAAGATCAACCAGTCACCAGTAAAAGGCTCTTAGGCAAACATAGGCACAGATTAGTTGGCTCTATGAAGTAGAGACTAGAACATAAGTATCAAATGTGAACATTTTGTTGTTGGGTTTTTTGAAGATACTTTTCTTTCTCTTGTTTCAAAAGCTAACAAGCTCAGAATAAGATATAAAAGAGACGACACTAGGAGCTTAAGACTCATACATGACTTTGGTAAAATTATCTGTAGTTTTACATAGCTTCACTTTAAACTTCTTACTAGTTTAAAGCCTGCTTTTCTTTTCCATCCTCATTGATTCTTCCGTAGGATGGCCAAAACACTGACTGAATTATCAATCAACAAAATTCCTTTAAAATTGACAATTGCTTGGTTACATATCTTTAATTTAATAACTTCTCAAGCCTGGAATGTCTACACTGGTGATATACTATGCCTGCCTGAAGGTGATCAGTGACTTCACATATGAAGAATCTTTAAATTTTGTTTCCTTCTTCAGGAAGCTCAGTACTGGGATAAACAGTCATCCGCTCCATGTTGTGGTGCTGGAAATATGATACTGCAGTCAAGATGCCAGCATTCCCCCACTGATTCAACATGCAATATTTAAGATACCCTACATTCAGTTAAAGACTGTCTGTAAGTCCATCATAATTAGTCAAACTAAGAAGAATATCACTGTATGTAATCTTGTGAAGCAGAATCACACCAAAAAAGCAGCAAAGTACAACTCCATATGCTAACTAAAACCTTTTGATTCTCTATCCCACCAGTACTTCTCAGTGGAAGCACAAGAATTCAAGGCAGGTCTCACTTGGATTCCAGAAAGTGACTGATAAAAAACTTACAGGTGGCATCTAAAAGTAGTGTATTTTCAATGATCCTTAAAAGCCTTGAAAAGCCCCAGCTTAAATAACAAATTAAAAAAGATGACACATAGACAAGTTTCATTTGAGCAATCAGTGCTGATGTATTAACAATGAAATAAAATACGCTGCATGCTCAAACATTTTCCAGCTGTTACAACAACACTGTGATCTAGGGCAGATTATATTTACAGAATTCCACATTTTGTAGTACGGGTATTTAAAATGAAAACACTTTTTCTTGCTCGATCATTTAACTGGCATTACATTTCAAATATAAGTCTAATCAGAAGCATTTGATGTGGGCTTTATATCTATCATTAGTGTAGCTCCTCAGCTGTAACAGTGCACTGCAGTCCCTTCTCCTCACTCAGTGAAGTTGTGCTAACCACATGACAAGACTGAGTCACCCTTGCAATAAAAACTCACTCCTCCCAGCCAATGCTAGATTTCTGGGTTTTACTAACTACAGCTACATTTTTAGCAAATATGATTATATTATACTGTTCTAATTACAGTACTTAATTTGGCTGGATGTAAAAGACCTGTGCCCTTGCAGAGCTTCAATAATCAAGAATTTAAATTTTTATCTTATCACCAATAAACGTGCTTTGACCTCCTACCATATGTACAAGGATATCCTTTTCCACTAGGTTACTGAAGCAACTCAAATTGTCATCACAATGTTGGTTTTGTAACTCTAAGACTGCTTTCCAATTGCACACACACACACAAAAAAAACAACCTTATATTGGGGAGGGTTATTTTTCCTCATCCACATATGCATATATTTTTCTATCTTTTTATTATGCAAAATAAAGAAAACTGAAATTGAAAACTGAACTAGAAATACATCTGCAATCATAAGGCATGAATATTCAATATTTTTCATAATTGTAACACAACACTATTGAGGAATTAACTGACAGATGGAGACTCCAATGCGTTTTGTGGACTATGATGCAGATAAGAACATACTTGGAGAGATGAACATAATTGGAGTCATATAATTGGCGAGAGGACATCTGTCTCAGAACAAACCACTGTATTTAAAACTTAAATTATCCATTCCATTTCTCTTTAATATTAATTCTACAAGCAGTGTAGATCAGTATACATGAAATTTTAAATGCTCCTACATTGCTAAAGCTGCTTGTTATGCTTTAATATAGCTGCTTAAAGAAGCAGCTTAAGCTGGATTGCCTGTCACATTTTGTGACACATTCTAGTTGAATATTTTCAAGTTATCAAGATAGGAGTTAATAATTCAATTCTACAGATTACACACTTATTTTTAAAATGGATTAATTTAGGAAAGATATCACTATATGATCATATGGAACTCAAAGCTGAAAATCTATGTAAGAATGGTAACGGTACCTCTTAAAAACCTTCATCATCTGAGACTAGATTTTAACAAATCCAAACTCACTTTCCTGCAACCTTATATGGAACTAACAGAATGTGTTATAAGAAAGACATTTGTGTGAATTATCTGGATTACATGTGTGTGTGTGTGTGTGTGTGTGTGTGTGTGTGTGTGCGCCTTACTTTGCCCACAACTACAAATTTCATTTAAATCCTTGACCATGCCCAACACTGTATTTCATTTTTAAATAACTGAGAAAAATAAGATATTCTTACCTTTTCAACTGCTACTTGTTTTGATGTTTTTTCTCCTTCTCTCTCTCTCTTTTTCTCTTCTTTCTTTTTTTCTTTTTCCTTCTGAGAGAAAAAAGCATTTGCTAGTACTCAATAACAACACATTTGCAAACATACTGAATGTCCAGTCACACAGAAGAAAGATCCTCAGCTAGCCCCTTTTAATTCAGAGCTTATGCTTCTACCTGCACTGCTTCCAGAAGAGATCTGTTTCGCTCAAATAGTACTACTAAAAATACTACACTTAATTTTGCAAATTTAAGAAAATACTGTTTTGTCTTCTACCTTGCATTTCTGCTTACAAGCAGAAATAAAAACATACCAGTGTTGCCTTTTTCCTAAGAAAAGACCTGAAGAGAAAAACTATCTACAACTGGACACAGAATACAGTTGATGAAAGGCCACATACTCACAAAAATAGCTTACTGAAGTTTATTTCTTCCATATCATACGATCTAGCTGCTCTGCACCACATTCTGAAGTCTTCTCACGATCCACAAGAACGCTGGTTTTGACACTCTCTTAACAATCACTAGCATCTCCCTAACAACAGTGAAATCCCAAAAAGAACAGAAAGAAACAGGCGTCTCATCTTTGACTAGTATCAAAGATTCTTAACGCAGAACTGCTTTCCCTGCATCACCCACTGCTTTCTAAGTCAAAACAGAAACTGTCTTGAATTTCTGTGTCAGAAATATGTGGAAAAAATGGTCAAAAGATATTAGAAAGTGTTTTGTTGTTGTTGTTTTTTGTTTTTTTTTTTTTACGAGTTCCTCCTAAAGGTCCCAGAAAACATTCAAAAGAAAGGTATCAAGAATTTTCACAATGCAGAAGGCTTTCAGATGAGAATAAACTACACGGGTTCATTTCAGTGTAGAGAAGAGAAAAAGAGATGGCAAAAAATACATAGATTTTACCACCTTGAGGATGCATCTAGAGAGCAATTCTAGAGATCACTCCTTGTCTTCCAGCACAATAAGCGGCTATCAAAGGTAGCACAGAACAAGATTCAAAACAAAATGAGACTATTTTCTACTTACGCTGTACCTAAGCTGTGGAATTCCTTGTTGCAGGCCATTCAGTTGCTAGGAGCTGACATGGGTTGAAGGGCAATCAGAAAATTCCATGGAAGAAAAGGCAGCAACAACTAAACTTCCAGAAACTGCCATAGTTTAGGTTATGCTGGATTCAGCAACAGCTAACATCATAAGGTCTAAGTTACAGAGGGAAGTTCTGAAACCTCCAGCTTCAGCTTAGCAGTTCTTTTGTTCTGTCATTTAAAGTGGCAACGGGTAAACAGAGGATCAAGTGGGGAAGGGTAGAAAGGAAAGAGGATTTCTGGCATCTGCGATAGAAGGAGTGGTGAGTAATCCATTGACTGATAATCTCTCTCACTAGTACAGTTTCCAACCTGACCAAAGAAATGTAAGATAACACGCATGTAACCCCAACCTACTGCAGAGAGTTACCAGTTTTTAAAGGCAGATCAAGCAGTGTTAAAAACATAACACTCTTGCACGCAGAATGTTGACTTTGGCCATACGAAGACTTGGTGAGTCATATGACAATAGGTTGATCCAAAAAGAAAACAAGAGATCCCTTTCCTTTGAAAGAATCATAGCAACACTACAGAAGTTGCGTACCATTTATTCAATTCAAATTCTAATTCAAAACTACACAAGTCTAATACAACCAAAGAACAGCACAGAACACTCCTCTAGGCTCCTGCTCCTAACATACAGAAGATGGGGTCTTTTTAGGCATCAGAACAGGAGTCATTGTCTGCCACTCAGCTTCTACTACCAAACAGTTACAACAGGTGAAGGATGTGAAAAGAGGAAAGAAGACAACCTGTGTGAGTTCTCAATTGAGGCCTCACAGCAACTGCAGCACCAAGACCAGCACTGAGAAGAAACAGCACTGAGTTGTAATCATTGATGATACCCTCCTCAATGGAAGGGAGCCTTGCAGGCTTACTGAACTAAGACTACAATTGCTCAACCATGCTTTTCAAATGAAGCTCAGCCCTTCTTTCATTGTCGTATCACCAATTCTAATATCAGCTTAAATTATAAACACTCCCCAAAATGTTGTGACTGTAATCAAGTATTGTGCTCACACACACTGCTGGAGAATACTTTTTCCAGAAGTTATTTATCCCTTTCCTCCCTCCCTACTTTCTCACGTTTAATAATTTAAGTACACTTGATCTCTTCTCCTATAGATTCTCTTCTATGTCTTAGACAACTATTTGTCTTCTCTCCCACTGGAGAAGATTGTTTTAAGTACCACAGCAGTACACTTGCTTCTCAAACACAATACTAGCTTACTAGAATACATTCAAATGAACATAAAGTTATAGGTTTTTGCATATTATCTTCAAGATGTCTCTATTTCCATTTTGACTTTAACATATATAATCTTTAAATATATTTCGTTAGAGAAACCTCACTTCTAGAGGAAAAGAAAAAATCAGGAGATTTACATTCCTCAGACTTCATGAAAAAAAGAAGGCTTACAGTAAGTTTCATATGGCAAACACACCACAAAAGTGACAAAGTACAAACAAGAAAAGCTTTTCAACAGACCCCAAACTGGAGTGGAGATGTGAACACAAACTGTTCATCAGTGTTTTCCACCTCATAAATCCTACAAAGATCTTTTTCAATTCCTAGAGACTTTATTTTCACCCACTTCTTTTCTGAAGCAGACTTAAAAACCTGTAACTCCTTCATCTTCACACTTCACAAGTTCAATATACAAGCTTTCTGCTTCAGCTCCCTTAGATAAAAATGAATTCAGACTAAATAAAAGCATTTCTCAGAAGGTGTATTCATGCCAGAACTTCAACTCAAGTGTTTCATTTCTTGCAAAATTAGTCAAAAAGCACTATCGAGACCATTAAATGAAATTATACTGCTAGCAACAATCTTCCATTTTTCCCCAAAATTCATTTCCAACAGTACGGCATACTAGTTATATAGCAGAACTTAAAAATTTGAATGCAAAAGAGAAGGTTGAGAAATAAACGGTGAGTTTAATTATAGAGTGGCTGTTGAGATTCCTGCTGCATCTTAAAAAGCATGCCAAATTCACAAAGGCTTGTAGTCTAGTCTATGACACTAAGTCGAATTTTAATTAATGTTAAATATAGCTGAACAAAAATAATGTATAACATCTGGCCACATTTTCTATATCTAGAAGAAAAATATGATCTATGTTTAGATCATAACTTTTTCATATGCTGTATATAGTCTCAATTTAAAGTGAAGTGTTCACACAGAAGAACTTAATATTGAACATACGCATTTTAAAACGCGTTCTATTCTTATTATACACTGTAATATTTACTGAAAGTTCAAATTAATTATGCCTTATCCCCTACTTCTTTGTGAAAGTTTTCAAAGGCCTTTCTAAACATTAAACAGAATTTTAGTTCATGTACACATGCCTCAGGTAGAAGGGATATTGTAACAGCAAGTTAACAGAAATACAGAATTAATTTAGTGACACTTATCTCTAAGGAGACTGAAGTAAATGACTGGAATAATACTGATGATTCTGAAACAAGTAATGTAGAAAGACGTCAAAAATTATTCCTGAAGAGAAAGGCCAAAGTCACTCATGCCCATTAATTTGAAATGAAGAATTGTTTCCACAGAAGCTCTGAGACACCAACTAAACCAGAGTGGAACCAGCATTTCAACATGTAAACATGAGCACATCACTCACATGTGTTTTGTCCCACTGCATCAGTTCCTTTCATTTACCCAGTCCTGGAAGCAAGGGGGAGAACGCCTGAAGTATTATTAACAATTCCAGTTCTCCAATTAACTCAGTGAAATTATCCTGTAGTAATGCAAACACTTCTGCAAAGCAGCAGACTAGATAATTTGAGAAGAGTTACATCAGAAAAACCAGTATACCTCCGCTTTGCTCTTCTCAGCAGCAGCCTGGAGAGAAGGAGAGGATGCCAAAGGCTGAGCAGTATCAGAAGAGGATATCTGTGCAAAACAGGAAAGAAATGAGAAGGAAACTAAGCAAGAAAAGTTGAGAAAGGGGTGGAGAGGGGCAGAGGCAGCTAAGATGTGATTTTTATTCTTTTTCAGTCATTTTTAAAGCATGGAAAAAAAACACACAATGTAGAAAAAGCAAAAGGAGAAGACAAAGTATTTGCATTTAATTTCTTAAGTTTTATCTGCATGACTTCTAAAGGAAATCTGTCAAGCAAGAATAAGTGATACAACAGAATTCACTAGAACAGTATACAAGCAAACAAACCTGGATAAAATTGTATCACAGGCCTAAGATAGATAGATAGGATTCATTCATTTCTCCTTTTTTTTTTCTCCTTCAACGTGACTACTGAAATATTAATGTCCCAAAGCACGAAGGCATACTGTCCCCACAGGAGGGTGAGAGAAGAATGCCTTCATTCTTGTTCACTGCAACAGGATTTTTATTAAAAACAATGCAAAACAACTCAAGAGTTATACATTAATTGAAGTTCTAATTAACCATTCCTCTAAGGCCACTCCAAAGGAGTGAAGAGCTTAGGGTTTATAAAGCATATACATAAAGCAGCATCCTAGATGTAGAACACCACATCTTCTAGTCAGTTGAAGCTTCTTTCCTACAGACCACTACGTAAAACTGCTGTTAGCACTATCAGACTTCCAGAATTATCCAAGATATGCAATTGATCCAGTTTGCTCAAGAAAATGGAATTTCTGAAAATGCATTCCCATACATCTGCCTATCCTGCTTCTTTATGCATAGTTGATCACTTTGATGGAAGCATTATCTTTCTGTTATCTTTACTACAAAAATGCAACTGAATTACCTTCTACATGTAGTAGACCCTCAGAGCTATAAAGCTGACACATACACTGTCTTGTATCATCTCTACAATCTATGAGGAAAACTTTTAAGCAAAGAAAGCTACTGCAGAGCAGGTCATTATGTTGGATCAAAATAGCCAATTCAGATGACACATTTTTGCTGAAGAAAAACAGCTACAGAAAAAAACCACCTCATGGCCCATATTTTCAATCCTGCAAGTACCAGTACCATAGGTGGATATTCATAAAGTGTATATAATGAGCTTTTTCACAAACTCAGTAACTACACATAGCCTGAAAGGTGGCATAAACTCTTAGGAAAGATTTTTCAAAGGTTTGGTTTTTAAAATTGATTTAACCTACAGAAATACGGAACAGAACCTTCATTTTTAAATTTGAAGTATTTAAATCCTCAGGTTATATGAAGAGTTCTGGATACAACAGCTGCAATAAAGCAGTTTCTTACACCATAGCATTCAGTTGCTGTTAGGATCCTGCTTATCCTGATTACACCACAATGTAAACAAAGATGTCAGAAAAATAGTCAGGCAACTAGGAGGACTGCTCTGAAAGTAATGCCTACTATTTTATTATGTTGGCCCACAATATTGGACGTGGATGGTAGGACTACAGAGGTTGAACCTTCCCACCAGTAACCTATTCCATGTTGTTGCTGTGTGACAGATGGCAGCACAGGGGCAGACTGACAGCATGGCACCTGACATGGAAGTGCAGATGAAGCCAAGGCGTGTCACTGAATTCCTCCATGCAGAAAAATGGCACCCATTGACATTTATCAATGCATGCTGAACATTTGTGGAGACCAAACAGTGGATGTGAACACAGTGAGGTCGTAGGGGTGCATTTCAGCAGTAGTGACAGAGATGTGAAAGACAAGCCACATTCTGGACAGCCATGGAGACTTTTATGAGTGCTATATGCAGGCTTTTGTTCATCAGTGCCAAAAATACACAGCTAATGGTGGCGACTATATTGAAAAACAGTGCTTTATAACTGAGAATTTGCTCTGTCAAGTAGTGTTATTGTGCTCTTCGTGTCTTTTTTATAATTCCCATGAAAATAAATAGGAGATATTACTTTCAGAGTGATCTATATACATACACTAAACAATGAGTTCTAGTAACATGTTCCTTACCAAGACTTCAATTAAACTGAAATGAGTGAAATTGTGATAGTGGAACATCTTAGGTGCATCTTGTAAGGATGAAGTAGGATTTTTGCTTTTTTAACATTCTTTTGTATTCTTCAGACGTTAGAGAATTTAAGTCTGATAGCTCTTGCAGGTGACCAACAGGTAACAGCTCACCACACAGAACTAGAGGAGCAGAATTTAATTCGGGGGCTGGAGTGAAATTAGCACTAGAGACATTTGTGCCACACATTTCCATGCTTCTATAACAGTCCTTCTCAATCTGCATATCTTTGTAGATTAAGGGAGTATCTAATCCGGGATAAGGCTACCCTATGAAGGCCTGAAATTATCGTAGCTTTGCAAATCAAAGGAGAAGCAGCATACAAGCCGTAAGCAGATAGGCAGAGAAAAGCAGTTGCAGTCTGTGCTATAGAACAGGATGTATAAGGTGAGAAAAATACAAACAACGTTTGAAGATACACCACGGAACTGCATTCACTTCAGGCTAAACTCCAGCACTTCAACGCACGCCTGACATATGCAGTATTCAATTCAGCAGGAGTACAAAAGGTGTATAACTGAATATAATCTCTAAGAGAAGACACATTACAACATATAAAGAACTGATTAAATTTTTATAATGAAAGTAATGGCAGGAGTTTGGGCTGCTGAACAGTTTTATCATCACTGCATCATGTTAAATTTGTTATCTACTTTGCTGCACCAGATAAGGACATCTGAATGAAAAAAAATCCAATCAAGTTAAATTGAGTGGCTGGATAAAGCTAAGCATAAAACAGGATTAAAAGACAGACTGATACAGTCCATTGTGGAGTTGATCAGGCTACCAGAGAAGCCTAGAGAATTACTTGCCACTGGGAATGTGTCTCAGGGACAGCTGCCCAGCATCCTGCTCCCAGCTGGCAATGAGCAAGCTAGCTCCTGAACTCAGAGCAGCTCAGTCAGCCCAGGATGTAGAGGAACCTTACAGAGGCAGAGCAAACCAGCTAGCATCAAGTCCCAGCCATTCCAGCCATTATGGTCCTTGTCCACACTCAGGTGTTTCATTGTGTCAGGTGTACATACCAGAATTGTATCAAATATAACTAAAAACTTTAATACTGCTGCAATGTGAGAGTATTTTTTAATTACCTTGGAATTATGAATTTTGTGTAGTATAATATATAGCATTTTTTTCAGATGCTAATATAATCTTCAAGCACAAAGAGAAACTTCAGATCAACCAGCACTTCATTTTCAGTTTTCAAAATGGTCATTCTTAACTCAAACTAACCCACATACTATTTTTTAGCAAATCATTTAAGTTTTTTGATGTTCTGAGATCTCAATAAACATCACAGGTTTTATTTTCCATTGAGCTGTCCCCTAACTATTACTCTGAAAGGTTGTGGCATGTTCTTCTTTTCATACTGGAGTACATTTTACAGATATATGTATAGCAAAAAACTCACTAATAATCTTTAATAGCATAAATCATCCCTAAACAGCTCCAACAGTATCCTGATGTCTTAGCTGCAAAAAAGACAGACTGATCATTCAGAGTCACCACTAACAGCTTCTCCGTGCCGTCTGCACTGTTGAGACAGCCCTGGCCACTATAGGTCACATCAGACAGAAGAAACAAAATACTGATGAGAAGCAGTTGCTGACAAGCTGTGTGTTGCTGTCTTACAGTTGTGGTTAATCTTTGTTTTTAAAATTATTACCATGATAAGGCAGCTTATAAAGCCATCCCAGTTTGCTGGCAAGCTAATGAATCTCATTTGTCTAACAAATGGAAACTAAGAAAGCATACACTCAGTGACCTAATTCTATGTCTGCAATAATACTGTTGGGCAGCCAGCAGTGGGAGCGCGAAGACTGAAGCTGACTCCCCAGATCCAGCCACATGGGACAGGTACACACACCCAGTCCCAAAACATGCTGCGTTCCATGCTGGTAAGTCTGTCTTTCATGACTTGAAAGCCATAAATGCACCTTAAATGCTTATAGCTGATCACCACTCAGGATTGCCAACCAAGGTCTTTAATAATAAATTTAAAACCTTTTTAGTAGACCGAGGTAACTGAAACGGAACACTACGTAATCCCCTCTCAAAGTAATACATGTGTCTTCCATTCAGTATTTATCAGCCTTTCTTGATACTGACTTGTTTCTGTAAGACTGATCAGAAGCATCAGGAAGGAAGATCAACTCCATGCCTGAGAGCAAGTTCGAGCACCTGAAAATACAGTTGTTCACAAGCAGACATTCCCTCTTTTGAGCAGCAAAAGCAATCTGCTTTGCAAAGCTACTATTCCATAGCAATACTTCTGTTATTACTTTTCTGATCTTTCAGTTCTTAAACTCCAAAAACAACGTTTTTTGAAAATACGGTCTAATACTGACCAATTATGAAGTCTGACGAGCAGATAGCAGGAGAGATAGAAAATATCTTTGTATTCATTTAATTTAGATCTAACAGAAAAAGATATTTGTACAAGTAGATGACAGATGAGATTTGTCACCACAGCTATTAAAAGACGAATGACCCAAACCTCTCCCACTTGTGACCACATGTATAAAGCAACAAATCGATCTAGATTTCTACACCAAAAAAAAAACAAGTGATTTCTAGCCATTTTCCAGAATTCATGTCAAGAAGCACACAATGATATACTCCGACAGTGTATGCTAGCAGAGTTCTGGAATGCTGAGAATAAAAGATGATTACTGGCACTTTAAAGCAAAAGACAAAACCAATGGCAACCCCTACAACCATCCATACATGCTTCTAAGAATAAAGCTGATGTGCTTGTGTGCACTAAAAACATACTGCGGACAACTACCATCTGAATATTTCATTTAGTTTTTAATCGAAGAATAGTTGAGACTTCTGATTAAGAAGTGAATTCAGAATCAGCTAAGAGAGAAAGTGAAGTACAGAGCTGTTTACTAAGTCGCTGTATTTATACTCTTAAGATCATAAATTTTCAATCAAGTTTGAGACCAAAAAACTTGTAGTCATTTAATTTTAGCAATTTTTGAATCTCTTTGTATTGTTTGTTTTGGGAAAGCTGAGATAGCAAAAATGACTATTTTGCACAATTAAACTCAATACAGACTTTTAAAGCATAATATTCAGCGCAGAACATACACGTTATGTAAGACTTCATTTTCACCTATGATCTTTAGGAGACTCTGGTTCATAAAATAAAAAAAAAAGAAGAACAGAAAAGAATAGATCTGCAAGTTTATAACGTTATTCTAATTCTCTGGCCTCCTTACCAGGAGGTCACAGAATCACAGAATGGCCAAGGTTGGAAAAGATTGTTTAGTCCAAACATCCATCTACCACTAATATTTCCCCACTAAACCATGTTAGTTCTTCATAATGACACTACCCAGATATACACTATTTTACTACTTTCATGTAGAAGCATCAATAGAAACGTTATTTGGCCCGATGGCTTTGATGCAGTCTATTCATCAGATACTATTTCAATGAAAAGTAAGATTAAAAAAACACTAAATGAAGCTATCAGAGAACACAGACAAAAACCAGTGAATGATTTTACCGTAGTTAATTTTTTACTAACATATTTGATGGTAGGTAACAATCACAGAATCACCAAAGTTGGAAAAGACCTCTAAGATTATCTAGTCCAGCCGCCTACCTACCACTAATAGCACACACTAAACTATGTCTCTAAGTATCATGTCTACACATTCTTGAACACCTCCAGGGAAGAGGACTCCATCACTTCCCTAGGCAGATTGTTACAGTGCTTGACCACTCTTCTGAACAGTAAGTTTTTCCTAATATCCAGCCTGAACCTTCGTGGGGGAACTTGAGGCCATTCCCTCTTGTCCCGTTCCTAGTTACCTAGAAGCAGCAGCAGACTCCCACCTCACCACAACACCCCCTCAGGTAGTTCACGCAAACATGAATGGGTGTTAAGGTCAATGTATTAGAAGTTTTAACTAATTTTTATTTTTATTTTTTCTAAAACCTTGCTCTTGATGCAATGCATTCTGCCATCTAGCCTTTTATTAAAGAGTTCAAGCGCAAGCTTTAGAAGCCTGCATAAAGCTTCCATTAAATTTGAAATTTACAGTGCTATCATTCAAAAGATTTGAGAGATTAAAAATGAGTGCATTATGAAACCAGGTCAATATATTCAGGAAGTTAGGAGCTGAACCAAGTACAAAGGTGCCCTCGAGTGGCCAATTTAAATGCACACAATTTACAGGGAAATAATCTAAATCAAGAGGTCTATTCCATACTCATTTGAGAGGTTTTAAGTTCAGCTACTAGATATGTTTTCCATTGTCTTTATTACAGTACATCTCCAATGCATGCTGAAAAAATTAAACTAGTACTTTAAAGCAGTATCAATTACAGACTTGTAATAAATGCACATATACACAATCCATTGCTTACCACTTTTAAAGGTCTACTCTTGAAACACTGAAAGCAGCATACTGATGCACTATTACCGGCACTTATGTCTGAATATCTGCAGAAGTTCACTAACCTAACTGGTTAGGCTTTTTAGTTATTAAAACATCACTGATATTAAGTGCTCTGATCGCTGGACAAACACTTCAGAAAAAAAATGCAATGACTCATGTTTAACAAAACTGCAGTAGATGACTTTTCCCAATACTACTGCACAGTCAGTATTTTGAATGTGCTCATCCCTCCTCTATTCTTCTCAGAGTGCTCATATCTCATTTCAGGAATACAATGAAGTTTATGCAAAATCTAGCTGTAGTTCTGTATATGTGCAGCAGTATAGGCATTCATAAAATTTTCATTGAGTAGACACGCAATGAATGTTTTGGGAGATTTTTTTTCAACAGCATTTGATTTTGATGCTATATATAAATGTATTTTCCAACTACGAGAGCATCCATACTTATTGTTGCCTACTCTTTGGGGTTTACATAGCTTCTCCTTTAGATATCCACGACTTGGGATGTTACAGAGAATCACCACAGCTTAATTAAAGGCTGACACTGAATAAACAGAGGCTTTTAATTTCTTACTCAAATGCTCTCCATTTCCCCTGTCCAATCTAACAGATGTTTTCTGTCTGCATTTGTTCCAGTGAAAACTGTCTTTAATAGAGCTTCTCAACACTACAGAACAACACCTTTCTTCTCCAAAGCGGCAATACCTGCTCCACAGTATACAAAGATGATGCGCATTTTCATGATTGACACTGAACTGGCAATTGTCACTGTGGATTTCAGTTTTGGCAGAAATTTTGTCTGCACTAATATAGTAACTTGTAGCTAGGTCAGTCCACCCATGTTTACTCCTCATGGAAAGTACTGGTTCCTTGTAGAAGTGGGGAAAATAAGACCCTGCTTCTTATATCAAATAACCCAGTTAACCACCGCTGGGCGAAGTCCTAGTTCAAGGCAAATCAGTAGTGGTATACTTAGGGGCTGATTCTGGGGCCAAGTCTGTTTAACTGCTTCACTGATGATTTGCACAGTGGGACAGTCCATCACATCAAGTCTGAAGATGATACAAAACCAGGAGGAGTAGATGCAGTACACAGGCATGCTGCCATTCAAAGCAACACTGGCAGGACAGTCCAATAGGAACCACATGGAATTCAAAGGGGAACATCAAGTTCTGCATCTGGGGAAGAAAAACTCCATGCATCAGTCCAGGCTGGGGGTCAACTGCCTGGAAAGAAGCTCTGCAGAAGAGGATCCATAGGTCCTGGAGGACAAGCTGGATGTGTGTCAACAACACGTCCAGTTCTGCGGTCCTCAACACGAGACAGACATAGGCTGGCAGAAGCAAGTCCAACAAAATAATTCTAAGATATGGGATTCAAGCATGTTTCAGACATTGAGAAGCTTAGTGAGTTGAGACTGCTTTAAAAAAAAAAATCTTATCAGTGTGTATAAATAACTGGTAGCACGGAACTAGGAAGACTGAAGCAAACTGTTGGCTGTGATATTCAGGTATTCAGTAAAAGGACCATGAGATATTGATCAAATGAAACCAAAGGAAATTCCACTGAAACAAACTTTTTCAGTATAAGGGTTGTTGAATATTGGAACAAGTTGCCATGAGAGGAAGTGGAGTCTCCATCCCTGGAGAGACTCAAAACCCAAGTGAATGCAGCTCTAAGTATACTTTTCTAGTCGACCTGTTTTGAAGCAGGTTGGATGATCTCTAGGCATTCCTCCTAGCTTCAGCTATTCTGTGATTCTTAATTTAAATCATTCTAACAGAATGATCATAGAAACCATTTTATCCCACTTTCACTATCCTTGCCCTCAAATCACAATACTTGTATGGTATTATCACACTTCCTTTTAATGCCTATCTTTATTAGTGTATTTCAAATATACTTATTACTTGATTCAAAAATTTTTCATAGACCACTTAGGAAAAACATTATGGTTCATGGAATTCTGGGAGAGGGGTTTGGTTTGTTTTTTTAAGCCATCAGTGATATCTCTCCAAGCCAATGACTGAATATTTCTCAATGCTAACCACTGTACAACTACTTTTCACCCATCCTAACATACCCCAATTTTTCCATCTTAAATTGCCAAAGTGGCATATTTTACACAATACACTTGCTTCACTAATCTCCTTTAAGATAACTTTCTGGAAAATGTGTCATCACAATCTTTAAATTCACATCACATTTTATCCAGTTGCCTGTCTAATTTCAACCCGGTTAAATTATACATAGTGTTCTAAAGCACGGAAAAATGTAGATCCATTATTCTTTTCTTTCCATGAACTTAAGAGTTTCATAGAGCTTCTGCTGCATACATAATTCACGCCTTTTCTTAAATATAGAAATTTTGTTTATTATTCTCTGAATACCATCAGTACATGATAATATATTCACACTACATGTAGTGGAATACTTTGTGCTAGTTCATTATTTCTGAGGCTGAAAGTACCCAGAATGAGCTTGAGTTGATTCACTAACCATTGTGAATAAGGCAGTTTTGATATGCACTCTGAAAGGCTCTACTTTTTTTTATTATAAACGTATTTTTATTAAAAAACTGCAGAAACTATTTGCAAGAATACCTACATCATTTATTTTTAGATACAACCAACAGCGACCTCACTGCTTCTTTTCTGAATTACACATATGTCATAAGGGTCCCTGCACTAGATACAAAAATAAACAAGTTTGAACAAGTATTCCAAGTTTTTTTCTTTTTTAATATCAAAGTGAGGGTACTTTTTTTTTTTTAATATACACAATATGATGGCTTCAAACTTGACTTCCTAAACCTGTGTGAAACTTAATTTCTCTTGGCCATTGCATCTAAGAACATGGCCTTATTAACTTGCCCTCTACCTTATCAGTTGTATACATAATCAGTCAAAATGAATACTTCTTTCAGAAAAAGCTTTAAGCAACATTTTACAGATGCAGAACACCATTTATCTTCTTTCCAGAGTGAACAAAGAGTGAAGTCAAACCAAGCCACCCTCTGAGCACTTCACCTTTCTGTGTATAGTCATAGCATTGAATTATTCTATTTTAACCAAAAATCAGGCAAGCAACTCTTGTCCCAGCACAAAAATTTAATCAATGTACTTTCATCAGCTCTGTTCAGACCTTTCCTAAGTCAAGAGCTTTGATCTTCCATAACGCCTTCCCTAAAGAAGGAGCAAATTCCATCCACTGTTGCCACCTCAGACATCACTCCAGATACTGGTGACAAACACATTAAAGGCTAGACAGAAGTTACATAGAAACATTAAGAAAAGAAGCAGTTTTAGTACCAGCTAAATTGTTCTGTTGAGAAAGATGATGCTCATATTCCTACACAGCTAGACACAGCCTTCACATTAAACATATTATGCTTATTTGTTTCCTAGGATTCAAATATAGAGGAGAAGCAATGCAGTCTAACTTTTCAAGTTTATCAACTACAGTTACTAACACTCTAAGGCTAATCTCCATGCTTCTTCCAGACTAGAAAATGATCTCTGAAAGCAATCTCCTAATTTTCAGCTCTGGATTCAAGTACTTTGTCTTCAGATTGATTAGCAAATCAAGGGAAAGAAACAAAGCCAAAATGCGCACTTGTTAAATTTAAGTGCTTTGTCTCAATAGTCACAAAAGTAAGCTAATGCTTTAAATGTGCTCTCTTTCCTGGGTAAAACAGCCTGCCCTCTAGCATTTGTTGTAATTCTGAGTAAGTTCTTGAGAACATACTCATTCTGTTTTCAAACTAAGCTGTACATCACCCCTTTCCGGTATCATACAAGTCTTTTGAAAGAATCAAAAGTTGTGATAGATCAACTAAAAAGACCATTAGCTTTAAGTAAACTATGATATTTTCAACACAAGTTCTATTAATGAACTGCATACATTCCATTTTCAAGTCATTAAACATCTCTTACATCTGCTGATATTGGTAGAAAGTCTACGGTAAACATGGTTTCTGCAATACAGGTAACAAAAAAAGGAAAGAGAACCTGACCTAAAAGTCGAGAACAGCTTGATTTGCCATAGCTTCAACAATGAAAATAGCACTAGAAGAAATAAAATTAAAAAATAATAATAATAAAAAACCCTTGCACAAGCAGCACACAGGCTGTGATAACTACACTCCTCAGCTGGAATTCACATGAAGTTTCTTCTGTCTCTGCATCACTGCATACCATCTATGGCTTTCCCAAAAGTAGCAGGAAATAGTATGACAAAGTAAGAGAATAAGTTATCCAGAAATATACGTATATACCCCAGACAAAAAAAAAAGCAAAAAAAAATTAAATAAAAGAACTGCTGCAATTGTGCTAAGGTCTGATGGGAGGAATAGAGGAGAAAAAGCCCAAGGAGAAAAAACCCTAAAACTTGAGGGTGTTAAAACAGCCAGCTGCCATGCATGTACAGTATTATTCCATTTGGGAGCCCCCTCTGTATACCCAGCTTCAGAACTATGCAAGCCTTCTCTAACAGGCAGCCTCTCTAAGTAAGGCAGCTTAGCGTCCTAAAAATAATGATAGTTTTATATCTTATCTCAGAATATGCCTTGTGTCTCTGTTTAAACTTTCATTTGCTCCACTTATATTCACAACAACAATTCTGCTTCAAGTCATTTATTTAAGCATGCAAGTTCAGATTCTTGGGGAAAGGTGTCTGTAGAATTGCAAGATGTGCTGGCTGAAAAGTGCTCCAGGAAAAAACAAGCAACAAAAAGTTTAATGGAAATCTAAAACAAACATCAGATTTACTAAGCAACAGTCTTTACTACTCAGACTGTAAGAACTGCTCTGCATGCTTTAGCATTCAGTTCTTGCACAGTTGTGTACAAAAGAAACACATGAATATAAGATCTACCTACGCTTAAAAGTGAATGAAGTTTTAACATACACAATTACCTGATATCTCTGATACGTGGTGTCTGTAGTTGATTACAGAAGGGATGGAAGCCCTCAGTTGCAAGTAAGACACCACAGCATACTGCAAGACATTCACGCTACCATATCTTAGATCATCACAATCATAAAGACCCTTAATCCTTTCATTTTGTGAATTGTGTTTTAACAAATTCTATGCTGTATATTACATTTTTCCACAAAAAAGATAAGAAAAGATCTTGGCAGAAAATAGATTTTAGGAGGACAATATTATGTTGGGAGTATTTCAAATCAGTTGACTTGTTGCTGTTCTCAAGGTGATTATTCAGTAAGAAAAAATGCTTGCTATTAGCAATGCTAAGTCATGTGGTTTTCACAGCACAAAGATAACATATATTCCCAAGTAACACAGACAACTTCACATTTTTACTTATAGTATTCCTCAATTCTTTTCAAATGCGAGCATTCATAAAAAACCTTATTAAACACTAAGTCCTGCATGTTTCAAAATTACATCATGTCAAAGCAAAACAGGAAGGTAGTTGGCCAGACTGAGAGACTTGGCTCAAGCAGCCGGTTGGTAGAAGTCTTGACAAATCAAGGTCTCACCACAGTATGACTGCAAACTACTTTCTGAGAAAGAAGCGGTCATCTTCTATACCACTGTGACTCTTACTGATGTTGTAAGAGAATTATGACAGGCAATGGCCTGAGAAATACTACTTCTAACTGTCACAGGCTGCACTGCTTAAGTGGAATGTACTTTGACAATAAGTATGCATTTTCCTAAATACACTAAATACCAGATAGCTCACAGCTGTGCAAGCTCAGCAGCATGACAATATGACAATAGCCATATTCAATACATCTGTCTGAAGATAATTCCACTAGGTACAAAAAGTAAAATCTTTGCTTCATTGGGCACACTGATTAATTTACTGTTCTTTTTCTCTGCACTGATCAGAATAAAACTTTAAAAAGCCAAGTACTGCAAGTTTAGCAGCAGTCAAATTTTAAAAATCCATGAAAAAGTCCAGATATCAGTAACCTGGGAATAAACTATTTCTACAAATGCCATGTTAGATATTTTTTCTAAATCTTTTTTTCTCCTCATATTACAGTATTATGAAGCAGCAAACAAGTGTTCCAAATTTTGAATTATTAGAATGTTCCAACTTTAAATATTAAGAAAATAAAATAAAGGGCATTCATAAAACTCATCCACATTAACTTACTCCTTAAATTGTCAGACTGATTTTAATCATATTTTTTTCTCAAGATTTTTTTTCCTGGCTTTTCTTTCCTTCCTCCCCAGTATTCAAATTGCATTGCTTATTCTGAACTAGAACTCCTTTTTTTTTTTTTTCTTTCACTTGAAGTACACATGAAAGTAAACTTAAAAAAAGGAACAAGCTCAGCACGATTGCATTTCATAAGCTCCTTACTTCCCTAACCTGATCCACTGCCCCACTTGGATGACCGGGGCCTACCATTCATGCAGCATTCCAAGATTTTTCTCAAGGAAAAAAACTTAAGATTGTAGTTTAGAATTAGCCCTAACAGATATTAGACTGTGTCCCAGTGCCAAACAGAACAAAACCAGTACCACCACCCGCAAAACCACACATCTCACCGTTCAAAAGGATGTCAGGCTCTGAATTCTCAAGCCTATACTGTGTCTGAGCAAGAAAACAAGCAACTGTGTACTGGTAATCCAACTTCAAAGAGCTGAGTAAATCATACCACTTATTTAGTTCTAAGCACTGATACAAAATCAGCATTTCACATATTCCCTGTACAGAAAACTGAAATCCATGCATTTTAACTGTGATTTTAAATCATATTTTAAAGTCAGAAATTAGAAAACTTTATAATGCTGAGTCGATTCGATTTTTGTTGAAATCATTGTTCTGTTTAAAATGTAACTAGCCAATAAAATGTAGTGCCGTAGCTTTATCCCACAATGCTTTTCAGTTTCCTTGACCAAAAAAACATCATTTACTTTTCATATATGCTTATTTTGAGCCTGCATGTTTGAAAGCCATACTGGGCTGGCCACTGGATAACTTTGTTATCACAGTAAGGGCCTCTCAAAACCAAATTCAGCATTACAGCAGTTTTGTCAGAAAAGACACCTCATCTAATCAGCATTTTGATACAAGAATCCTGAGCATCATGGAATCAAGAACTGAACTTGACATAAATGCTCCTGACTCCAACAGGCAGAATACATTAACACAGACATCACACTGTGAGACAAACCTGAAAAGCTTATGATCTTGTCAAAATTAATCTAAGAAAAGGAGCATATGGTTTTGAACAGATTTTCTTAAAATGTACAATTTTTATGCAACTTTAAGCTTTTATCACAAGCACCTTGAACAGTTGGACCAGATCTGGGAACATCACCCTTGAAGTTTTCAGTACCACTTGAGCAAAATTACTGGATTAAGGACAGCAATCCTGAGGTCCAGTGAGCCTGGTTTTGCACTTGTCTTACTTGTTCATAGAAATGACAGTGTATGTGTGTGTGTGTATACATATATATAAGCATATTTATATATATATATATACACACACACACACACCACAGAACCACAGGTGCTGGAAGGGATCTCTAGAGATTATTGAGTCCAATCCCCCTGCTAAAACAGGTTCCCTACAGTAGGTTGCACAGGAAGGTATTCAGGCAAGTCTTGAATATCTCCAGAGAAGGAGACTTCACAAGCCTCTCTCGGCAGACTGTTCCAATGCCTCATCACCCTCACAGTGAAGGGGGGTTTTTCCTCATGTTCAGATGGAACTTCCTGCATTCCAGTGTGTGTGCCCACTGACCCCATTGTGACACTTTGCTTCTTCACTGCCTAATGTACCCAGGAGAAGAAAAGAAGCATATTGCACATGTCAAAGGAACACCCATCTCTACCTTTTCTTTCTCTTTCCTGTCAGTCCAAGGCTCACTCAAAAGATAGTCACAGAACACCAGACTCAGAAATGTAAGTGCACAAGAGCTGGACTGGGCCGAGAGCCAAGGAGAACCAATGAAAACAAGTATCAGGTTGGGAGGCAGGCACCACACTTGTGTGAATTTGCAGGGCTCATCTATTGTTTAAGTATTTCATAATCTGATTTTGTTCCTACATCAGACAAATCATGCAATTTACTCAAGTCAATGAAAGAAAAACCCAGGCACAATGAAATAAAACGCTGTTTCCTACTCAGCAGTAACATTCACCTCTCCAGCTTTTCTGGATTCAATTCTTAATGCTACGACAAATAAACAATTTATATTATTCTGCAGTACCATAAGCAAAATCTGATTACTCGTTCAAATACACTAAAGCAGAAGTAGATTGTCATACTAGACAGCCAGGCTCACTGTTTAAGAAGACTCTGCAAGTCTTTTAAAGTATGATTTTAAACAATTCTTCCCATTTTCTACTTCAGAATCAAAGTAAACAGCAGATAGTGCAATTCAAACTGTGGTTTGTATTTGACCTCTTAAGTGGTTAAGTAACCTTCCCTCTACTCCAACAGGCCTTAATGAAATCAACTTCTCCACTTTGTAGGCTGTTCTAAACCTTCTCAAATAAAAATCTCATTCAAAGATCCACTTTCTCAGATAGCAAAGGCAGCATAAATACCCAGTCTCTACTCCCATCTTGATACTCATTCTCTAACAAGTCCACTAAATAGTCAAGTTGACTAATAAATTCTGTGCTAGGCCATACTTAAATAAAAGCAGACATACAAGAGTTTAAGCATACATATACCTAAATAAAAATTAATAAGTATTAACTAGATTGTACACCCCATAAACAGCTATATCAAGAAAACCAGTACGACTTCGAACTTCATTAAATATCATCTTGAGCAAGATCACACAGTACATGCAGGACAGGGGATTGGGCCCAGCCAGCATGGGTTCATGAAAGGCAGGTCCTGCTTGACCAACCTGATCTCCCTTTTATGACTGAGTGGCCCGCCTCATGGGTGAAGAAGGGCTGCTGACATAGTCTACCTAAACTTCAGCAAAGCCTTTGGCACTGTCTCCCACAGTATCCTTCTGGGGAAGCTGGCAGCTAGAACAGGATGCCCAGGGAGATAGTTGAATCACCATCCCTGGAGGCGTTCAAAAAACATTTAGATGTTGTATTGAGAGACACAGTTTAGCAGGGAAATGTTAGAGGTAGGTGGACAGTTGAACTGGATGATCTTGGAGGTCTCTTCCAACCTTGGTGATACTATGAAAGGCCTACATTCTCAAAACTTCTTTGCAGGAAAGTCATTCATCAGCTTACTGCGGCAAACGCACAGCTATCTGATAAAACAGCCAGTATGTCTTACTGCTCATGTTTGCTGTTACAGTGCACCTCACTGGAAGCAATGTTATAGCATTCAGCAGAGAAACACGACCCTCAAACAGGGACCCAGAACACCTTAAAATCTCTCATCAAGGTACTACAAAGAATAAGGAAAGAAACTCAACAAAAACAGTAATCCTATTTTATTCCTGTAACACATAAAGTGATGCATAGAAAGAACTCCCAAGTATACTGTCAAAGAACTATCCATCACTAAAAGAGCAGATCACCAAGAACATACAAGTTCTGAAGAAAGCTATTTCTTGTGTCATAATGGTTTGCTGTTACAAATGTAACAGACAATATAGGTTGTACTTGAAGGATGTAGGAATAGAATTTCAATGGATAAAAGAAAGCATTTACCACTGTATCACGAATTTTTCTACCATAAAAGACATTTTGACATGTGCAATGTTTTCTATATTTCTTCCATGTAACTTTCAAGTAAGAAAAGTGACAGAATTCTTAGCAAAACTGTTTACTTACGTTGAAGGCATTAGCTGCATTTTTATCGTAATACTTCTTCTTTTCATACTTATCCCTGATGAAAAATTCCACAGCTCTGGAAATAGCTAGTTTAAGGAAAACAGGTGTTCAGAAAACAGCACCAGTAACCTAAAAAGCTGACAGGTTATTCAAATCAAAGAACTGCAGCAGATTCTGTTCACTCAATTATTTTAAAACAGTAAAACAGAAACCACTCTACAGAAAACAGTTACTATTTCATCATCCAAAAAGTGCATCCTTTAAGCTGATTAGTTGTCTGCAGTAAATCTCGTAATGAAACGATATCAGAAGAATATACTAGAAGTAGCCAAGTGTTCCACAACCACGGTGTTTGCAGTTAGTATTTATAAGCTGCAGCACTGCAAAAACTTGCAACAAAGGTACTCATATAGAACAAATAATTGAAGCACAGTTTACTATCTTAACTTGGAAGAAGTACTTGCTCTTCAGAAGAAATGTATATACACGTTTTTCAATTTGCACAGAGGACTTGCACAAGGATCTCTGTGGAAGGGAAAAGAAACTAAAGCAATACTGATAAAAATATATTGAACCAATGGTGAAAACAGCAACAAGCATAGTAACACTGAAATAAGAACATACAACTTGTTAACTCAAACACAGAAAGGGTACTAGCTATTTTCCTCAAGTATTATCTCAGCCCAATAAAGCAGCTCATCCAAAACAGAGTGAATATTTTAACTTCACTGAAGCTGACTCTCCAGTACCTGTAGAATAAATTTTAACCAATCTGTTCAGCAATATGATTATCCAATTTAGAAATCAAAATTTCAACTATGGAAGCTGAGGTTCATTGCATCTTTAACTTCCAGACCATTTTTTCCTCTCAGTCAAGGGAAAACTACCTTAGCTCCACGCACTCTCACTTAAGATTAGGAATGAGCTCACTACATTCAGTTCCCTCCTTCTGCACATCAGATTTTATCTTCAGCAGTAACACTTTGTTTCAAATGGTATACAAACACCACCTAAACATCTGCCTCATAAAAAGCTGAAATAACAAAATATTCCTTTTGTTCTGCTTACAAAGAAGAAAACTGCTACTGACAGGTTCTTGGCAATACCAAGTATTTGCAGGTAGGCCAATAGTCATATCCAGAAAGAAGAATGGAACTCACCCAACTAGTGGAGGGGCTCTCTAGCAATGGAGCACTCCTCAGAAAGCAGCCAAGGACCAAGAGACACCCTCCCTTTAGTGGTCAGCCCTTATATGAACCCAGCATGGCTCCACGCTGGGTCCATCCCCTCTGGTCATGCAGGGAGCAGAGGTGCAAACAAGGTGCCTGTGCTCCCAAGGCCAGCCACACCCCTTCACCAGGTGCTCAATCACCAGTTCAGACCCTGACCTAATAGCTCCCCTACACTTTCATACCTCTTTTCAAATATACTTGCATTCTAAAGAGTATCTCATGAGCTCTGAAATATCAGTATTAAATAGCTATATACATGTGGTTCTTTACTCATATTGAAGGACTGACATTTGACCCAAAATCAAGGTAAAAATCAAATTGCAGATGAATGGAAGCCATGTAGTATGCAATACCCATAACTTTTCAAATTTAGTTAAGAATAAACAGAATTACCTTAGAAATGTTATTTGCAATTTGCATTACAAATTAGTTACTGCAATACATAAACTAAGTGTGAGGACTTTCCCATGTTTTTTCTTCTCCTGCATGCTTCTCAGCAGTTACTGGATATCTCTTCCAAATTCACAATTAATTTAGAAGTAGACAGAAAATATTCAAAACTTGATCATTATGGAAAACCTTTGACTAATTATTTCTTCAAAGGAAAAGTCTTAGCTATTTGCCAAAATTAGTATTTCCAGATGGAACATTTACTTTGCCAAGCACTTCAAGTTTTGGTGGTTTGTTTTTCTTGTCTTACTACGATCAGTTTCCCCGAATGAACACTTGATATTTTGGGCAGTTATAAAGTCTGAATTTAAAAATGTAAAGACTTCTGCTTATGTTAATAATTTCACAAGGTTTATTTTTTCAGGATGCTATTACACTGGGGTATTCAGCTGTGTATTTTGAAAGGAACATCTTTATTCAAGGTAACTGACATCAACATACATGAGTTTTTAAACCATCACAAACTTTGCTTAGGTCAGTAACCTCCTGTGCTCTTGTTAGCAGGATTTAAAACAGATGCCAAATCTGACTGAAGAGACCAGAAAAAAAAGATTTAATCCACTCTTGGAACAAAAACACTTTCAAACAGGAGGAAACTAGTGCCCACATACAAAACATCAAGATGACTCTCAGAGCTAGCTTCTAGGCCAGAGGTCTCCTGCCAGGCACAAGAGAAGATGAAAAAATGCCCAGAAAGGTCAGTCTTGTGATAAAGAAGTAGAAGTGACTGGGGGACTTCCGTCAGAGATTCCCCTCCTCTAAGTTTCTCAATGTCTCCATTCAGCTCCCTAGAAAGCAGAAGTACAAGTACATTCTAGTACTACAGGAAGTTAAACACTAACATGGAATAATATATACAAATTCAATCAATATATAGCAGTAAGTTTTCACAGTTCATCAAAAAGATGAAGAATATTACAAATATTCACAAGCAGAATACTTGTAAGACGATTTTATACTGATACAAAAGATCAAAAATAAAGGGCAAAAAGAATTCTGTATCACAACAGCACTGTCACCAATGTCATGCAGCTATGCAGCTGCCAAAATTGAAGGAAAGAGAGCTAAACCACAAAATGTCAGCTTTCCTTTCCCAGTACTGTATTTTTTAATAAAGAGGACATGTAAACTGAATCTATTTAATTTCACAGGTCACCAGTTAGAAACTGACAAAAGACTAAATAATTACCTCCAGTGTCAACAAAAAGTTTTAAATAAGCCTGAAAAGGCAAAAGTGATGATTACCTCAGTTGTCTGAGATTTACTGTGCAACAGAACTACTTTTGGCTTTACTCTCAACAAAAGCTACAAGTACAGCATTATTAGTTCTCCTGAAAATTCAAGTTAGTATGTTCAGTAAATTCAAGTTAGCTACCGTACAAAATGTACGTCTTCAAGGTCAACTTTTAAGTAAGTTTTAGTCTAAGCATTTCAGTCTTATGACCGAAATTGCAGCTGGAAAACTACTGTGCTATGTAGTTCCAGGTTTGTTTGTTTTAATTCTGCCTAGGCACACTTAACTCAAAAGCTACTGGAATATCAGAAACACACTGGTTTTGCTTAAGTGCACATTTTAATAAAGCCCCTAACTATTCAAAAAAAATCTCTTGATACATAGCGTATCAAGCATAGTATCTAATAAACAGAAGAATCAAAACTGCTTTTATATATAGACAGAGAAAATTCAGATCCAGTTAAAACTAAGTCAGTTTATCAGCCTCCACAGCCTATATCAGACTTAAAGAGCCAGGAAAAGATTCAGCTCACTTATCAGTCGGGTTTAGGATCTCATTATAATTAAGAGTTCCAATAAGATCAGGTGAAGCAAATCCTGCCTGTGGAGTACCATCACTAAATGAGAAGCTAATACAAATCTAAATTAATATTATTTTAAGTTTTACAGTGGATTCTGTACATTCAAGAAAGATCATTTTTGAAGAAAATAATTTATTTGTGGCAGATAATTTTTACCCTAACCCTCCTCTTCCAGATACGTGGTGATAAACACACGGGCACAAGCGGCAGCTGACAGAGATGTCTCTTTTATTCAGAAATTCCCATTCTAATCATTTGTGCTCAGACAGTTCAGAGTGTATACTTCAACTTCAGAAAACAGTACACTTAATCTAGAGAAAGAAATCTGTACTTCACTT
Source organism: Aquila spilogaster (assembly GCA_024606505.1). Taxonomy (NCBI): domain Eukaryota; kingdom Metazoa; phylum Chordata; class Aves; order Accipitriformes; family Accipitridae; genus Aquila; species Aquila spilogaster. The sequence goes on from JANHGO010000042.1 coordinate 101,118,019, forward strand.
GTGTAAGATCCGATTACTTATTTTACATTACCATTCAGCTTATTACATCTTGTTCAAATTCTTCTAACTTTAGCTGGCAGTTATTCAAGACAAAGACAGAACTGAGAGCTCTCTGGTATCACTCCAACTTCCTACATATATGGAATTTATGCAGTCACTTCTTTTGACAGTAAAAATAAATGAGGCTTGCCAAATCTCATTGTAAAGTAGATTTGCTATAACTGAAGCAATTTAAACCTTTTCTGAACTGTTCCTAACTTCTGCTGCTTTTTCTTACATGCCAATATCGATGAAATAATGAGTTGCCAAATGGAGAATTTTCTTGAAATAGTAATAACATCTAAACTGCATTTAAAATAATTTCAACATGAAAGCTAAAGCAAAAAGGATACTGATCTGTTTGAGGTCTTCGAAAGTTCTCTGGTAGATTTGCTTCGTAGAGTAATCTTGCTTTAGTATTTCCCATTTCTTGCATGCACTAAGGAAAGGTTGTAGAAAACAGTTAGTTCATGACCACCGATACTTCCAGTCGGAAGACTAAAGGTGTGATTAAACACCACTGTAGGTTTTAAAGAAATTAAACGTTCCAAAATTATTGCACTTAACAAGTTTCAGCTTTTCAAACTGATTCAGCATAACAAAGATTCTTATGAACATGAATATTTCTGATGCCACACTTGAGAGGAGTTCAAATCACCTACCAAAATTAATCAAAAAAAGGTTTAGATATATTAGGTATTTGTGAATAGGTTATAGCTGACTAAAATCTGTTCAGTCTGTCACCGGTTTATGGGCCGATTTGGCCCGGTTCCGTGACTAATGGGGCGAGGGGCCCACAGACCCACGCCCCAAGAAAGGGGAAGGGAGAGGGTAGGGAG
>JANHGO010000042.1:101118996-101146680 GCA_024606505.1 Aquila spilogaster
AAACTCTACCTAAAATGGCTGCACAGCTTAAATTTTAATTCAGAAAACTACTACGAGGCTTCAGTAACTCCCTCACACACCAGCAGAATAAGTAGGCTACATACTCTTTTTAAAGTCACCAAATGACTGTAAATTGAGCACACTCAATTACCAAAGGATGAACAAAAATCCTACTCGGTAGGCATACTAGAAATGAAAAGGAGTTCAGTGTTTTACTCTGTTCCCAAATGGAGAACTTGTTCAGCCAGCTTAGGCAGAAAAGAAAGAAAAAAACAGAAAATCATGGCTGATTTGGGAAATTTCACCAACTTCAGCTCTGCAAAGGAGAAATTAATAAGAAGGAAAAGCTTGTCAGCAGCTGATGAAAGGGTGGGCAGGATGATGAAGTATAAAAAACAGCTATTAAAAGCCTAGCTGGTTCTTCTCACCTACAAATTAAAAATTTTATGTGTTACCATCAACAAAACAGGTAAGATTGGTGGTCAAACTACCAACCTTCTTCCCTCCCCACTACTGAAATGGGCTTTTAAAGTATCGGATTCATTTTTTTAGCCAATTTAGATTCTCTTAGTCTTAATTGGGTATACAGAACATCTAAAAATTGCTTTCATTGCATGACAGTCTGCCTTGTGCTATTATTCTTGCTATTGGCTCATAAGAACGATTAAGAAGCATGCAATCAGCTCAGTTTGATTATTTATTCTTGCAATTCAACACATTTTACATTGCTAAAATTGGCATTTCTGTTGCTTGCAAACAAGCTGGGCTTTGACTGGACATCTTAGCTCCAAGTACCTGGCCCCAGTTTCCATGTCATGAAGAACTGTATAATAACTGTTCCAGCACTTTTCTTGCAGTTTGTGTTTTTTTTCCTCCAAAGTAACTGTAAGGATAAGGTTATTTTAAGCATGAGCACTAAGGAAACTTGAGGTCTGTAATTGTAGAAATGGCACAGGGAGAGGGGGAGGAAGGACCCTGGGTAGGTTATCCAAGTTTCTCAACTTTCTTCAATTAGACTGAAAAAAACATTAGAGCTGCCAGTAGTTTTGCCATGTCACTTATTTTATGAAAGAATACTGCAGATGTGATGTGGTACATCACACTGTTGGCTGCTTCCAATAAAACACTAATCACTGGACTAGACTCAGTCTGTAGCTGACATAGTAAAATCTTGTTATATTAAAAATTACCCAGTAATTTTGTCACAGAAAGTGGAACAGCCCAGAAAAACAGAGTTAAACAAGTATCCTTGCTACTCACTGTTCTGCAGTAGACCTCTCTGATCTTGAGGAAATTCTACTCTACATCTGAAATCACCGTCTCCAACTCGAACGTTCATAAAAAGCATTTCCCATGAAACCCGCTTTAAGGACATGATGATTCTTACTGAAAAGCAATTTCAGTAAGAAATCCCACTATTGTTAAATCAGTTAAAAGGTGATTTTCTGTTCTTTTTACTTATAAAAGCATGCTAATCAACAAAGTATCTTTTATGCCATAATTACCTGACACATTAATGCAATATTGGAATAACACAGTTTACTAAATCAATGCTACAAGCTTTCAGCAATATTAGAAAATGCAACAGAAATCATGCTAGACATTCAGCTTGTTAAAGGCTAAAGATCAGTTAGTCACCGGAGAAAGGCTGTTACACAGATATAGGAACAGATTAGTCAGTTCTATGAAGCAGAGATCAGAACATGAGAACTGAATGTGAACATTTTAATTTTTTAGGATGCATGTTCTTGTTTTAAGAGTTAAAAAACTTAATATAAGATATAAAAATGACAACACTAGAAACCTAAGACTTGTAGGGAGTACACGACACTTGTAAAGAGATCTGAAGTTCTCTATAGCTTCATTTTCAACTTTTTACTAATTTAAAGCCTGTCATTTTTTCCATCTTTACTGACTCCATCTACTCTACAGGATGGCTAAAACACTGCTTGAATTACCTTAATCAAGAGAAGTCTCAAAATTGTAGCAGAACTGCCAATAGCTTGGTCATGTATTTTTAATTCATTAGCTTCCCAAGCCCGGCATGTCTAGACTGGAGATATACCATGCCTGCAATAAAGGCGACCAGTGACTTCACATATGAAGTCTCCAAAGAATTCTCATATTCTGTTTCCTTCTCCAGAAAGCTGAGAACAGGGATAAAGAGCCATCTACTGCTTGATGTAGTTGCTTAAACCACGATACTACGGTCAAGATGCCAGCATTCCCCTACTGATTCAACATACAATATTTAAAATATCCTATAGACAGTCTCTAACCCGATGTGAAGTATATCATTATTAGTCAAACTAAGAAGAATATTAATGTTTATCAGCTCCCTGAAGCAGAATCACATCACAAAAGCAGCAATGTTTTATTACATACATAAAAATAAAATCTTTTGGTCCTCTATCTCACCAGCACTTTGCAATAAAAATGCGAGCATTTGATACAGGTCTCTTTCCTTTGGATTCTAGAAAGTGACTGCGATTTAAAAATATGTAAAGTTTACAGGCTGTGCCTAAAAATAGTTCATTTTGAATGATCTTTAAAAGCCTTGAAAAGCCTGAGCTTAAAGAATCTCTTAAATTAAAAAGATGACACATAGATGAGTTCCATTTGAGCAATCAGTGCTGACACATTAATAATGAAATAAAATACGCTGCAGTATTTCAAACATTTTGCAGCTGTTACAACAGCACTATTATTTAATGCAGATATATTTACCAAATTCCACATTTTGTAGTACAAGCATTTAAAATCAAAATACTTCTTTTTACTTGCTTAATCATTAACTGGTAATCTAATGACATTTCAAATGTAAATCTAATCAGTGGCATTTGAATTGGTTTTTATTTCAAGTATTAGGGTAGTCCCTCAGCTGTAACTATGAATTGTCATCTTTTCTCATCACCTAACCAAGTATTCCCAGCCATGTGACAAGGTTCAGGCATCCTTGCAAAGGGAAACCCTCTCTCCCCCAGACCAAAACTAGACCTTTGGGCTTTAGAAAGTTAAGACTTCCAAACCACAGCAATGTTTTTAGCCTTTATAACTAAAGTACATTGTTCTAAGGACCAGAATAAAACATTTGACTGGATGCCCTTGTAAAACTTCAATTATCAACAATTTTAATATTTTTATTGTCATCCATACATATGCTTTAACCTCCTACCATATGAATAAGGATATCCTTTTCCAGTAGCTCAGTGAAGCTACACAAATTGTCATAACAAAGTTTGCTTCTGCGCTAATTTATTCCAAAACTGCTTTCCAATTTCAGAAGAAAGACATTTGGTTTGGGGAGGCGCTTTTTTTCCCTCCATGTGTGCACATATATTTGTATCTTGTTTTATTATGCAAAATAAACAACTTCTATTTGAAAACTGAACTAGAAATACATCTGCAATCATAATGTATGAATACACAACATTTTTCATAATTGTAACACAGCACTATTGGGGAACAAACTGACAGATGGAGACTCCAATGCGTTCTGTGGACTACATTGCAGATCAGAACATACTAATGGATTCACATCATCTGAGAGAGGACATCTGTCTTAGAAGGAATTATTGCATTTAGTACTTAAATTACCCATTCAATTTTTGTTTAATATTAACTCTATACAGAAGTGTACGTGATTTAATTGTACCTATGTTGCTAAGGCTGCTCATTATGCTTTAATATTGCTGCATAAGGAAGAACCTTAACTGGTTTGTCTATCACGTTTTGTGACATAATCTGGTTGAATATTTCCAAGTTAGCTATACTAGAGTTATTAATTCAATTCTATAAATTATACACTTAGGTTTAAAATGGATTCATTTATGAAAGACAGTATTAAGTGACCATACAGTGCTCAATAAAGTTGAAAATTTTCTGTACGAGAATAGCAATGGTACACCTTAAAACCCTTAATTATCTGAGCTTAAATCTTAACGAATCTGAACTCACTTTCCTCTTCCCCCAAACACATTCCTCATCATACAGTCAACCAACCTCTGTATGCAAGCAACAGCACAAGTAAACCATTCATGTGGATTATCTGGATTACTATGCATACACACACATGTGTATATATATACACACATAGACAAACACACACATTTTTTTGTTTTTTTCAAATCTTTGTGCATATAAATACCATAATTTTTAAATAACTGGAAAAAATAAATTGTTCTTACCTTTTCAACTGCTAATTGTTTTGATGGTTTTTCTGATTCTCTCTCTCTCTTTTTCTCTTCTTTCTTTTTTTCTTTTTCCTTCTGAAAAAAAAAAAGGCATTTTGCTAGTACTCAATAACAATGCATTTGCAAATATACTGAATGTCCACAGTCATATAGAATATAAACAGAGATCTTCAGTTACTCCCTTTCAATTCAGAGTTTATGCTTCTATCTGCTCTGCTTCCAGAAGTGACTCATTTCGCTCAAATAGTGCTATGAAAAATATTGCAACTCTGAGAATTCAAGAAATTCACTATTTCGCCCGCTCATCTGCATTTCCTCTTATAAGCAGAAGGAAAAAAGAACCGGTGTTGCTTGTCCTAAGTTAAGCAGATCTGAAAAGAAAAAACCATCTACAAGTACTCCATTAACTCTGATAACCACTGTTGTTAGAACACACGTCAGTCTCTTTGACCAAAGAACTATAGTAAGGTAATTTGCATGCAGCTTTCTGCAGAGAGTTACTAATTTTTAAAAGCTAATCTAGTAGTCTTAAAAAAAAAATACTGAATGTAAAATGTTGACTTGGGCCATGTGACAGACCCACTGAGTCATAAGACATTAAGTTGCTCCAGAAAGATAAAACATAAGAGATCCATTAACTTTGAATGCATTATAATGACACTACAGAAGTTTTTTCATTTTAGTTTTGAATGAATAAATGGGGCAATATTTCAGACCCAGTCTCACTGAAGAAAAGCATAAAATATTCCTTAAGGCATCATAACATACAGAAGATACAGACTTTTTAGGCCAGCAATTGCTTTGACACAGTGTTAATAGTGATTTTTAGATCCAGTAATCTGCCTGCATTTACCTTGTACAACTACAGTATAGTACTAGTGAGTATACTTGAACATTAAATGGATGGAACAAGAGTTTACCATCTGTAAAAAAGGAATGAGACAGTAGCTCCTAAATGTTCTTTCAGTCATTAGACTTGGATCCCTTTGTTCCACAAGACACTATTAGCAAGTTTCCCAATATTAGGAGGAAGGTTGAGAGGTTAGACTGAGAGGTTAGATAACTGTCCATGCAGCTCCAGTATTAAAAATAAAACAGCTTACTAGGCTATAGGTTTCTGTCAATAAGGATTGGTTTTTTTTTCTTTTTAATATCCAATATATGTGATTTTTAAATCTGTGTAACATGACATTTGGTTAAAATAGTTCTAATACTAAGATGAAGGTTTTTCTCGGGAGGGTGGGGGGGAGGGAGACAGGGACGACTGGGCATGGGGGGACCCAAGTAACACATTCTTCACAACCTTAAATAATCAATTTTCAAAACTTTCACCATATTTACCAGATGGATTGGGGTTAGTCAACTGAAGTTACTCAAGTCCCAGCTAACCCCTGTGAATTATTTCATCAGGCATTCACCTGAACACTCAGGTCCTGGAAAGTGAGACTATCACACCAAGCACCTGCTTAAATGTGGGTGCCACTCAAGCAACAGAAAACAACGACCACAGTCGTTGCAACTGCAGTAAAGGGGAATTTGGAATGTCTGTTTTGAAGAAAAGAAACAGAGACCAACTTAGATTTAAGTGAACACTAAGAACACAAAAATAAGCACAGTAGTCCAAACCAGAGGTCCAGCCAACACTGTATCTCACCTGTGGCAACGCCAGGTGTTCAAGAAAAAGTTTGTACGACTGGGACAAGTATAGAGCAGTGTTTTATTTTGAGGCCATCGTAATAACCTGAGACTTGCAAGCTTACTGAACTAAGATTACAAATGCATAGCCGTGCCTTTCAAGTGAAGCTTAGCCTTTCTTCCATTACTGTGTCACAGCTCCTAGTACCAGCCTGCATTCTAAAGACTCCCCAAATCCTGTGACCTTAATCATGTACTGCACACAAAGACACTGTCAGAGCAGTAACTTTTCCAAAAGCCTTTCATTCCCTGTCCCTGCTCCCCACTCCAACCTTCCCAAGTTGAATAATTCAAATAAACCTAATCTCTTCTCCTGTGGAAGCTTTTCTACATCTTAGACAACTGCGATTTGTTTCCTCTCCTCCTGGGAAAGGCAGTTGGAAGTAGCATAACAGTACACCTACTTTTCAAACACAGTACCGTAAGTTTACTGAACATTTTTAAGTGAAAGCAGAGTTCAAGTTTTTGCATATGATCATCTTCAGGATGTCCGGATTTCCAGTTTGACTTCAACATTTTTTTAAAATATGTTTTGTTAGAGAAACCTCGCTTCTAGAGAAAAACGTATCTGGCAACTTTTATTCTTCAGGACTTCAAGAATGAGGAGGGCTTGCAGTAAGTTTCATATGGCAAACACTCCATACAGGTGACCAAATATAAATAAATGCCTCTCACTGCCCTTAACAAATCCCTGGCAGCCTCACAGTGAATATACGAAGACTTAAAATAAACTGTTCACAGGTGTTTCTGCCTCCACACCTCACAAAGCCTACAGGAACTCTCTTGATTCCCAGAGACTTTATTTTCATTCACTTCATTTTCACTGTGGACTTGCAAACCCACAAGTCCTTCATCTTCACACTTCACAATTTCAATATGCAAGCTTTCTCCTTCAGCTCCATTAGATAAAAATGAATTCAGACTAAATAAAAACATTTCTTAGATACTGTATTCATGCCAGAACTTCAACTCAAGTGTTTCATTACTTGCAAAAGCAGTCAAAAAAGCACTATGAAGATAATAAAATTAAATTGGGTTTATACTGGTCTTAAATTCTAAGGAAAAATTATTCAGTTTTTTCCCCAAAGATTCATTTCAAACAACATGGCATACCGGTTACACAGAGGAACTTTCAAATTTGAATGCATCAAGAGAGGCAGGTAAGAAAGGAAAGGCGAGTTTCATTGTAAGTGGCTGCGGCTATTCCTGGTACAACTTAAAAAACACGTCAAATTCACCAAGGCCTGTGGTCCAGTCCATGACACTGTCATATTAATTTTAATTAATGTTTAAATAATTTATAACATCTGTCCACATTTTCTGTATTTAGAAGAAAAAATATGATTTATGTTTAGATCGTAAGTTATTTCATATACTGTATACAGTCTCAATTTAGAGTTGAGTACCCAAAAGAGCCTAACATTGAGCATTCACATTCTAAAAAAACATATTTCATTATTGTTGCAAATTGTGACATTTACTGAAAGTTCATACAAACGATGCCTCATCTACTATTTGTTTGTGTGTTAAGTTTTTCAAAGGCCCTTCTAAACAGTAAATGTAACATCAGCACATACACATATATCCCAGCTAGAAGGATATTAAACCCAGTATGAATTAACAGAAGTGTCACCAAATTAATTCTATATTTATCAGCAAGGAGATTGAACTAAATGGCTGGAACAGTACTGGTAATTTAGATTCTGAAACAAGCAAGTAGTATTAAAAAAGATACCAAAAATTATTCCTGAGTAGACAGGACAATGTCACTCATGCCCATTAGCTGGGAATGAAATGGTGTTTGCACAGTTTTGTGACACTAAACCAGAGCAGAACCAGAATTCTGACATATAAACACCAAGGGGTAACAATCACGCATATGCTTTATCCCGCTGTATTGGTTCTTTTCACTTATCTAGTCCAGGAAGCAGGGAGAGAAGCATTTTAAATGCCTGAAGGATTACCATTCAAATTCTCTAGTTAACTCAGTGAAATTACTCTATACAAATGTAAACATTTGTGCAAAGCAGCAACCTGACAAGAGTTACACCCAAAAACAATATACCTCTGCTTTGCTCTTCTCAGCAGCAGCTTGCAGAGAAGGAGAGGATGCCAAAGGCTGAGCAGCATCAGAAGAGGATATCTGTACAAAACAGAGGAAAGAAATGAGAAAGAAAATAAGCAAGAACAGCTGGGAAGGGAGGGGGCAGAGGCAGCTGAGAGACATGATTTTCATTCTTTTTTTCAATAATTTTGGAGGTGGGGGAAAAAAAACACAACATAGAAGAAACAAAAAGAGGAGACAAAGTATTTCTTTTTTTTCCTTTGCTTTTTATCAGTATGATTTTTAAAGGAAATCTGTCAGGTAGGAATAAGGGACTTATAATGAAATTCACTAGAATAGAATATAAGAAAATGAACCTAGATAAGATCATATCACAGGCCTAAGAAAAATAATTAGGTTTCATCCATTGTTCAATTTTATCCCATGTGACTATTGAAATATTAATGTCCTGAAGCACGAAGGCACACTGTCCCAGAGGAGGGGGAGAGAAGAGAGTGCCTTTGTTCTTGCTCACTGTAACAGAGTATTTTTATTAAGATGAATGCAAAATAACTCTGAAAGTTATACGTTAATTAAAGTTCTAATTAACTCTTCTCTAAGAGCACTCCAAAGGAGTAAAGAGCTTAGGGTTAATATAAAGCCGCATTCTAGCAGTAGGTGCCAGACCTTCCAGACAGGGGACACTTCTTTCCTAGGAATCAGTATGTAAAATTGCTAGTGGCACCACTAGACTTCCAGCACTTCCAGAATTATCCAAAAGGTCTAAGTTATATATGCAACAGATGCAGTTTGCTCAAGAAAATAGGATTTCTCTAAACGCATTTTCATACATCTTCCTACCCTACTTCTTTATGCATAGTTGATCACTTTAATGGAAACATTATCTTTCTATTCCCCTTACTACAAAAATGCAGCTGGATTACATTTACCAAACGTGTAGAAGATCTTCAGAGCTATAAAGCTGACACTTCGACACTGTCTCATATTACCTCTACTATCTACAAAGAAAATTTAAAAATAAATGAAGCTATTACAGAGCAGGTCATTATGTTGGATCAAAATATCCAATTTAGATGACATGTTTTTACTTAGTTTAAAAAAAACAGCTTACACTAAACAGAAACTGAAAGCTGCATAAAACCCCCTACATCATGTCTAAATACCCCATATTTCTTACAGAAAGTCCTACCAGTACCATAGTTTATATAGCTGGAATATTCATAGAATATATATATTCAGTATTATTACAAACTCAGAAACTATGCCTATCCTGGAAGGTGGTGTAGAGCTTCAGGGAAGATATTTATAAGGTTTAATTTTTAAACCAAATTTTACCTGCAGAAATATGAAACAGATACTCATTTTTTAATTTACTGTTTTAAAATCCTCAGGTTATTAGAAGAGTTACAGATACATCTGCTGCAATGAAGCAGTTTCTCAAACGGTAGCATTCTGTTGCTATAGGAACACAGGGATCCTGTTTATTCCGATGACACCACATTGTAACCAAATAAAGATGTCAGAAAAATGAGTTGGTAACTACATATATTAAACTATGAGCTCTAACACTATGTTCCTTACTAAGATTTCAATTAAATGCAAATGTGTGAAATTGTGATAATGGAACATCTTAGGAATACTTTCAAGTTTCTAAAGATAAAGTGGGATTTTTGTGGTTTGGTTTTTGTGTTTGTTTGTTTGTTTGGTTTTTTTTTTGTATGCTTTAGATTTTAAGAGAATTTAAGCTTGATAGCTCTCACAGGTGAACAGCAGGTAACAGCTACTCACCACACAGAAGCAGGTAAACAGAATTTCATTTGGGGGCTGGGGGGAAATCAGCACTATAGATGTTTGCGTCACATTTCCATCCTCCCATAACAGTTCTTCTCCATCTGCACATCATCTTCATAAATTAAGGGATTATCTAACCTAGGATAAGGTAATCCTATGAAGGCCTGAAAGTAATTATTATAGTTTTGCCAATCAAGTATTGGAATCATAGAATCTACAGAGAAGCAGCATGCAAGCTATAAGCAGGAGACAGTGAAAAGCAGTTGCTGCCTAGCCTGGAATATGGAACAGGATTTGCAAGTTGAGAATTGCCCAAGAGTAATGTTTAAAGACAAACAGCAACACTACATTCACTTCAGGCTAAAAAACAGCACTTGAAACCACACTTCACATATGCGAATATTCAACTAATCAAGAGTACAAAAGGCATATGACTGAAGCTAATCTTTAAGAGAAGACACATTACAACGTATAAAGAACTGATTAAGTTTATATAATGAAAGCAGTAGCATGAGTTTGGGCTGCTGAACAGCTTTATCACCACCGCGTCATGTTAAATATCTTATCTACCATGCTGCACCAGATAAGGAAATCTGAACGAAAAAATCCAATCAAGTCAAACTGAGTGGCTGGATAAAGCTGAATATAAAACTGGATTAAAAGAGGCTGGTGCAGTCCGTTCTGGCGACTGGTTAAGCAGTCAGAGCATCAAGAGCCAACCAGGGTACCGGAGAAGCCTGGAAAAAGACTTGCCACTGGGACGAACTGATGCTCAAGGGACAGCTGACCTGCTAACCCTGTTAAGGTTCCCGGCTGGCACCGCACCGGCTGCCTCCTGCCCTCGGAACGATGCGGCGCGGCCCACGCGGCGCGCAGAGGAGCCTCAGCGAGACGCAGCACCCTCCAGCTCGAATCGAGTCCCCGCTGTGCCAACTATTCCGCTCCTCGTCCGTGCTCCGGTGTCATACTGTGTCATGTCCATATACCAGAACTAGTACCACGTAAAACTGAAAACTAGAGTAACGCTGCAACGTAAGGGTATTCTTTTGGTATCTTGGGATTTTTTCAGTTAGAAGACTGCATTTTCACTAATATCCAAGTCATTATTGTGGAGGCTAATAGTCTCTTCAAGCATGAAGAGAAACCAAACACCTTAGTCATTAAGTGCTTGGTTTTCAGGACATTTCAAAAGGCTCCTTTTTAACCCAAACTAACCCCATATTTTAGCAAATCAGTGAAGTTGCCTGATATTCTGAGATGTCAGTAAAACCTCACAGATTTTGTTTTCCCCTGTACCGTCCCCCAACTCTTACTTTGAAAGGTTGTGGTATGTTCATATTTTCAAACTGCAGCACGCTTTACAGGTGTAATGTATAGCAAAAACCTCAACAAACAATCCTTCTCATTAGCATAAATCAACCCTTAACAACTTTGACACTATTGTGATGACTTTGTTGCCAAAGCCCAGGTCAGACCATTCAAAGTTAGTATTAATACCTTCTACGTCCTGTTTGCAGTGCAGACGTACCATTAGCTATGGGGAATATTAGTTATTGAACAGATGAAACACCGGTAAGGAACAGCGGTTGACAACAAGTTGTGCGCTGCTGGCGTATATTTCCAGTAAATCTTTGTTTTCAAAACTCCTGCAGTGATAAAGCGGCTCATAAAGCTGTTCCCCTTTGTAGCCAAAAGAGATTCATTAGCTTGCCAGCAAATGGCAAACGAGAAAACATCTGCTCAGTGACCTATTTCTACATTCGTGGCCAGTAGTAGACTAACTCCCAGATCAAACCACTCACCCATGACAGGTATGTGCATCCAACTCTCCAGGAGTAAGTGCTGCACTCAGTCCTGGGAAAACTGCCTTTAATTAGTTGAAAGCCACAAATGCATTTTAAATATTTATAGCAGAACCCTAATCACCACTCAGGATTGCCAAGCAAGGTTTTAATAATAATTTAAAAACCGGATTTTAGGAGACCGAGATCACTGAAAAGCAGCACTATGTAATCCCACAAAGTAACATACAGGTTTTCCATTGGGTATTTATCAGCCTTTACTAACGATGACTTCTTTCTGTAAGACTAATCAGAAGCATCAGTAAAGGAAGATCTACTCCATGCTTGGGTCCAAGTCTGAGTACCTAAAATACTGTTGTTTACAAGCAGACATCCCCTCTTCAGTGTAGCAAAAAAAAAAAAAAAAAAAAAAAGAAAAGAAAAAAATCTGGTTTGCAAAAAAACCACTAATCCACAGCAATAATTGTCCTCTGTTAACACTTTTCTCATCTGTCAGTTTTAATGCAATTGTTATATTCCAGCGGAAACAAAGAGAAAAAAGCTAAAGTATCAGTTTCTAGAAAAACTGGCCAATTATGAAGTTTGAAGAGCAGACAGCAGGAAAGGTAGAAAATATCTTTGTTTAATTTAGACCCAACAGAAAAAGACATTTGAGCAAGTAGGTACTAAGAGTAATATTTGTCATCACAACCACTAAAGACAAACGACCAAAACCTCCCCCACTTTTGGCCATGTGTAAAGCAATAAATTAATCTAAATTTCTACATCAAAATCCAAAAAGAAACTTCCAGCTATCTTCCAGAATTCAAGTAAAGAAGCACACACTGATCTACTCTGAGAACATATGTTAGCACTACGCTCTAGAACAAAGACGTCCTTGATTATTGGAGCTTTAAAGTACCAGACAAAACCAATGGCAACCCTTGCAACCAGCCATACATGCTGCTAGAAAAAGAATAAAGTTGGCATGCTTGTGTGCATTAAGAATGCACTGCAAACTGACAACGAGCATCTGAATATTTCATTTTAGTTGTAACTTAAGAGTAGTTGGGTCTTTTGATTAAGAAGTGAATTTAGGATTGCCTAGAAGAGGGAATGAAAGCAAGGAGCTGTTTCTTAAGTGTCCACATTTATACTCCTATGTCCACAAAATTTCAATTGCGTTTCAGACCAAAAGACTTGTAATCGTTTCATTTTTAGCAATTCTTGAATCTCTTTCCATTGTTTGTGTTTTGGGACTCCTTCTTACAAAGCTGATAAAGTAAAAATAACCATTTTGCATAACGAAACTCTACACTGTCTTTAAAGCATCATGTATGTCCAGTGCTGAGCAAGAAAATACATACACGTGCATTAGTACTTTAAGATTCATTTTCACCTACGCTCTGAGAGAGACTCTTTGGTTCACAAAAAATGTAAGTTCCGAAAAGAAAGGATCTGCAGGTTTACAATATTACTCCAGTTCCCTGCCCCTCTTACATGGCAATGTGTTACCTGTCCCCATTTTCTCCATTAAAAACTTCTGTAGTATTTATTAAGTTATTACTTAGTAGTGGCATTATCCAAATACGCACTATATTAATATTTCATGTAAAAGCATCAATACAAACAGTATTTGGCCCAATAGCTTCGATGTAGTCTGGGCACCAGACTAGTATTTCAAGTGAAAAAAGTAAGCTTAAAAGAAGCATTAAATGAAGCTGTCAGAAAATGTAAGATACAAAATCTCAGAATGATTTTACTTCAGTTTGTACTAACGTATTTCTGACGGTACATAAGAGTAATACAAACACTATTGGTCATTAAGGTCAATGTACTAAATAAAGGTTTCACCAACTTTTATTTGTAGTTTTTCCAAAATCCTGCTCTTGATGTAATGCATGTTATTATTTAGCCTTTTATTAAAAAGGATTCAAGTTAAAGCTTTAAAAAACCTATATTAAGCTTCCATTTAAATATGAAATTCAGGGTGCTATCACTCAGAACATTCAAGAGATTAAAAAATGAGTGTGTTATCAAACCATGTCAATATATTCAGGAAATTAGCAGCTGAACCAAATACAAAGGTGCCCTCGAGTGGCCATTTTATATGCACACAATATATAGGGAAATAACCTAAGTGAAGAAGACTACTCTACACTCATCTGACAGGTTTTAAATTCAGCTACTACATACGTTTTTCTTATTTCAGCAGACTTTTGACTTTATTACTGTAGATCTCTAACAAATGTTGACAACACTAAAATTAGTATTTTATTTTAAAGCAGTAGCAATTACAGACTGCTATTAGATGCATATAAACGCACAACCGATTGCTTGCCATTTTTTAGAGAGGCCTATTCTTGAAATACTGAAAGGAGCGTAAGAATACTAATGTACTATTAATAATACTTATCTATGAATTTCTGCGGAAGTTCTTTAGGCTAACTAGCAAGGCTTTTTTTAAAGTTACTAAAATGTCTCCCCTGTTCAGTGTTTGAACTGCTGTAGACCGCATAAAAAAAGATTGTGTCCCATGCTTCACAAAACACAGCAGTACCTGGCTTTTCAAAGAAGCTAGTACTGCTCTTCCATCAATATTCTGAACACGCTCACCACTCCTCTATCCCTTCAGAGTGCCCATATCTCATTACAGGAATATGGTGAAGCTTGTGCACAAGCTAGCTGTAGTTTTGAATGTGTGCAGAGCTATAGACGTTCATAAAATTTACATCAAGCAGAGATGCAATTACTCAATGTTCTGGGAAATACAGATATATTTAATAGTATTAGACTTGAGCACAAAATATTTTTTCCAAGTAACCAAGAGCATCCATACCTATTGTTGCCCACTTTTTTTTTTAGATTATTTAGCTTCTCCTTTAGATAACCACCTCTTGAGATATTACGGAGAGTCACCATGGCTTAATTAAAGGCTGACACGGGATTAACAAAACAGATGCTTTTAATCTTACTTACTGGAGTGCCCTCCATTTCCCCTGTCCAACCTAACCGATGTTTTCTGCGTTTGTTCCAGGGAAAACTATCTTTAGTGAGCACTTCCCAACACTTCAGAACAATACTTTTTTTTCTGCTAAGTGGCTTGCCCTGCTGCATGCAGGTTCATTTAGATTTTCATGATCCAGGTTAAACTGGCAATGCAGTCACTACAGATTTCAGCTTTGGCAGAAGTTTTGTTTACTTGGACATAGTGACTTGTAGCTAGCTAGGCAGTCCAGCTGTGTGAACTACTCCTCAAAGGAAAGTACTTATAGAAGTGGGGAAAACAAGACCCTGCAACGTGGGAGCTACTGGGAATGCAGCCAGCATACTGAAAATCCACACCCTGGCTTCTCCAACTCATTCATTTAACCATTGCTGGGCAAAGTCCAACTCAAGGGCAGTCACTAGTGGTATACCCAGGCATTGATACTGGGGCCAAAACTATTTAACTTCTTCGCTAATGACCCCTGCGATGGGACAGAGTACATCATCGGCAAGTTTGCAGGAGTGGCCGATACAGTAGGTAGGTGTGCTGCCATTCGGAGCACCACCGACAGCCTGAGCCAACAGGGACCACACGAAGTTCAAGGGAAGTGCCACGTCCTGCACTTGGGGAGGAATAACCCCACGCACCAGTACAGGCTGGGTGTCAGCTGGCTGGAAAAGCAGATTTGCAGAAGAGGACCTGGAGGTCAAAGTGGACATGAGCTAGCAGCATGGCCACTTCTGGGCTCACAAGTACAAGAGAGACATGGGCAGACTGGAGCAAGTCCAGCAAAGGGACACTAAGATGATTAAAGGACTGGAGCACCTTCCAGACAAGGAGAGGTTTAGTAAGTTGAGATTGTTTAGCCTGGAGAGAAAGCTAAGGGGGCGGGAAGAAGACTTAAACGTGTATAAATACCCAGTGGCAGGGAGCAAAGAGTGAGGCAGACTGTTGCCTGTGGTATCCAGAAACAGGACCAAGAGGCACTGAACATAAATTTAAACACAAGCAATTCTACTGAAATGGAACAATTTTTTTTTTTTTTTTTTTTTTTTTTTTCCTCTCCTGTCGGAGTGGTTGAATACTGGAACAGGTTACCCAGACCGGTTGCGGAGTCTCCAAACCCCAGAGATATTCAAAAGCCAACGGGACATGGCTCCAGGCAACCTGTTCTAGTTGACCCTACATTGAGCAGGGAGAACTGGATGATCTCCAAGGGTCCCCTCCAGGCTGAGCTATTCTGTGATTCTATAATTCAACCCATTCTAACAGCATGATCTTACAAAATAATTTATTGCACTTTCGCTATACCTGCCTTCAAGTCATAATTCCTGTATGGTATTTCAGTGCTTCCTACTGATGCCTATCTTCATTAGCATCTTTCAAAAATACTTTGTATCACTTGATTCACAAATTCTTCACACACCACTAAAAAAACTCACTATGGTTCTTGCAATGTTGGGAAGGGTAACTGGTAACCTCTCTCCAGGCCAATGACTGAATGCTAGCTACTATAAACTTACTGTTCATGTACCCTATCATACCCCAATTTATCCATCTTAAGGTGCCCAAGTGACATATTTTAGTGCGGTAAATGTATTATGGATTTAATCTCCTTTAAGATAACTTTCTGGAAAATGTGCCATCACAATCTCTAAATTCACATCACATTTTATCCAATTGCTTGTCTTAAATTCATACTTCTTGAATTATACACGTCTTAGGAAAGCATGGAAAATGTAGACCCATTACTGTTTTCCTTCAGTGAACTTGAGTTACATGAAACTTCTGCTCCATACATAATTCACACCCTTTCTTAAATATAGAAACTTTGTTTACTAGTCTCTAACCATTGTCAGGACATGATAATATATTCCCACTTCATGTAGTAGAATAGATTGTGCCAGTTCATAATTTTTGAGACTGAAAGTATCTGAAATCTGCTTAAGTTGATTCACCATCCACCCTGAACAAGGCAATTTCCATATGCATTCTGAGAAGTTGTGCTCTTTCTTCTCCTATACACTTATTTATATTAAAAGCTGCAGAGATTGTTTGTAATAATACCTACACAGCTAATCTTTATCTACACTCAACACAATGACCTCACTGCTGCTCCTCATTACTTGTATGGCTTAAGGGTCATTGTATTAGATACAAAAATATACAATAGTTTAAGAGAGATTGTCTTTTTACAGTTTTTATTTTACATCAAAGAGGAGGTGTTAAGTTTTTAAAAAAAACACGGAAAACACGATTGCTTCAAACGATTTCCTGAACCTCTGGGCAACTTCAGTGCACTTGTAACTTAGCAGCATGTACAGTCAAATTAAATGATTTGGATTGGGTACCAGGAACCCCTTCATTAGTGCAGTCCTGTGTCTGAAAGAATCACCCCAGCAGCTGTTACTCAATAGCTTATTTTAGACAGATTTTATTCTTTCTGGAACCTCAGTTCTAAAAATCACACATTTTCTCTTGGCTTATTGGTAAACTGTGTAATCATCTACTTCAAAGCTTACTTCCTCTAACTAGTAATTTTGGGAGATTCTTACCAACTCCCAAAAATGTAAAACAAGCAACGTTTACTATTGCTCTTGGCCACTGCATCTAAGATCATGAGCCTCATTAACAGCTGTCCCTCCACCTTACCAGTTGCATAGCTTTGATTACAAGTATTTGGGACTCAATACAGAGATCATCAGTCAAAATGAATGCTCTGTTCAGACATTACTTTCATAAAAACAAACATCCCAAAGTCTGTCTCCAACAAGGCTCATATTTGCTCCACTTGTATTTACTGCAACAATTCTGAAAAAGTTCTTCAAGTCATTTATTTAAACATACAAGTTCAGATTCTTGAGGAAAGGTGTTTGTGTAATTGCAAGCTGTTCTCTTCTAAGAGTGCTCCAGGAGATAGTAAACAAAAGGAGCACAAAGAGTTTAATGAGAGTCCAAAGCAAACAAAAGATTTAATAAGCAACAGTCTTTCAGGACTAAGATTGTTAGAGCAGAAACTGCTTTGCATGCTTTACCCTTCAGTTCTAGGATTGTTGTGTACAAAAAAAACCCCTATGATGAATATAAAAGAATTTGCATATGCTTGAAAGTGATAATCACGTACAAGTCTGAAGTGGAAAGATATTCCTGAACAGTTTCATGTCAGCACCCACCTGAAGAAGAGTTTCAACGTACAAAATTACCTCATTCCATTTGACCTATAGTAACTGTCTGTAGTTAACTACAGATGCGATGCAAGCTCTCAATTGCATCGTACAAGCTTTCAGGGATAAATCAAGTCAAACAGCATAGCATATTGCACAGCAAATTGCTCATGCTACCGTATCTTAGATGCATCACATTTATAGAGATGCCCTAAACGTTTCACTACTATGTGAAGTTTGTTTTATTAGACTCTATGCTATACTTTGCATCATTCACAGCTTATGTATACCTAAAAATCAAGAAGAGAGTTTGGCAGAAAATTAATTCTAGGACAGTATTATGCTGAAGATATTTAAAACAAGTTGATTTTACTAACAGCTACTGCTGCTCCTAAGTTGATTACTCAAAGAGTATAAAAAGTTCCTGCTGTTAACAATACCAAATCACGTGTTATTCACAGAGCAAATACATATATATATATTTCCAAGTAACATCCTCTCAGCTTCAAGTGTTTTCACTTGTACTATTCCTCTTTTTAAATTTAAGCATACATAAAAAGCATAAAAAAAAACATGAAGTCCTGAATGTTTCAAAATTACATCATACCAAAGGAAAACAGGAAAGCAGCTGGCCAGATCAAGAGATTCAGGTTTCTCAAGCAGTCGGTCTTTAGAAGTCTCGACAAACCAAGGTCTCACCACAGTAGGACTATGAACTACTTTCTGAGAACGGAAGTGTTATCTTTTATACTGGTGTGACTCTTGTTAATGTTGGGAAAGAATTATGGCAGGCAGTAGCTTGAGAAATACTACTTCTAACTCTGTCATCGGCAACACTGCTTAAATGGAATATTCTGTGATAATAAGGATACATTTTCCTAAATATCATAAATACCATACAGTTGTCTTCACAGTTTCAGTCATGACAACCCTACAACTGTATCTAAGCATTTACAGATCATTTCAACTATAAGAGTTTTTCAAAGAGCTGACATGCATCTGAAGGTATTTCCATGGAGTACAAAAAAAAAAAAAAAAAAAAAAAAATCTGTTTGCCTCCCTACATAGGCTACTTTATTCAAAATTCTCTTCTTTACATTGATCAGGATAAAAATTAAAAGTATATACTGGTACTTTAGCAGCAGCTAAATGGAAAAAAATTTTTTAAAATGGCGATATTCCAGTACTCTGGAAATAAAGTATTTCTACAAATGCATTGTTAGACATTTTTCTAAAACTTTTTCTTTGTGTCTTACAAGAAATGAAGCAGCAAACGCATACATAACTGTTAAAAATTTTTCTAATGATTACAAAAAGGTTTCTGTTCCAATTAAGATCTAAAAAAGTGTAAATATTCCCAAAAACCTGAAAGGCACCCATAAAACTCATCCACATTAACATATTCCTTAAAATATCAGATTGATTTTAACTGTATTATCAGTGTTGGTAAAAAACAAGGAACACATAATTTCCATTGATATTTTTTCCCAGGCTTCCCCCCCCCAGCTATGTTGTTTATTCTGAACTGGAGCTCCTGCTTTTTGTTTCACCTAAAGTACATGTGAAGTACCTCTGTGAAAAGAAGGGACAAGGGTAGTGTGATCACTTTGATAAATTCCCTACCTACATCTAACTTGACCCAGAGCACTGTAGTTTGCCTACCTGGGGCTACCATTCCTGCTACATTCAGAAGATTTTTCTCAAGGCTAAAGCCCAAGATTGTGGTAAAGAATTAGGCCTAACTGATACCAGAGGGTTTCCCAGTACCAAACAAAACACAACCACAAAAAAAAACAAACAAAGAAAAAACAAAAAACCAACCCAAAACAAAAAAAACAAATATACCACTGTTCAAGGGTGTCAGCCTCTCAGGTCTTTCTATAAAAGAAGTCACAAGCCTGCACTGAGTCTGAGCAAGAAAACAAGAGTAACTATTTACTGATAACCCACTTATAATAGCTGAGTAAATTGTACCACTCATTTAGTCCCGAGCAGTGATACGGAACCAGCATTTCACATTTTCCCAATAATGACAGATCAGAAAGCTCTGAGATCCATGCATTTTAATAGATTTTAAATATTTTTTAAAGTCAGGCTGCTTTCAGTCAGCATTAGATTTTTCTAATGTATATCTGATTTCTACTTAAATGCATTATTCTATCTAAAATGTAACTAGCCATTAAAACCACAAATGCTTTTTTTGCCCATAACTTTATCCTGCATTGCTTTTCAGTGAACCATGAAAAAAATAATTTAATTTTTCATATTTGCCTATTTTTAGTCTGCATGTTTGATGGCAGTACTGGTCTCTGCACTAGCTAATTTTGTTATTATGGTGTGTATCTCTAAAAGCCAAATTTAGTAATACAACAGTCTTGTCAGAACACAAAACATCTCATAGAATTAACAATTATAAACAAAAAATTCGCAACAAAAGAAAAGATACATGAATCCTAAGCATCACAGAACCAAGAACTGAACCTTGACATATACTCTTGGGCTCCAACAGACAGAATACATTAACACAGATGTTGTACTGTTAGACAAACTTGAAAAGCTTATGATCATGCCAAAATTAAGCTAAGAGAAATATCGTACTGCATGTTTTAAGAGAATCTACTGAAAACAACTTTTCTGATACAGGAAGCTTTTACCACAAGCAGTGGTAAAACAGTGGTTTAACAGTGGACAAAATCTGGGAAAGACCCTTAAATTTTTAAATGCCACCTCAGTGAAATTACCTGGTTAAGGAAAGCAACCCTTAGGGCATAGCAAGCGTGTTTCTGCACTTCTGTATTACCTGCTCATACCCAGAAGGGATTCATTTTACCAAATGACAACATACACACGCATCTCCAAATTAAACTGGTCCTAACCCAAGCAGAAGGCATTGCTATTTCAAAGGTGATAACAAAATGTAAGCGTGCTAAAAAGCTCACAGGTCACCCCAACAATGCTGATTTAGATTAAAAATAGGACACGGTGCTCTCTGCAAAAGTAAGCGCGGTAAAGAAATTTTCCAGAAGAAAAGAGCTTGCCATGACGTAGCACAGACACCCCACCCGAACAGTTCACAAGACCATTACTCGTGGAAGTATCGTGCTAGCAAGTGCTCTGATGCTACCAAAACATTCGGCAGAGAGCTGAAAGTCCACAGCCGCCCCTCGGTTCCCAGGGAGTCTTAGCCACCTCCTGGCAGGGTGGGAAGAGGGAAGGTGTCTCAAATGTCATCAGGACTGCAAAAGGAAAGTTTTAGAAACCGTCATCACCCCCTGCACAGGGGCACAGAAATGCATACCTCCACGGAATTCCCTTCCTCACCCCGACCTTCCCAAACTCCCCACAGACCTCCATGTGCTTGAAGCGTAGGGCAACATCCCCTCTTCCCTGCCAACAGTAGCCAGGAGCAGAAAAGCAGTGTACCGGACACGCAGAATGGAGGCTCTGTTTCCCCTCTTCTTCCTCCTCCCTGTCAGTCGCGGGCCCACTCGAAAGATGATCGCTGAATACCAGTCACAGCACTACACGTGGATGTGAGCTGGGCTGGTGCCAGAGCCAAGGAGGGTAACCCAGTTCAAGCGGCAGACTAGGACTTTTAGGATTTTGCCATAACCGTGATTTCAGATTGCCTACCTCTAACCTGATGTTCGGTGGCCTCGAAGAAATGTGAGTGTGCATGAGTTATCTATTGCTAAAATATTTCATGATCGAATTTTGTTCCTATCTCAGAGAGATCATGCCATTTACATTAGTCAATGAAAGAAAACCCCAAGTAGGAAGAAATAAAATGGTGTTCCCTCTCCTGAGCAGTAACAAGGATCTCTTCAGCTTGTCTGGATTCTATCCTTGCTGCTATGACAGGTAAGCAATTCGTATTAGTCTGAAATACAATAAAGCAAAATCTGATTACTCCTTCAAACATATTAAGGCAGCAGTGGACTACTATATTAGACACCTAGGCTCTCTGCTTACAAAGATCTTGGGAATATTTGGAACTTTTAAAAGAAGTATAATTTTAAACAATTCTTCCTATTATCTACTTTGGAATAAAAAAAGGGTAACTGACAGTGTAATTCAAACCACAATTGTATTTTACCTCTTAAGTGAAGCAATTTTCCCCCTACTTCAACAATGCTTAATGAATGCAACACTTCTCTAGTTTCCAGGTTTGGGTTTTTTTCCTTCTAAAATGAAACTATCGTTCAAAGATCCATTTTCTCAAATGGGAAAGGCAGCATAAACTCTAACTCTTCATGCCCACCCTCGCACTCGTTTCCCTGTCGAAGTTCACTGCCTAGTAAGATGGAGTAGTAAGTTACGTTAGGCCGTACTTAAATAATGTAGGTATAGAGGAGTGTGTGTTTAAGCATAAGTACACCTATATAAATAAAAATATATAAACTAGATTGTATGCCCCAGAAATTGCCATACCCCAAAAAACGAACAAGGCTGTGAACTTCAGTAAAGGCTGACATTCTCAAAACTGCTTTGCCAGAAAAGCACTCACCAACTTACTGTAGTGAACACACAGCTACATGATTAAACAGCTAGTTTGCCATACTGCCTGTGTTTGCTACTACAGTGCACCTCACTGCAAGCAACAGTCTGGAATTCAGCAGAGCAATTAGACCCTCAGAAAGAGGGGCCCAACACACCCTAGGAATTCTCATCAAGGTATTACAGAGAATGAAGGAAGCCAAAGTCACCAGAAACAGTAACTATCTTACCCCTGTAACACAGAAAAATATACTCAGAAAGGACTCAAAGTATACTGTTGAAGAACTACCCATCACTGAAACAAAAAAAACCACAATATAAAGAGTCAGAAGCAAGCTATTTTTTGGATCATAATGCTTTCCTGTTATGTATGTAATAGACAATGTATGTTGAACTTACAGAACCTAGCAATAGCTTTCAAGAGATACAAAAGAAAGCATTTAGTTCTGTATCAAAAAGTTTTTGACTGTAAAAGACATTTTAACATATGTAATGTTTTCTACATTTCTCTTATGTAGCTTTCAAAAAAGAAAAGTGACAGAATTCTTGGTGAAACTGTTTACTTACATTGAAGGCATTAACTGCATTTTTATCATAATACTTCTTCTTTTCGTACTTATCCCTGATGAAAAATTCCACAGCTCTGGAAGTAGCTAGTTTAAGGAAAACACACATTCAGATAAATAGCAACATTAACCTAAAAAGCTGACGGGTTATTCAAATTAAAGAATTGCACCAGATTCTTGCTCCATCTCATTTTGTCGTTTTAAAACAACAAAACAAACTGCTCTACACAGAAAAATTGCTACTGCAGTATCCAAAAAGAACTTACTTTTACTACAGAGAATTAAGCAGTTTAATCTCTTAATGAAACAATATGAGAAAGATATACTAGAAGTAACTCAGTGTTCCAGTTAGGATATTTTCACTTGGTATTTATAAGATACAGGGCTGCAGTACTGGAAATACTTGAACAAAGGTATTCATATATGGTAAATAATTAAAGTTAATATAGTTATGCATCATAACTTGGGGAAAAAACACTTTCTCTTCAGATAAAAGGTGAAATGTATGTACCTGTTCTCTGATTTGCACAAATTATATCATGCATCAAAAGCTGATCATAAACAGTTCTCTGAGAACATTAAGTCCTCCATGAGAGTCTCCTATTCTAACAAACATCTCTGCGGAAGGGAAAGAAAACTAAAACACTAGTGATAAAAAGATATTGAAGCAAAGGTGGAAATAGCAGCAAGCATACTGATGTGGAAGACCAGAACTGACAACTCACTAGCTCAAACACAAAAAGAACAAGTAGTTGTTTTATTCTCTCAGCTTCATAAAGCAGCTCTTCCAAAGCAGTGTGAATACTTTTAACTTTAGTAAAGCTGATTCTCTGGTACCTGTAGAATAAAATTTAACTAATTTGTTCAGCAATGTGATTATCCATTCAGAAATTGAAGTTGCAACTGTGGAAGCTCTGATTCATTGCATCTTAAACTTCCGTAGCAATTTTTCCTCAATCAATGGAAAGATACCTTAGCTCCACGTACTGTCGCTTAAGATTAACACTGAACTCAGAGCACTCAGTTCCTTCATTCTGTGCATCAAATTATATGATCAACAATCACATTTAGTTTCAAATTGTATGCAAATGTCACCTGAAGACACTGCTTTGTAAAAGTTGCAAAACCCAAAACATTCTTTTCTACTTCTTTCCAAATATATCTACATTCTCAAGGGCATCTTGAGCACTTTGAACATGCAACTATCTCAGTACTAATATCACATTATTCTTTACACATACCAAAGGACTGTCATTTTGCCAAAAAATCAATGTATATTATCAAATTACAGATGAATGGAACTTGTATAATATGCAACTCCCACAACTTTTGAAATTTAGCAAAGACTAAAAATGATTCCCTCAGAAAGTTTATTTTCAACTTGCAGTACAAATTACTGCGCTATATAATCTAAGTTGGGGGAGGAGACAGAGAAAGTGAATTTAATTTTTTCCCATGCTTTTGGGCTGTAACTGGATAACTGTATTAAATAACTAATTTAGACGTAAACAGAAAAGATTCAAAACTTGATTGTTATAAAATACCTTAAAACAACCTATCCTTTCTTCAAATAAAAAGTCTTAGTTATTTGCCAAAATTAACATTTTCAGATGGCACATTTATTTTGCCAAGTGTTCTAAGCTTTGGTTGCTCAGATTTTGGTGTTAGATATTTTAGTTCTTTTGCATAACTATTTCCCTATTTTTAGCAGTTTCCCAAAATGCTCACTTGATATTTCAGACAATTAGAAAGTTTTAATTTGAAAATTATTAACACAGAACCATGAGTATTTAAATTTCATAGGGTTTAGTTTTTCAGGATGCTATTACACTGGGGTATTAAGTTGTGCATTTTGAAAAATATCCACTTTATTCAAGTTACCCCATTTCAATATGCATGAATTTTTTGACCACATAAGTTTCTTTAGATCAATAACCTACTATGTTCTTGTTAACAACAGAATTTAAATCAACCTCAACACATGCCAAAACTGTTTTAAGAAGTGAGTAAAATGAAGAGACAAAAAATTGATTCACTGTACTCTTGCAAAAAAACAATTTCAAACAGGAAGCTGAAGCTGCCATACAAAAAAACCATCCTCAAAGTTAGCTTCTACACCACAGCATCCCTGTGAAGTACAAGGGAAGAATAAAAAAAAATGCCCAGAAAGGTCAGTCTTGTGATTAAGAAGCAGAAGTGATGGGGGACCTTTAGCAAGAGATTTTGGGCAGATCCCACATACACGTTTCTCCTGTGTCTCCGCTCTACTATCCAAAACCCAGAAATAAGTATATTATAGTGCTACAGGAAGTTAAGTGCTAATGTAGAAGAACATATACACAAGTGATCATTACATGCAAAGAGGTTTCAGAGTTCATCCAAAAGAATATTCAGAATATTGAGAATATTCATAACCAGAATATTGATGAGACACAATGTTGATTTTGTAGTGATACAAAGGGCAAAGAGGAAAGGCAAAAAAGCCCATAACACAACAGCTTGTCATGAATGTCAAGCAGGTAAGTAGCTGCCAAAGTTATGGGGAAATTGAGAAATGAAACAAAAAATGTTGGCATCCTCTCTCCTGGCACTGTATTTTTAATAAAGAAAACACATGCAATGGAATATATTCAACTGACCAAGTCCACTACTTAGAAACTGACAGCTGTTCAAAAAGCTATATAATTATTTCAAGGTATACAGTGTCAACAAAGGAATTATTTTGAAAGTCTAAAAATGAGACTTTTGTTCTGATCTGACAAGAAAAGCTTAGAGTAAAGCATTATTGCTTCTCCTGCAATAGCACCAGTGAATTCAAGTTAGCTGCAGTAAGAACAAAATATACATCTTCAAGATCCACTTTTGAATAAGTTTTAGTCAAAGTATTTCAGTCTTATGGCTGAAAAAGTTCTAGAATATTACAGCTGGAATATTACAGTGCTATCTGGTTCCAGTTACTTCGTTCTTATGCATAGGTATGTTTAATTTAAAAGCTACTGCAATATAAAAAACCGTATCTGTTTTTCTCAAGTGCATTTTATAATGAGGAGTCTAACCCTTAAAAAAAATAGTCTTCTGCGCATAGCATATTGAGCATAGTATCTAATAAACAGAAGAAACAAAATCACCTTTGGATATAGAAAAGGAAAATTCAGATCCAGTTACGACTAAGTCCGTTTGTCAGCCTCAATAGCCTGTATCATCATCAGGCTAAGAGAGTTGGGGAAAGATTCAGCTCACTTAACAGTAGGTGTTTAGGATCTCATTACAGTTAAAGAGTTCCAGTAAGATCAGGTGAAGCAAATCCTACCTGTGGAGTAACTTCACTAAATCAGGAGCTACTACAAATCTAAATTAATGCCATTAAACATTATCCTAATGATTCAGTACATTCAAAAAAGGTATTTTTTGCGGAAAGCTATTTATTGGCAGTAGACAATTCTACTTCCAACCCTCTCCTTCCAGGTACATGGTGATAACCACACACCAACACAAGTGGGGGCCATCAGGAAGGTTTAGTTTATTTAGATATTCCCATGCTAGTCGTCTTTGCTCACCCACTTCATGGAATGTATACACTTCAACTCCAAAACATTACAGAATAGTTAATCTAGAGGAAAAAATCCATACTTCACTTGAGTAAGATTCAGTGGCTTATTTTACTTCACCATTCAGCTCATTATTTCCTGTTCAAATGCTTCTAACTTCAGCTGGCAGTTATTCAAGATAAAGACAGAATATTCAAAAGCTCTCTAGTATCACTCTAACTTCCTACATACAGGGAATTTATGAAGTCACCTGTTCTGAAAGCAAAAATAAATGGGTCTTGCCAAATCTCATTACAAAGTAGATTTGCTATAACTGAAGTAATTTAAACCTTTTCTGAACCGTTCCCCACTTCCACCGTCATTTCTTATACAACAATATCAATGAAATAAATAAGGTGAGCTGCCAAATGTACCAGTTCCTTGAAACAGTCATAACATCTAAGTTGCATTAAAAGTCATTTCAATGTGAAAGCTAAAACAAAAAGGATACTGATCTGTTTGAGGTCTTCGGAAGTTCTCTGGTAGATTAGCTTCATAGAGTAGTCTTGCTTTAGTATTTCCCATTTCCTGCATGCACTAAAGGAAAGTAGTAGAAAACAGTTAGTTCATGTCCATCAATACTTTAAATCCTGAAACAGTGAGAATGCTATTGGTGTGCTTAAATGACACTGCAAGTTTTTAACTTGGAGACCGCTCTGCTGCCCTATGTCTTTGGAGATGCTCCCACATGACAGGAGGGCTGCCTGCCAAGACTTGCTGGACAAAAGCTAACAACATAGATGCTGTTTACAGTATAAACTAACCCATCCAGTGAAAGATAAACTTTAATCTCTCAGGATGGCTCTTCAGACCAGGAGGAATAGGAGTAAGAAAATTTATCTGGTAGCAGAAAGAGGCTTCAGACTGGAGCATACCTGGAAAAGTCAGTACTTAGTACACTAAAAGAATGTAATCAAGAATCAGATGCGTGAACACTACCTTACTGTCACCTATGGAAAAGGAAAAGGCTTACAACATTTTCTACAGATACAACAAAGAAGCAGTTTTCAGAGTCCCCATGGCAAGGTACAATACATCTACAATATAAAGAAAAGATAGCTAAACCAATTTCTGAAGTGAGTTTTCAGAACTTAAACTCATTACAGTAGAAATATAACACATTAAGAACTACTTTGATTGTAAAACGTTTTAAGTTGGGGCATCATGATAAACTCAAATCCTTTCAAAAGAACTCCTGGCATTCCCTCCAAATAGAAAACATGTTTTAGGATATTTTACCTGTATTTGCTCTGGTGTCCATTGGTCCAAGTTGACAGACTTGACCCTTGATATATGGACCCCAAGATTTCGATGTATTCCAGCACATCTGATGCAAATAAAAACACCAGTGTTCCA